>JAZHFQ010000760.1:3380000-3383314 GCA_038387885.1 Spodoptera picta | reverse complement strand
GCCCTACATAGGACGAGAAGGGAGAATGCGGGGATACCAGGGCGTAAGGGTCTTCCAGAGCGCTGACAGAGGAGAAGGAAAAATAAAAGCGGCAATTGCCGTCTTCGACGCAGACATAGAAGTCACGCAGTACCCGCAACTCACCACACACAACATCGTCGTGGTGGGAATCCGAACCCACGCCTGGAAGATCACGCTGGTTTCCCTTTATTTCGAACCAGAAACTCTCCTAGGGCCATACCTGGAGCATCTCCGCAGCGTAGAAAGCAAGCTGGGGCCTATGGGGCTCATCGTGGCGGGCGACGTAAATGCCTGGAATATCTGGTGGGGAAGCAGCAGGACCGATGACAGAGGAGAGGAAGTGCTTGGAGCTCTCGATCAGCTGGGACTGCAGATACTTAACAGAGGAGAAACTCCGACCTTCGACGTGGTGAGGGGACACCGACGCTACACTAGTTGCGTCGATGTCACTGCCTGCACGGCGGACATGCTGGTGTTGGTAGACGGCTGGAGAGTATTGGAGGACCTGACGGGATCGGATCACAACGGCATTGAATTTCAATTAAAATTAGAAAAACAAAAAGGACAAATTATTAACAGGACAACCAGAATCTACAATACCAAAAAAGCTAATTGGAGACAGTTTCATGCGAAACTGTCTCAATTGCTGCCAAACAAATTAAAAATAGAGGAAATAGAAACCATTAATGACAAAAACATACTAGAACAAGCCATAAGCACATACACACGAATATTAGTAGAAGCAGCAAACAATAGCATTCCGAAAAAGAAACCAAAACAAAATCTCACAATGCCGTGGTGGTCCGATGAACTCGCCGGGTTGAAGAAGGACGTCGCCACCAAAAAGAGGAGAATCCGCTGTGCAGCACCCGTTCGTAGAGCCGTGGTCGTCGAGGAGTACCTGAAACAGAAGAAAAAGTATGAGCAGGAAGCAGCAAAAGCACAGGTCGAGAGCTGGAAGCACTTCTGTGAGAAGCAAACCACCGAAGGTCTGTGGCAGGGAATATACAGGGTCATAGGCAGAACAACAAAAAGAGAGGAGGATCTCCCCCTGGAAAAGGAAGGGAGGGTGTTGGATGCGATGGGATCGGCCGAACTGTTGGCCGAGACTTTCTACCCACCGGATGATGCGGCAGAGGACAGCGAGGAGCAGGGACTCAATCGATGGAGGGCGGAAGGCATCAATGATGGGGACTCGGAATAACTCTAGTGACCCACCCTTTCGCCCCGATGAACTAAAAAGAGCGCTCGCATCGTTCGACCCCAAGAAGGCCCCCGGTCCGGACGGCTTAACGGCGGACATCTGTGCGCAGGCCGTCAGCAATGACCCCGCCTTGTTCCTGGGACTGCTAAACAGGTGTCTCGCTTGCCACTACTTTCCTCGCTCATGGAAGGAGGCTACCGTGGTAATCCTTCGAAAACCCGGAAAGGATTCCTACACCGCCCCAAAATCATATAGGCCGATTGGGCTATTGCCTGTACTAGGGAAGGTGTACGAGAAGATGTTGGTGGCCCGACTCAAGTTCTACATACTACCCAGGATGAGTACTCGCCAGTACGGCTTCATGCCACAGAGGAGTACCGAGGACTCCCTCTACGACTTGATTCAGCACATCCGAACGAAGCTGGATGAGAAGAAGCTGATCGTGATCGTGTCTCTGGACATAGAGGGAGCCTTCGATAGCGCATGGTGGCCAGCCATAAAGCTGAGACTGGCTGAGGAAAAGTGTCCGATAAACTTGAGGAGGGTCATGGACAGCTATCTGAGCGAGAGGAGTGTGGCGGTGAGGTACTTGGGTGTGGAACACCGGCGGAAAACTGAGAAGGGCTGCGTGCAGGGGTCCATAGGCGGGCCCATACTATGGAATCTGCTTCTGGATCCTCTGCTTAAAACGATGGAGCGAGAGGAGTATAGGTGCCAGGCGTTCGCAGATGACGTCGTGATGGTGTTCGATGGAGACACAGCTGCCAAAATTGAGCGGCAGGCCAATGCCGCCCTCGAATATGTCCGGGCGTGGGGTGTCAGAAACAAACTCAGATTCGCGCCACATAAAACCACGGCTATGACCGTGACGCGCAAACTGAAGTACGACACACCACGCCTGAGCATGGGCGGCACTGACATAACAATGTCAAACGACATCAAGCTGCTTGGTCTCACGATCGACAGCAAACTGACGTTTAACAGTCACGTCAAAAACGTATGCGCCAAAGCTGTCGGCGTGTACAAGCAGCTGGCCAGAGCGGCTAGGGTCAGCTGGGGTCTTCATCCGGACATCGTCAGGAGCATATACACTGCTGCGGTGGAGCCTATACTCCTCTATGCGGCGGCAGCATGGGCACCCGCGACCAACAAGCTGGGAGTCCAGAAGCAGCTAAACGCGGTCCAGCGGAGTTTTGCACAGAAGCTCTGTCGAGCCTACCGTACGGTCTCCCTGAACTCCGCTCTTGTGCTGGCTGGTGTACTACCCCTCGATATTCGAATCAAGGAAGTCTCGACCCTATATAAGGCCAAGAGGGAGTGCACCAGTCGGTACTTGGCGATCGGGAGGTTGAGCGGATGGCACCGGCAATGGAGAGCCCCCATCCCAGTGAGCAGCAAGAGATGGACTTACGACGCCTGGTAGACGAGGAACACTACCGAAGCCACAGCAACTACGCTGTGCGCATATTCACCGACGGTAGCAAAATTGAAGGGAAAGTCGGAGCGGCATACTCAGTATGGACCCAGAATACAGAGACCAAATCCCGGAAATTAGCGCTATCGTCACACTGCACCGTCTACCAGGCTGAACTGCTGGCCATAAAAGAGGCAATGGGGGAAATCCTCAAGGGGAGGAACAACACGCATGCCGTCTACAGCGACTCCATGGCGGCACTCCAGACCATTGTGAACCACAGTGCCCATCACCCCTTAGCTGTAGCAACGAGAGACGCCCTGCGCCGCTGCGCGGGCCAGGGCAAGAGCGTCACTCTATTACTGGATAAAAGCCCATGCGGGACTGGAGGGCAATGAAAGAGCGGACGTGCTGGCAAAGGAAGCTGCCCTGGGGTCAAAAAGGAAACCAGACTTATGATCGGTGCCCGGTCTCATTCGTCAAAAAGATGATACGCCTGGAGTCTCTTGGCGAGTGGGATCAAAGGTACAGAACTGGCACCACGGCGTCGACGACAAGGCTGTTCTTCCCCAGTGCCGTAGAAGCTTACGCGACTGTGAAGAAAGCTGACCATGACCAAAGAGCTAGCACAGGCGTTGACGGGGCACGGTGGGTTCTCGGAATACCTGGTACGCT
>JAZHFQ010000760.1:3000000-3377500 GCA_038387885.1 Spodoptera picta | reverse complement strand
GCCTGGCCTGGCCTGGCCTGGCCTGGCCTGGCCTGGCCTGGCCTGGCCTGGCCTGGCCTGGCCTGGCCTGGCCTGGCCTGGCCTGGCCTGGCCTGGCCTGGCCTGGCCTGGCCTGGCCTGGCCTGGCCTGGCCTGGCCTGGCCTGGCCTGGCCTGGCCTGGCCTGGCCTGGCCTGGCCTGGCCTGGCCTGGCCTGGCCTGGCCTGGCCTGGCCTGGCCTGGCCTGGCCTGGCCTGGCCTGGCCTGGCCTGGCCTGGCCTGGCCTGGCCTGGCCTGGCCCTGGCCTGGCCTGGCCTGGCCTGGCCTGGCCTGGCCTGGCCTGGCCTGGCCTGGCCTGGCCTGGCCTGGCCTGGCCTGGCCTGGCCTGGCCTGGCCTGGCCTGGCCTGGCCTGGCCTGGCCTGGCCTGGCCTGGCCTGGCCTGGCCTGGCCTGGCCTGGCCTGGCCTGGCCTGGCCTGGCCTGGCCTGGCCTGGCCTGGCCTGGCCTGGCCTGGCCTGGCCTGGCCTGGCCTGGCCTGGCCTGGCCTGGCCTGGCCTGGCCTGGCCTGGCCTGGCCTGGCCTGGCCTGGCCTGGCCTGGCCTGGCCTGGCCTGGCCTGGCCTGGCCTGGCCTGGCCTGGCCTGGCCTGGCCTGGCCTGGCCTGGCCTGGCCTGGCCTGGCCTGGCCTGGCCTGGCCTGGCCTGGCCTGGCCTGGCCTGGCCTGGCCTGGCCTGGCCTGGCCTGGCCTGGCCTGGCCTGGCCTGGCCTGGCCTGGCCTGGCCTGGCCTGGCCTGGCCTGGCCTGGCCTGGCCTGGCCTGGCCTGGCCTGGCCTGGCCTGGCCTGGCCTGGCCTGGCCTGGCCTAGCCTAGCCTAACCTAACCGGTAGTGAAGTCCGCAAACGCCAGAAACGCCGCCAAAATTAGTAATGACGAGGCTCTTCGTCGGGCATCACAAAGTGCTCGTAGTTCAGACCATCCTGAAACGGAAGACCGCTGAGCCTGCATAACCGACCCATGTCATGCTACGCATGGCAGGGCGCTTAAAGCGAACACGGACGTACAAAAGACGGAGAACACGAGTACAAAATTGTGATACCCCGACAGAGAGACAAAGAACGGGGCGCTTAGTATATATATTCGAATAATATATGACAGTAGCGTCGACAATATTATTATATTTATATATTATATTTTATTATAAACTTATTATATGTTATTATATAAGTACAATTAAAAAATTAAAATTTTGGCACAAATACCTGCATTTCAAACAGAATAGGTCTCTGACCATGTCAGAGGAGCAACTCGGCACAGCAGGAGGGGTTTTAGCCGGTAAGAGTCCGGCAGTACTCACACCTCTCTATTCGTGGGGAGGTGTGAGTCTCCATGAGGATTTCCCCTCCTGCTGGGAAAAAAAAAAAAAAAAAAAAAAAAAAAAAAACCTAACCTAACCTAACCTAACCTAACCTAACCTAACCTAACCTAACCTAACCTAACCTAACCTAACCTAACCTAACCTAACCTAACCTAACCTAACCTAACCTAACCTAACCTAACCTAACCTAACCTAACCTAACCTAACCTAACCTAACCTAACCTAACCTAACCTAACCTAACCTAACCTAACCTAACCTAACCTAACCTAACCTAACCTAACCTAACCTAACCTAACCTAACCTAACCTAACCTAACCTAACCTAACCTAACCTAACCTAACCTAACCTAACCTAACCTAACCTAACCTAACCTAACCTAACCTAACCTAACCTAACCTAACCTAACCTAACCTAACCTAACCTAACCTAACCTAACCTAACCTAACCTAACCTAACCTAACCTAACCTAACCTAACCTAACCGAAATATTTTGAAAACCAAACAACCGATTTCGGAGCAGTTTTCAGTTTTTACCATCTCCTCTAAGCTCCCAATAACCATTTCGGCACTTTTTACAGTCGAGGGCTCAACCCCCGAACTAATTTCCACCCCTAAAGTTACTTTGGACCAAAATATTTCATTCGAAAATTTTTAACTTTTTTCATATTTGACCTAGGGCGACAAAATTTTTATTAACGGTTTAGGAACTTATAATCTACGATTTGGATAGGTTTTTGACTCGATAACTCCAGACGATTCGCGAAAAATCCTCGCAATTGACCAAAATTTGGTGAAAAAACTCGTTTTTCATTCAAAACTTTAAATTCTTTCAGGAAACCGATCCCGGATTTTCGCTCTGTTGGACGGCCCGCGCCGAGACGCTTCTCCCGACGTATCGCACGCCCCGATCGGATAACAAAAATTTTCAAATTTTGCCCTCCCACCCGCCCTTATACTATACAGGGAAAAGACAGGGAAACCTTATCTGGACCCAAAAAATTTTTATTGGCGTTTTCGACGGACGACACTTAACTCACCAAATATTTCTTGGTTTCCGCCACGTCTGACCAATAGATTAGACACAGGACCTAATTAGAAGTGAAATTTTAGCCACTTATTGATATTGTGTTTTATAATTATTTATCGACCAATTTTATTTTATATTTGACCCCCCTTTACAGGGTATCATACTTACTATTAATTTAGCTCTAGGTCTATTGACAACCCCTCTTTACAGGGACAAATTAGATTTTAACTTCGGACACTGTATCCCCCCTTTACAGGGATACAATACATATATTTTAGAGCCGGGTGCTCACTCTACACTAAGTCCTCCCCCCACCATGATGTACGACACAACCCCCGAATCTCCGGCCCCTCCTAATGCGGTCCGGAGGTTGTTTCTGGACACGGAAAAGCAGCCGAAGAAGCAGCGCATTGCGGCCCCGACAAATAGTGTCCGGCGCAGCCAAATCGAACGGCGGGATCGTGATCCCTCTGAGCTCGCACCCTCTCCGAAGTCCCCTCAGCCAGCTCGAACATTCGAGAACCGGACGGTGGAGGCGCGATACTGGCTGAAACAGGCCAAGTGTCAACTGGGTCTAGCGAGAAATCTGAAGACAGAGATCAAGACCCAGGCGACACTAGCCATTGAGCGCCTCTACCAACTGGTGAAAGAGTCCGAACACCAGCGGCTCCCTGAGGTCGAAGGGGTTGCGGGCTTGGCGGCCCCCGCACCAGAAAAGCCGGGCCAAATTGCGGGGGACCTCATGACGAAAATGGCGGAACACAGCGAGTTACTGAAAGCAGCCGCTGTGCAAATTGGGGAATTGAAAGAGGCCCTAAATGACCAGCGGAGGATAAACGGGGCGCCTGTCGCCGAGGGACACAACGGCCAGGAGCTTCTAGCAGAAGTGCAGGAGCTCAAGTCCGCGACCCGGGAGATCGGGAGACAGGTTTCCGAGATGAGGGCAGAAGTGCCCTCCTACGCAGAGGTCCTGTCGAAACCGAAGAGTGCAGGGCGGGTTGCGAGACCAAAGCACTCGGTCGTTGTGTCCTCCAGCGACGCAATGGAAACCAGCGGCGACGTTGTGGGTCGAGTCCGGCAGGTGTTGAACGCGAAGGTGAGCGGCCTTCAGGTGGAAAAAGTCCGAAAAATCAAGGACCAGAGGGTGGTTCTGAGCTGCGGCAGCAAAGAGGAGTTGAAGAAGATGACCGAGCAGCTCGGGGCCGACGGGCAGTTGCGGGTGGAGAACGCACGTCAGCGTAATCCACTCGTAATTGTCCGAGACCTTCTGGCCTACAATACCGATGAGGATATAAAGGCCGCTCTAAAGACACAAAACGCCCGCCTGCTGGAGGGTCTGTCAGCCGAGGAGTCAGCCGTGACAATCAAGTACCGGAGGAAAGCGCGGAACTCTCTCGAGAACCACGTCGTCCTCCAGGTCTCGCCACGGCTGTGGGAGAGGCTGACGACGGCTGGCAGAATCTACGTCGACCTGCAGCACGTCAAGGTGTTTGACCAGACTCCGCTGGTCCAATGTAGTCGGTGTCTGGCCTACGGGCATGGGCGAAAAAGTTGCACAGAAAAGGCTGACCTGTGCAACCACTGCGGGGGCCTCACCTCCAGGCGGATTGCCCTAGATCCGCCGAAGGGTTGGGACCGTCCTGCATTAACTGCAAGAGAGATGGACAAGGTAACACAAGCCACTCTATTTTCGCCCAGGATTGCCCTGTCCGCAAAAAGTGGGACGCCTTGGCCCGAACGGCCGTCAGTTATTGCTAAGGTGGAATTTGGCGTCCCACAGGCAGTCACAAATGGTTCAGACACCGACACACCCTTGGAAAGTTTCCCCTATAAAGAGGATAGAGCAATTTTGAGTGTGTCCGGAAGCAGCGGCGACGCGGCACTCGTCATTGATGCCACGCCAAAGGCAAGACACAGCGAAAAGCAAAGCAAGCCAGACAAATTATGGGACTGTGGCTCGGATCTCCGCGGCTTGAAATTAAGGGAAGCAAATTGTGTGCAACCTCATAGGAAGTGGTACAAATTTGAACAGAGGCCAATTAACTTGCCGCGCTGGTCCGAGCACCGAATGCTATCCATGTCGGATAATATTGCAAATAATCGCGCTGCGTGGCAAATATGGTGCCGAGAAGCGGAATCGTCGCGGTCGATGGGCACCTACAGGAAAGGGTATGCATATGGAGACGTGATCGCAGACATATTTAAGGGGAACACAGACGATGCTCTTCACTCGGCGAGCATAGGATCTGGTAGCTCAAACCATCTCGTTAGAAGTCCTGGAAGGCCACGCAAACGACTCAAATAGTCATGTTACACATGGCGGAGCGTTTGCGTGAGAAAAGCACTACGATGACGGAGAACACCGGACCTCGATCCGGCGGAACCAGTGAAGGGCAGAATATATTGGCGTTAAGTACATATATAGATATTATATAATGACAGTAGCGTCAATCCTATTTATTTAAGTATTTATCCTGAATATATTATCTATTTTAATAAACTTATGTATTTATTTATATTTATTTACTTAAATGGTTCCCAAAATAACAGTCTTAAATAAAATGTCACACAAAGGTCTCTGATCACGTCAGAGGAGCACTTTGGCACAGCAGGAGGGGTTTTAGCCGGTAAGAGTCCGGCAGTACTCACACCTCCCTATTCGTGGGGAGGTGTGAGTCTCCATGAGGATTTCCCCTCCTGCTGTATAATAAAAAAAAAAAAAAAAAAAAAAACCTAACCTAACCTAACCTAACCTAACCTAACCTAACCTAACCTAACCTAACCTAACCTAACCTAACCTAACCTAACCTAACCTAACCTAACCTAACCTAACCTAACCTAACCTAACCTAACCTAACCTAACCTAACCTAACCTAACCTAACCTAACCTAACCTAACCTAACCTAACCTAACCTAACCTAACCTAACCTAACCTAACCTAACCTAACCTAACCTAACCTAACCTAACCTAACCTAACCTAACCTAACCTAACCTAACCTAACCTAACCTAACCTAACCTAACCTAACCTAACCTAACCTAACCTAACCTAACCTAACCTAACCTAACCTAACCTAACCTAACCTAACCTAACCTAACCTAACCTAACCTAACCTAACCTAACCTAACCTCATCCTCTGGAATCTCCTTTTGGACCCACTCCTAAAGCAGTTGGAGGCCAGAGGCGATTATTGCCAGGCCTTCGCAGACGACGTGGTGATGCTTTTCGACGGTGATACGGCCCTGGAGATCGAGCAAAAGGCCAATGCCGCTCTCGAACATGTGCGGGTGTGGGGTGTCAGAAATAAGCTCAAATTCGCACCGCACAAAACTAGTGCGATGGTTATCACGCGGAAGCTGAAGTACGACACTCCACGGCTGACCATGGGCGGGATCGACATTGGGATGTCAAAAGAAGTGAAGATCCTGGGGTTGACGATCGACGCCGGCCTCACCTTCAACTCTTACGTTGCCGGTGCATGCAAAAAAGCAATTGCGATTTACAAGCACCTAGCCAGATCCGCGCGTGTGAGCTGGGGACTGCACCCGGGGGTCGTGCACTCGATCTACACCGCCGCCGTCGAACCGATAGTGCTGTACGCCGCGAGTGCATGGGCGCCAGCCGTGAACAAACTGGGGATAAGAAAACAGCTGAACGCGGTGCAAAGAGGCTTCGCTCAGAAGCTCTGCAGAGCCCACCGCACGGTCTCCCTGCACTCGGCTCTCCTGCTGGCGGAGATACTCCCCCTCGATCTTCGAGTGCGTGAAGCTGCTTCATTGTACGAAGCAAAGAGGGGGGTGCCCCATCCAGCTTTGGGGGACAGGGAGATAGAAAGGATGACACGTGCGGTGGACTTTCCCCACCCAGCCGAACAAGAAACAATCAAGTTCAGCAGCTTGGTAGACGAGGAACAATACAATCACCACGCCTCGAACTACGACGTGCGAATTTTCACGGACGGCAGTAAGATCGAGGGCAAAGTCGGTGCAGCGCTATCTTTATGGGATAGCGCGTCCGAAATTAAATGTAAAAAACTTGTGCTGCCGTCCTACTGTACCGTCTACCAGGCCGAACTGCTAGCACTACAGAGAGCGACTGGAGAAGCTCTCAGCAGCGACAAAACCGCGTTCGGCATTTTCAGTGACTCGATGGCGGCGCTGCAAACTATCGCCAACCCTGCCTCCCCCCATCCTCTTGCAGTGGAAACAAGGAGCGCCCTACGCTGCTGCGCCATCCAGAACAAGAGCGTTTCCTTGTTCTGGATAAAAGCCCACGCAGGCTTGGAGGGAAACGAAAGGGCCGACTACCTGGCGAAGGAGGCAGCGCTGCGATCGAGGAGGAGACCGGATTATGACCGATGCCCCGTCTCATTCGTCAGATGGAAAATCCGTATGGATACGGTCGGCGAGTGGGACGAGAGGTATAGATCCGGCGACACCGCCTCGGTCACAAAAATATTCTTCCCCAGTGCGGCCGCGGCGTATAGCATTGTCAATAAAATAGAAATAAGTAGCATCACCACCCAGTTGTTTACCGGGCACGGCGGATTCTCCGAATACTTGTATCGTTTTAAGATTACGGGGAATCCGTCGTGTCCATGTGACCCCGCGGAAGAAGAGACTGTCCCGCATATAATATTTCACTGCCCAATGTACACGAGAGAGAGATTCGAGACCGAGCAAATGCTGCAGGGACAAAAAATTTGTCCTTACGACATTGGCAAACTGCTGGCAAACCGGAAAAGTAGAAATGTGGTAATGGATTTTTGTAGATATGTGGCGGAGAAGGTGATAGTAAAAAATAAAATGTAGCTTAAGTAAAGCCCGCTTCCCCACATATGACAATATGTGATAAAAGGAAGCGAGCAAGAATGTAGATGTAAGAAACAGAAAATAGTATTAAGCCCCAGTATTATATAATATATTAGTAATTAGATCTTATGTATGTAATAAGTAAGATAGAATGTAAGAAAAGAAAAAGTAAAAAAAAAAAACCAGACAAAAAAAATGCTGCACATTAACAAAATTAAAACTAGACCTAAGTGATTAAGTAACTAGTAATAAAACGAACAACATTATAAATATTGACCTTGACCACGTCAGGGGTTTCTGAAACCAGCAGGAGGGTTTTTAGCCGGTAAGAGTCCGGCAGTACTCACACCTCCCTACTCGTGGGGAGGTGTGAGTCTCCATGAGGATTTTCCCTCCTGCTGTTAAAAAAAAAAAAAAAAAAAAAAAAAAAAAAAAAAAAAAACCTAACCTAACCGGAAATATTTTGAAAACCAAACAACCGATTTCGGAGCAGTTTTCAGTTTTTACCATCTCCTCTAAGCTCCCAATAACCGTTTCGGTACTTTTTACAGTCGAGGGCTCAACCCCCGAACTAATTTCCACCCCTAAAGTTACTTTGGACCAAAATATTTCATTCGAAAATTTTTAACTTTTTTCATATTTGACCTAGGGCGACAAAATTTTTATTAACGGTTTAGGAACTAATAATCTACGATTTGGATAGGTTTTTGACTCGATAACTCCAGACGTTTCGCGAAAAATCCTCGCAATTGACCAAAATTTGGTGAAAAAACTCGTTTTTCATTCAAAACTTTAAATTCTTTCAGGAAACCGATCCGGGATTTTCGCTCTGTTGGACGGCCCGCGCCGAGACGCTTCTCCCGACGTATCGCACGCCCCGATCGGATAACAAAAATTTTCAAATTTTTGTTATCCGATCCTCCCACCCGCCCTTATACTATATAGGGAAAAGACAGGGAAACCTTTTCCGGACCCTAAAAATTTTTATTGACTTTTCGGACGGACGACACCGAACTAACCAAATTTTTCTTGGTTTCCGCCACGTCTGACTTGTAGATTGGACACAGGACCTGTTCGAAGGTCCAAATTTTAGTCATCTACTGATCTTTTATTATAACTATTTATTGACCAATTTTAAAATCGCTGAAATTGACTATAATTTGGTGAAAAAACTGGTTTTTCAATCAAAACTTCAAATTCTTTCAGCAAACCGACCCGGGATTTTCACTCGGTTGGACGGCCTAGATCGCCCCTCACGGAAGCCAAATTGATGGTCGTCCAGGTTCGGTCCTTCTCTGCACAAGTGGCTGACGAGGCGATTTGCGATAATACGCTCGAAAAGTTTGCCCGCCTCGTCGAGCAGCACTATGGGCCGATACGCGGATGGCGAGTCCGCAGGGCGCTTTTTTTTTTTATGGGTGGAAATCCTCATGTACTGCCTCCGCCTGGGGAAAGGCGGAGGGGTATGCCGGAATCTTACCGCCCCGCATTACAGTGCCGGCCCGTAAATCTGGGCCCCGTCACCTGCACGGAGCAGTGCACCACGTGCATCGCCTCAAAGGCGCATGCCGACACCCGCGCGCGCCTTCGACTCGGGTCTTTGAAATCGGGGGCGAGGACTTCCCCAAGTCCTTCGCCCCTGGACCCATTCATGGGGGCCGGAAGAGGGCGTTGTCGGCTCTTCTCCTACGCGGTCCTTCTGCGGTTGGGAAAGGAAGTCAGTAAGATCTCCCTCTCCCGTTCCGCAGTTTCCTTCTGCGACATCACATCCTCGCAGAAAGACACCACCGCGTCCCACGACTCTGCGCTGTCCACCATCTTCCACACTACGGCCGGCAGCGACAGATCGCTTCCTACTTCATTTCTGAGGACACGGCGCTGCTCCTCCCAAGCTACACACTCGGCGAGCGTGTGTTGCGCCGTGTCCTCCCCGCAATGGACGCAGTGGTGGCACCGGGCGTCCGGCTCCCTCTCTATGCGGCACAGGTACTTGCCGAAGCAGCCGTGCCCCGACAGCACCTGCGTCACCCTAAACCCCGTAAGAAATAATTCCCGTATGCATCGTTATCGTTCCGCGTCTCGAGGTAGAAATTCTACGAAGCGCATGCCAGAAAGTGCTGACTGGCTCTGTTACTATCATCACAAGTTTCGTAATAGAGCACAGAAATGTGTAGAGCCGTGTGCCATCGTCGTCTCGACGCCGATGGTAACTCCTCCCGCCGTTATTTGGGACCCACCCGGAGGTGGCGCGTTCCCGCGGCCATGAAAACACATGGCCTCGGACTTGTGGAGCGCCACCTCGAGTCCCAACTGCCGGATTCTCTCAACGACTGTCGCAACCGCTGTCGCCATAAGATCGGCCGCCGCCTGGTGCGACCTCCCGTGCGCTAGCACCAGCGTATCGTCGGCGTAGCATATCGTGCTAACGCCGTTCGGGAGGTCGGTGCGCAGCACCCAGTCATACCCGATGTTCCACAGGAGCGGCCCCAGAACCGAACCCTGTGGAACACCGCGCGACATCTCTCGCCGATTCCGCCAGCGGAGGTTAGCACGATAACACCAGCTCACCGCTTATGTGTCAATGATATGATAACCGGACTAAATTTTTTAGTGGACACTGGTGCGAACATTTCTGTTTTACCATATAAAAAAAAACTTTTTGGTGAAAATGTGTTTAACAACTATAAACTGTATGCAGCTAATGGCAGTGAAATTACAACTTACGGCACAAAAACTCTCGATTTAGACTTTAAGTTACGACGACCGTATCGTTGGACGTTTGTGCTCGCCGATATTAAACGACCTATATTAGGTGCTGACTTTTTAGGCTATCATAAGTTACTAGTAGACATTAACCAAAAGAAACTGATAGATAAAGTAACTAATTTGCGTACAATTGCCACGTTGAGTTTATGGGATGAACCATCAGTAAGAACAGATAACTCTTCTTGTGAATATAATGCGTTATTGTCAGAATACCCAAATATAACAAAACCTATGTGTTTCAAGGAGATTCCATGCCATTCTGTAGAGCATCACATAGAAACAACAGGATCACCTGTATTTGTAAAACCGAGGCCATTGCCACCTGATAAGTATGACAGGGTCAAGGCCGAGTTTCAGCGAATGGTTGACATGGGAATATGCAAGCCATCGAAAAGTTGTTGGGCAAGCCCGTTACATGTGGTCATCAAGAAAAACGGAGAGCTAAGACCATGTGGCGACTATCGACGTTTGAATAAAGTAAAACTAAAGTATACTAATCGCGCTGTATCTACATCGGTTAGATTTCTAATTTTTTTAACGGCATATGCTGCAGAACTGAGCCTTATCGATAACTTATTTATATGTGGAGCCCACTGGAGCTTAGCGTCTAGGGTTATACCTAAAAAGACAGTAGAATCTACAGGGCTCAACTCCTCACCCTTAATGAGCACGCTGGTTTTCACATGTCCAACATTTGGTGTTGTAAATTTAATGCATTTAGTTTTAGTTCCATTTAGTAATAGGTTGTTGGCATTGAACCAGCGTACTATCTCAGAGAGAGCACTGTTCACATTATCAATAACTAATTGTCTACGTTCAAGTTTAAATAATAACGATGTATCATCCGCAAACAGTACTATCCCGTGGTTATCCCTTACAAGGTAAGGTAGGTAAGTCATTTATATATATAAGAAACAAAAAAAAACAATGTTGTTCTGCTGCTCCTTCTGTGGGTGGGAGGTTTGCCAAAACGAAGGATGATTTAATTTTTGCCAATTGATATTTTTGAAACCTTAATTGATTTAGTGTTATTTTTTCTTTTTTACATTTATGGCCAAATTTGACAAATTTTTCGCGTCTAATATAGAATTAACGATACTTTTCTTTCCTTTTCCGGCAAATCCAGATGTTGTATCGCAACCAGAAAAACAATGCAGAAATGCAACAAAATTTTTGAAGGATTCGTGTTTGAAACTATTAGACGTGAAAAATAGATCCTTTCCATTTCCAGAGCCTGGTTTGAGAAAATAAATGTCATGATTATTTGAATTTAATTGATTTAAAAGAACCAATAGATCAATATCTTGACCCACAACTACCTCTATAACAGTTTAATTGGTATCTCTCGCAACTTCTATCGAGGTCTTAATTATGTCGGCATCAGCATCTTCTTCAACTTGTTTACAGGAAAATCCTTGTGACTGTAATGTTTTCATTAAACTTTTAATTATTTTGTCCTTGTTTTTCTCATTAGATAAAATCTTTTTCTTGCGAAAATGGTATTTTTGAATGGTTTTGATAATTGAACTCTGGAATTTTGTCCGAGGTTTTTCTACGATTACGTTCTCCTCTTTTAGTTGAAGTAGCTGCTGGTACTGTTGTGACAGTACCTGATTTCTTAATCTCGGGGTACCCATCAAACACAATATAACTGCTTGCTGCGTAATGTTTTTGTACGTAGCGCATTTTACACTTCCAATATAATTTTTAAGTATACTTTACAGCTGCTACGAAATAGCAGGTATGTATGAATCTGACGATGAAGAAATGCCTCCAAAGAGACAAAAACGAATGAGTAACTAATTAGAACTCCAAATAATTAATAATAATTTTAACTAATTAGAATGTCACTCAGGTATATAAATTACCTTAAAACAGCAATAAATAGGCAACTACAAATATTACTTAAAGAAGGTTCTACAACTTTTTAAAAATATTGTAGATGTCTTATTAAATATTAACTTTATTAACTTATTTGTTTGTTAATTATAGAAGGATATTTTGATCTGTATTCTTTTCGTTTATTAATAAAACATTAAATTTTACGTTTTTTGAGTAATTAAAATGTAAATTTTAATAAATACCTCAAAATTGTACATGATGATTAAAAACACATTTTCGAATTTGAGGTTTTTTCATATTTTTGCATTTTCTAAGAATATTTCCTATAGTAATGTACATTTTTCTTTACACCATCAGAAAGTAGATATTTCAACGAACAAAAACCCCCCAAACTTTTTGAAAAAAGCTGATATAGTGACGTCAGAATTTTCGATTGAAAATTAGGGTGCTTTTTTGATATTAAACTAAAATGAAGCGAAAAAATAAATATTTTTAATCAAATAAATTACAGTGTATTTGGGACATAATAAGGTAAGTTTTCACCAAATTTCGTCGAAAAAAAAATTATTTGAAAAAGATATAAATAAAAAACCAAAAACTTGTTTTTTTGAATTTTTAACCAAAATTTTGAGGTTATGTGAAAAATCTGCAAATACAAAAGTTGTAGATCTTTTTATTGCCTACAACTTTGCATTTGTGTTTTTTCCATAGGACTTGTAGTTTTGCCGGAAATCAAGATAAACCATTTTTTACCCTTAAACCCCCCCCCCCCTTCCACTTCCCGAACTCGGATCGATTGTAATTTATTTTTCCTTTCATTTTGATCATATTCCCCTCCTTTTCTAATGGGTTTCATCCTACTGTAATTTTTTTTCACTCGTTACCATTTTTGTAGACTTTGACCCTGGTGTAGAAGTTTAATTTATTTATGTATAAAAAAAACTTTATGTAGACAAGCATATTACAAAAATAAATAAACCAAAAAAAATTAAAAAGTCCACAATAAGCTTTATTATATTCGTTGAAATCGTTTATAAACATTTATTACAAAATATTTGAAAATGAAGAAATATGCGTTGTGTACTGTGACCATCAACCAAACAACAGGAATAATAGAGGTATAGCACATTTTCACATCTTTGAACTGATTTAACTTGGTTTGGACTGTGTTTTTGATATAAGGCCCCATATATTTTTTTGTTTGTAATGTTATTCTGCATTAGTCTTTTCACATCCGAATAACTGCCGCGAAAAAATGAAAGGGCACCACGCTCCACACAAAGGTCATTGTCATTTAATTATTAAAATAAATAATTCATTCACTACTTTTTTATTAAATAAAAAATGATAAATAATACTGTGTTTCTCTCTCTACCAAACCAGCACTTAAGTTTTTTGTGCAAATCCGCATCCGCATCCGCATCCGCATCCGCGGATGTGGAAAAAAGTGGATCCGTAACATCCTTGATACGACCCCTTGCGAAACAGGCTGGAATCCGAAAAGGCGGCCATTCTACGTTTTATAAAATATAATGCTCCACTTTGCAATTTAATTATTAAAATAAATTATTGCTATACTAATTAATTCATTCATGAACTACTTTATTACCTATTAAATAAAAAATTATAAATAATACTGTGTTTCTCTCTATATCAAACCAACACTTAAGTTTTTTGTACAGACCCGCATCCGCATCCGCATCTGCGGATGTGAGCCTTTTAGAATCCGCATCCGCATCCGCGGATGTGAAAAAAAATGGATCCGCAACATCCCTGGTACTAATAATAGTTATTTTTTGCTTTTTAGTTTTTACTTTTTGTTTGTTTATGTACATGTACAACAGTTAATAATCAATATCATGTATGTATGTGTAGGATCAGGGTCCGACATTACTTCATAAAATTCTCGAAGAACCTGGTGATCAGATATCCTCCTCATCCTTAGTCCTCAGATCTACTGTATTTCAATTTCATCTGTTACAATTAGTTTACTCGACATTTTACGTAACTTATAGGCGCTGCGATAGACATTTTTTTGTAAGACGCAATATAATAATGAAATGCCGAGTCTCGTTACTCCGCGTTTTATAATAAATGATCAACAGCCATCAAGATTTTCAAGGTAACCACAATTTATACACTACACAAGTCAGTGTGGATAGTTACTCCAGTATTCCAGAGTCACAAGTCAGCCACGACTGTAGTTTCATTATATGGACTCGAGTCCCTGCCCCAGTAACGACTATGACTAGCACACACGATATAGTAGAATAAATGAAAGGTTTTACCCTTACAATTACTAACTCACTAGGTACTGAAAGGCCCTAATTATAACAAATCCTAATGGCAAGATCAAGGGAAGCATGTTTCTCATCAGAGTACTCTTAGCGCTTTAACTATTTTTCAACTCAACAATAATCCTAAATGAATGTAGGACTTTAGAGGACTCTTCAATTCTGACTTTAACTACCAATTATTATTAGCAGCTTTTGACCTTTATTTGTTATAAACTACTTTTCTCAATACTCTGTACCGCGTTAGACAGCAAGCACCACTTAATTCTGCATCTACCTCGCGGAAACCATACCTCCAAGTTCCAACCAAATGAAAGCATAACTACCCGACAAAAATAAAATAAAATTTCAAATTGGAAAACTAACAATTGTAAACTCAAGTCTTTGACTCGTTTTTGACCCATATGGTATCGGAATCATAATAAATGGAACAAAGTCACCTGGTATAATCCCGATGGGAGCAGTGTCCAATTGCAGACATCAACACGCCGCTCACCAAACGCTGCGTTAACGCCGCGTATCTTATGCTGTCACTGGACGCCAATGTACTCCGGCTTGAATTGGGACCACGTCATGTCTTCATTTGCTGCTTCAGATAGCGATTCAGTTTGAAGTAGCTGCCTCAACGTTAGCCACGTTGAATCTTCACTACCGAATAGCTAGCTATGTATAGCTAAGCACTTCCAATCTTGCAGCACTATCTTCTTCGTCGCATTTGCATGTAGGTAGTTCTTCACGAACCGGCTCCGATAATTTTAACATTTTCAATAATCCCGGTCCATCCCACTTCTGATGTAGGATCAGGGTCCGACATTATTTGAAAATAAAACAAAGGGCTTCACACAATCACTTAGTTTATTTCGATTAAATGAACTTACTTTCACATTAATTTTTAATTATAATAATTGAATAATTCAGCACTGATTATATAAAGGAAACACTCAAATAAAACCAACAATAAAATTACTCAGCGATTGCGTAACGTATGAACTGGGCAACGATCGACGAACGACTGACTCGAGCTTGCGCTTGCGCTGCTTTATATATCACTCGGTGGTGGGGTTGAAGTGACGTCGGTCAGTTGTTTGTTCACTGCTTGCCCAATTACATTCGCAGTTTACAAAATAATGACGGCGGCGCCGTCATATGCATTGCATAGTAGGCGCGTAAGCGGCAAACTGGAGATGCGACCGCCGCGGTCTTGGGAGTTGCTAGAGAAAGAGCGGCTAAGCCGTTTGTCTCACTCAACGTATCTTAGTGGCATACGTCTGCGCGACGCACTCATTGGTCGCGATGTTCTGTGTTGCTACAATACAAATACAAAATTTATACAAGCCCAAACACAAGGTAGTTACTGTATACCGTTGAGGAATTCCCTTAACAATTACACCTTTTCATCATCAGGCCCTTGACGACAGTCTCACTCCATCTGTGTCAAGTTCTCATCAACACAAATTACTCAAGCCCGAACACAAGGTAGTTACTGTTAACCGTTGAAGAGATCTCTTAACAATTACATTTCTTTATCATCAGACCCTTAATGACAGTCCCACTTCGTCTAGGTGTAAAGTTCTCATCAATACAAATAACACAAGCCGAAACACAGAATAGTTAAGGTAAATCGTTGAAGAGTTCCCGTTATAATTAAACCTCTTCATTATCAGGTCCTTAATGACAGTCCTACCCACTCCGTCTAGGTGTAAAGTTCTTATGAATACAACTTATTAAAGCCCAAACATGAAGTAGTTGTTATAAAACCGTTGAGGAGTTCCCTCGCCTGGCTTTTGGCTCCATCATCAGATCGTCTCGAGACCTATGTCAAATTGTACTGGTTTATAATACTTATTGAAAATATCAACAAACGCTAGTGCGTTTGTAACTTAACACTACTTGTCCCAACACTAATTGTCCTAGTTGTCCCTATAAGTTTCAAAAGTTCCCTTCGGTTTCCCTAGGATCCTGTCATCAGATCCTGACCTGGTGACAATGGGACCACCTCGGAAGTGTATCCTTTTCAAACAAAAGAAGACTTTTGGTAATCGGTCCGTAAATAGCGGAGTAATCGGTGAATATATGGTGAATATACATATAAAAAAAACAATCATCGGAACATAGTACCGCCTCCTTTTCTTTAAGTCAGTAAAAACACGTCTAACTCTATGTAGGTACCTAATAACGTCCTTTATTTCTAATGCCGGACCTTAGTTCGGCCCCGTTTAAGCTATTTTGCGCATGTATGTTTTTGGCTTCACAATTACTTTTAGCTAATGTTTGGTCGGCTTCTCCTTGTATGTCTGTGGATGGAAGTTTTTATGGAGCATTTCGCATTTTTTAAGGTAGAAAGCCAAATTGGTATGCGGACTATTTGTGGCAAAAAAATTGCGCAACCCCTTTAATTATAGAGCGCGAGCAAGCAGTATTCTGAAACTAATTCATGAATAAAATATATTTAATTAACTTGAATTAGTAATTTTTCCCACCACAGTCACATGGGACTCATAACATGTAATTTTGCTATCATTTAAATTATGTTATGTCTTCAAACTCTAAATAGTGTATCCGAAACGTACAAATTAAAAATAGCCTTGCAACATTTTTGACATAAAACGTCACGTCATACGTCACGTTTATCACATACGCTAGAGAAACACGGTGAATTTTGCAGGCAAAATAGTATCTTGTTGTGTCATCGAATTCAGAAATCAAATGTTCTCGCAATTATATCTACAAAGTTGATGAACTATAATGTAAACGACATGAGTGCTACAGACGGCATCGGTCGGTGAGCGAAATGTCGATAGAGTACGTACCGGTGAGTGAGGGGGAGCAGGACGAACCCATTGAACTACCAACTGAGGAAGACGGCTCTTTACTGCTTAGCACCGTAGCAGCACAATTTGCCGGTGCCAGCGGACTCAAGTACCGTGCAGCGGGCAGACTGCGTGGCTTGCGTCTCGTTGATGAACGCTTGTCGCCGCCGGCCGAAGGCTGGGGAGCGCACCGTTACTGGTGCGCCTTTCCTCGCGCCTCGCCTGAGCCTACTCCGCGGCCTCGTTGCTCTGACCTTATCGTACTTGGTTTACCCTGGAAGACAGGTGAAGATGCTGTACGCGACTACTTCGCAGCGTTTGGCGAGCTTCTCATGGTTCAAGTGAAACGCGACGCCAAGACAGGGTTATCCAAGGGTTTCGGTTTTATCAAGTTCGCCGAGTACGAATCACAGTTGCGAGCCCTAGGGCGACGCCACATGATTGATGGACGCTGGTGTGACGTGCGTATTCCTAACGGCAAGGACGGAGGAGCCAGCGCGCACCGGAAGGTATTTGTGGGCCGCTGCACCGAAAGCTTGACAGCGGAAGACTTGCGCGAGTACTTTGGTACGTTTGGCCAGGTCACAGATGTGTTTGTGCCGCGACCATTCCGTGCTTTCAGCTTTGTCACGTTCCTGGAGCCTGAAGTGGCCCAGTCACTATGTGGCCAAGACCACATTATCAAAGGTGTATCAGTTAACATCTCGACGGCGTCACCTAAACGGGAGCGAGGCGCGCGCGGCTCACAGCTTTTGGGTTGGGGGCTGGTGGAGGGCGGAGGGCGCGTGTTTAACTGGGCCGGAGACGCGTGGCCCCCGCAAACTGCCCCCGCACCGCCCGCGCCTCCGCTCGACAAGCCCTACCTCAAGTATGAGTGACATGCCACTGTGTACATAATTATAACCTCTCCCTTGGACCTGGCTCATGCCTAATATGTTCTTTGTTGATCACTGTCAAATTTTATATGAAATGTGTAAATAATATTATTATAATATAGTATGACGTTGTCCTGATGTTTCAATTACTAGAACCGACAAATACATCCTATATGCTATGTGACCAACTTTTGATTGCTTGCTCTGGAATTAAATCCAATAAGCGAGCAAATACCAACCCGATAAACTCTATTTTTGCTGAACTGCTTCTTTACCTGCCTGACAAGCATGAGGGTGATGGCCCGTTTCTCATGCACAAGGGTGCAGGTTCTAAACTTGGAATTTTCTAGGATTATTTAGATACCACTGACATCTGATGATGAAAAATACAGTCAGGAAACCTACCTGGATTGAAAATCACAAATTATTATTTTGAAAATTAATGCACCTAGAGCAAGCATGGTAAGTGTACGCGCCTACTTCAATACGCATAGCAATTCGTCGTTAGATGATTTACGTCTAATTGAATTATTTTTATATGACATTTATTTTTACAATCTTCAACAGCGGGTAGATTGTTGCACCAGTCTATTCTACTACCGATTTCGAACAGTCACCATCTCTGCTTTTCTATGTCTCCAAAAATTATTGTAATACACATAATTCTAAAGTTCTTTTGAGTTTCACTAAAGAAATTCCATTCTTGTGCGTAAACAAGAAATTTGGCGACCGTGACAGGACATTTTCTACAAAATTACAAAATCGGTGACGAGCAACTCAATACTCGGCTACTGCAGATTTCCAAAGGAAACTAAATTTGAAGGCGATTACCACTCAAGCAACCAGCCTTGACTTCCTGGCTTGCGAACCAGCTAAAGGTAGTACCGGAAAGTCGTCGAGGTGCATCATCATCAATGAGATAAGTGCCATTCCTTTGTTCCAATCTAACCTCATCTTACTACAACCTAGTACCTAATTCCTTTCTAAAATACACTTACTCCACTATTAAGCCTTTATTTGTGCATTTCTTTCTGATTTATACGTCTTTATAGTGCAAATAAGTGTATAAGTAAAATAACTTACATATACCGTCAACTATAATGAATATTTCTTCACCATGTGACAAGCGAGAGGCATTATTTAGCTTAGAAAAGACAGGTTGTCATTTAAATAAGGGTTTATTAGTAATCATCATGGTGGCTCCTATCAAAATGTATCTAATTCTTACCCACACAGCTATTTACCATGTTACGGATGAATATTAATAATTTTATATTGCTGACATAACTAAAAATTAGTACCTACTTAGATGGGAAGTTTGCAGTTTAGACTGTGAAGATAGTTGAAGTCAGGGGTAGCCGATGTAAGGCTTGGTTACGGTTCCGTCAAACTCTACAGAAACCATGCTCCGTTGCCTGTACTATCACTCCATTGCATTGGTTACATACTTTTGACTGCCACACCCGACACTGGTGCGGGTGGCGCCGCGGCAAGGTACCAGGCTAACAACTGTTTACGTATATCATGCTACTAGCTACTCCTGCGCAGTTTCACCCGCTGCTCAGTGCTGGGCTACATTCTATTATAGGCATAGACCCCGGAAATACTATTACGAAAACTGCACAAAAAACAAAAATATAGCTAATACCTACTTAACGGTTTTCCGACTTTACTTCGTCGAAGAGAGTTACGTAACGCTGAAAATATGTATTATTTAATTTTTTCCCAAAAACTAAACAATCTTACTTTCGAGAGTTCACTTCAGGGACTACTCGTATTTATAAAAAGGGACATTCCAGTCATCGCCTGCCTACTATTACATAGATGAAAAGTCCCGTTCAAAACGGGACGTCAGTTCACGTTTATAGATATACTACGTACCTACCTATCCTCTACCTTGCCACGCATAAATTATTTCGATTCTACGGTTTTGCTTTATGTATTTTTGAACAATACCTTTTACGTTTCACATACGTAGGTACACCTCTAATATATGTATAGTTGTCGCGGAGAACCTAACGGGTAACCGGGGCTCCGGCTCGACGTGCAGGAGAAGGAACGGGGTGGTTTTTAGTCAGTAAGAGTCTGACACTCCCTTCCGCCTCACCCAGGCGGGAGCAGTCATTCGATGATTTTCCCCCCTAAAAAAAAAAAAAAACTATTCTATAACTATACATATATATTTATAGTTATAGAATACGACTCCGAATCGGCATCGGCCCTATTGGGCCCCATCTGTGGTGGTCTGATGGCTCTTTGAGGCGCGCGCGGAACGCGACGCGCCGTACTCTCGGGTCTGTTTCTGGTCGGACGGGGAGCCACCCATGCTCGCCGTCCGCAGGCCCGCGCTTACGGTGGCCGGAGATCGTCTCGCGATCCCCGACGCCCGGTGTGTCCTTCGCGATGGCTGGGTTGCGAGGAGGCAGCGCTTCGCTGCCTCACGCGTCCCGCCTCCTCCTTACCTAGCATGACTGCTTCGCAAAAGGAGGAGACGGCATCCCAGTCCCCTCGCTCCGCATCATGGCCCGCACTAGGCCCGGACGCGAGAGGTCGCCATCGCCGATCGCTTCCCTGAGGACACGGCGGTGCTCAGCCCACGAAGGGCATTCTCACACCGTGTGTTCCACCGTGATAGAATAGAGTTAGTGGAGCGCCGTAAGGTTTATACCTCGGAATCCAGGGCCAGTCAATGAATCTTAATATAAACCTTGAAAATATGTTTTTAATAGTATATAGAAAAATGTTAAAAAAAAAATTTTCGCGCTCTCAATTTTTTTTTATATTATTATAAACAATTATTAATTTTTTGGAGTTTTCATTGATTTATATTAGTCAAAAGTCATATTTTAAAAAGAACGACTATTACAAACTTGAAAACATGATCTTGGATCTTTAGGGACTGCAGGTATACCGATGAAGGTCGGGTTGGAGAATAGACGGATAACAGCAGCTGTTCGGTATTGTTCATGGCGGGCCCTCACGGGATAGTACCTACACGTTGTAACTTGCTACACTTAATACGTAGCTGTTGTTTTCGTTCCGAAAAATATTTATTTCTGATTTTTGTTTATTAAAAATTAATGTTTATATTATTGTGCAGTGAGTGTGATAAAAGTTAATTATTGAACATTAGCGAGTTTTAAAAACTTTGAAAATAGTGGAATAGATTGTAAGTATTTGTTTTTCATTTATATTTCATGCTTTTGAAAACAGTTATGAATATTTTGTAATAAATCGATGTTAAAAGTTAGAATTTAATAATATAAATAATTAATTATGATATAAAAGTTAGTTATTAATATTACTAATATTTTGTTGTTGCAGCCACGTGTCACAATGGGTGTTGATAGTACAAGCAATGATTGCCTCATTTGTGATATAATCGGATCTAGTTCTGAATTAAGCTCTGAACTAGGAGATATTATAAAAGTCACTAGAGGCAGATCATCATTAAAAGCTGCATTTGCATTAAAAAATTAATGCGAAAATACTAATGACATTTTTAAGGCTGGCGTTACATGCACTCTTGCTTTTTATAGGGTGCCCCCCAGAAAATAAAAGATTTTAATGCATTAAGATATAACTCTTTTTTTAAAGCAACTGCTAAAAATACCTGCGTTAAGCTGCCGTCATTACCACCCACTGCAGATGGCGCATTTGAACACTTTAAAAGAGTATTTTTGCAAGTTCAAACATGGCTTGGAAAAGAAATATTACCAGAAGAATGGGGCTGGAAATATGGATACAGAATATTGACACCGCAAACAATGACGCATCATTTAAATATGAAATGTGGATTAAACTGCACTACAGTTTGCTTAAAATGCAATGGTGACAGCTGCACTAATCCTTCACCTATAATCTATATCAACGAGATCGACGACGACGACAATAATGTACAATGATGTAACAATGTGTTATAGTTAATGATATTTTTTTTTGTAACTTATTTTTTACGATAATCTAATAAATTAACATTGAAGTTACTCTGCACATATTTATTACAAATAAAATTAAATTTTTCATTATAAACACTTTTTTCCTCTTCCGTTTCTCATTTTTCAGTATATTGTTGTAAATCGAGATCGGTCAATTTTCTTTTTTTAACTTTTTTATTTGAGGTTTTAATAATGCAGTCTCATACTTGATATACAGATTCATTGACTGGCCCTGGGTTCCGAGGTTTGACCATTTTTATGCTCCACGGCACTCTACTAAGTTAAAAACGTGTGAAAATATTCGCGGGCTATCGTTAAGTTGCAGCATCCACGAAGACTCAAGGCTTGCGCCTTTTTTTTTTTTTTAAAGGGGGGAAAATCATCGAATGACTGCTCCCGCCTGGGTGAGGCGGGAGGGGGTGTCAGACTCTTACTGACTAAAAACCACCCCGTTCCTTCTCCTGCACGTCGAGCCGGAGCCCCGGTTACCCGTTAGGTTCTCCGCGACTCCGAATCGGCATCGGCCGTATTGGGCCCCATCTGTGGTGGTCTGATGGCTCTTTGAGGCGCGCGCGGAACGCTCGGCGCCGTACGCTCGGGTCTGTTTCTGGTCGGACGGGGAGCCACCCATGCTCGCCGTCCGCAGGCCCGCGCTGACGGTGGCCGGAGATCGTCTCGCGATCCCCGACGCCCGGTGTGTCCTTGGCGATGGCTGGGTTGCGAGGAGGCAGCGCTTCGCTGCCTCACGCGTCCCGCCTCCTCCTTAGCTAGCATGACTGCTTCGCAAAAGGAGGAGACGGCATCCCAGTCCCCCTCGCTCCGCATCATGGCCTGCACTAGGCCCGGACGCGAGAGGTCGCCATCGCCGATCACTTCCCTGAGGACACGGCGGTGCTCAGCCCACGAAGGGCATTCTCCCACCGTGTGTTCCACCGTGTCCTCAGGGCGGTCCTCGCAGTGATGACACCCGGGCGTTTCCTCCCGCCCCATCAGACACAGGTACCTCCCGAAACTTCCATGTCCGGTGAGGACATGGAAGTTCCGGTAGGTGAGGACGCCGTAGCGTCTCTCAAGCCACTCCTCAAAGAGGGGACTTACCGCTGCGATGGCAGCGAGCCCAAAGGCTTGCGCCTAAGGGCTCACGGTCGCGCGACGCGTCTAGGTTGCGTCTGTGGTGAGCGGGAATAAAATAATCGTCCTGGATGAACGGCGGCCGCTAGTCGCCAGCCGGCCAACGTGGCCTGCCCCTCTCAGTATATATTGTATAGTCTATGCCTGCCCCGCAGCGCAGGATTGTTTTTCCCGCTCATCGCAGACGTAAGAGTCAAGCCTCGCCGCGTTAGCGTGGCCTGGGTACGGCATTAGGGTTACCACAAGTTTGGAATTTTCCGGATGCAATTATTTGACTAGCAACTCGACTAGTTTCAAGTCGTGCTAGAAGCATATTCATGACAGCATTTCGCGACCCGCGACGCGACTGTCGCGCTGCTACTGTACAGTACAATGCTGCTCACGAAAGTGATAAAATACAAACATAATTAATAGCAGATTATAATGGTTAAATTATTCTTTATTTATTTAGTAAATTAAAATATGTAAGTAGGTACCTACCTAGGTCCTTGTTCAGTTTGGTGAAAATAGGCTAAGATGAATACTACTTTTATTGTTTTTAGGTACCTTAGCCCAGGTATGGAGACCAACAACAACAGTAAGCACCCACACAATTCACATCAACAGTAGACAGTAGCAACAGTAAGTAAGGAACTAATTAGATAGGTAGGTACACTCAATTAGCATATCGTCCATCCTTCCATGGTTCCCGTCACCACGCCGCGCGCCGACTACGTAGGTAGGTAGTACTTAGGTATTTTGTTATCGCAAATACTTAGCCGCCCAATCGACTCTCGCAGCACCGCTGCCCACAGTCGTAGTTTCTGAAAACAGTTGGTATCATTTAAACTCGTAATCAACAGGGTAAGTAATGTTCCAGGCTAGGAAAAGTTCATACTTTAACATTCTGCTGCAGTGTCGGAGAGGTGAGAGGTCTCTTCTAACATCCGAATGACTCTAAGCTGTAAGCCTAAGCATGACAGCAGCCGGATTAAATGACAGATATGACCAGATATAGGTAACCAGGTACTCCTGGGTAGGTTCTACTTATTTTTAATAGATGTTTGTGTTACTTATATATGACTTTAAAAATTCCTTTTAAAGCTCGTACACATGGTTTTTACCGACTTCAAAAAAAGGAGGAAATACTATGTTCGGCTGATTGTTGTTTTTTTTTTGTTTTCTACAGCGCGGTGAGTAGGTTACGGAGCCGCGGAGAATTTAACGGGTTGCCGAGATTCCGGCTCAAAGAGCAGAAGTACCTACGAACGGGGTGGTTTTTAAAAAGAGTTTGACAAGGCGGGAGAAGTCATCCCTCGAAAAAATTGAGGTACCTACGGACCTACCTACCTATATTTATTCTGTGTGAATAATAGAAATAAATGTGTGATTTTTTAACGGGGCTAAATCATCCTATGGCTTCTCCCGCCCCGGTGAGGCGACTATAAACCACCCTGCTGCACTTGGAAGTTGGAGTCCCGGTAACCTGTTAAGTCTGCCGCGGCTTCGTATTGGCATCAGCCCCATTGGGCGCCTTCTGTAGTGGTCTAATGGATCTTTTGGGCGCGCGGGGAACGCGACGTCCCCTTCTCTCGGCCCTGGTTCTGTTCGGGCGGTGAGCTACCCGTGCTCGCCAAGAAATGTACCTATGGTACAATTTTAATTATTCAGAACATAAATTATTACATTTCCAATTATTAGTATGTATCAGGATTGCAATAAAAAGTAATATGTAAAGCATTACACAGTGTTACGAATCAGCTGATGACTAACTTTGATACCATAGACATAGGTTGATACTTACCTACGTGAATTTTTCTTTGAAAATAGGTATGTATGTGCTACTTTTATTTATTGTTTTGTTCTTTGCTAAATTCCGACCATTGTTTCTGCATTCAAGGATTATCAAAAATGTTATTATGACTGCCTCGTTGGCCGAGTGGTCGCAAGTCCGACTGCCGGGCAAGGGGTCTCGAGTTCGATTCCCGGGTCGGGCAAAGTATTACTGGGTTTTAAAAAAAATCTCAGTAGTAGCACGGAGTCTGGAATTGTGCCCGGTATATAGCAATAGGCTCACCCCCATTAGATGGGACTCATAACAAAAATAGTGAAAAGTAGGTGTTTTATTGTACAGTGGCATAATGTGCACCTCTGCCTACCCCTTCGGGGAAAAAAGGCGTGATGTTACGTTATGTTATGTTCGTGCAATGTCTCGCGTGGGATCGCCCGTACACATTGACATGTCAGGTGATTCTGTTTATTTTATTTATTATTGTCACTTATTCTGAAATACTGTCGAACTTAAACCATTTACCAATTATACCCGTATTTTCAAGTATTGGCCAGAAACCTTTTCTTACATTGAACATTTATGACTTCTGTGACATGCTACCGAGAAATGTCACGGTTTAAACACTACATGTTGTATAGACTACGCTTCGAACATTATTTAACATAAGCAGATAAGTATCTATTCTAAAATTTAATCAAAGTGAATAAATAATGAAAGTTTGTACCTCGATGAGCTCGTAACGGTAATGCCCGAAAAAGTGAAGTGTCAATTCTGGAGCCGGTGACATAGCGCGCTGCACTCAAGTAGGCGGCGGCCGCCCCGCCCGGCGCCGGGCGCGCGCGCGGCGCCGGCGCGGCCGCGGCCAGCACGCTGCGCCCGCCCGACACGCGCCGCACGGCCTCGTGCACCACTTCGCCCCTGCGCACGGCCTCAGTGTCATACAGAATACTACTAAACATACGGCGGCCTAAAATATCATTATAATCATATTATTATAATTATGACAAATGCTTGCATCTTGGTACACAAGATGCCACGGTTTATGACGTAGCAACGACAAAGTTTAAATCCTTATCCTTACTATATTATTATATTATTAATATTATAAATCGGAAAGTGAGTTTGTTTGTTTGTTTGTTCCACTATCACACCTTAACTACTAAACCGATTGCTTTGAATTTTTGCAGATGTATAGTTAGAAGTCCGGATTAAATAATAGGGTACTTTTTTCCCGGAAAAATTTGATATTCCCGAGGGAAAACAAAAGTATTAGTACCTATAGATGGCGTTGTGTGTATTGGTATATGCCACATTGGCTTTTTACCCTTTTGTGACGCGAGCGAAGCCGCGGGTAAAAGCTAGTATTACATAAATGACGTCCAGCATCCAGCTATTTCGACAAATTACGCGCGAAAATGTCAATTTTAAATGCTCTTCTAGCACTTATATTATTGAATAACATTTTGTTGTTCCTTAAATGATCTAAGCACCTATAAAATGTGATCAATTACCCGAGTATGTCCGCAAATCGATCCCGCAAATGTGGTGGCGGCGGCGGCTGGATAGCTGCATGGAGAGGCGCTGTTGTTGTAGGTGACCTGGCGTGCTCTGCTAAACTTTCCGTTTCACCTCTAGCTGCGCTCCTGCGTCAATTTATGAAGATTAGCCGCGTGGTGACGGCAAGCTACCTGCAATACCTACATTTGTCACTCGCCCGTGTCGTAAGAGCCAACCAAGGATACTGCACGGTTGATGCGGTGGCTGGGCAACCGGCTACCGCGCAACGGTCGCGGGTTCGATTTCCTCACGGAACAATTCTTTGTGTGATCCACATGTTGTTGTTCCAGGTCTGGGTGTCATGTGTATGTGAACTTGTATGTTTGTAAACGCACCCACGACACAGGAGAAAATCCTAGTGTGGGGCCAACGTTTTCTTGGTCAATAGCCTAGTCGCACACAGACTGGAATAAACATAAATCACCACTCCAACTATTCCTAGTTAAAATTACCGATTTCAAACTCATCATTTAAGAAATTATAATCGATCGATTATGGGTTCCTTCGCCGTATGTCTAAATAAACTTAGAAAATAAGTAGGTACATAATGTATCTTATAACACTGAAAAACATTGCGAGGAAACCTATTTCTAATTATAAGTTTCTAACGCCAACCCGCATTGAACAAGCGTGATTAATGCTCAATGGCTTATAATACTGGCTTCTGTGTGTTAGAAGAGACTTTCCTCAGCAGTGAGCATTTATAGGCAGTTGTTGATGATGATGAATTTAACTTATTAAAGTAAAGAAAGATAAACATACCTCCTAGCCCGTGACGCAGGTGGCGGCACAACTAACGCAGCGCCAACGGCAAAGTACGGGAACCTACAGGACGAAAAAATAAAGCATCTTCATTCGGAATGCTTTTTTTTGTTAATGCATAAATTATTGAAATACCAAACTGCAAGATTATTCAAATACTAACCGGAGTGCTTGTGGGGCAGTAGGTCGATCCCGTGGAGCATAGCGCATGAACGAATTTAGTAACGCCAAAGCAGGCGGCGAGGCAGAGGGCACCACTCGAGCTAATGGGACACCTGCACTGGATGGAAAACGAAACCGAAGGGCGTCAGCGAGCACGTATCCCTCGGGCCAATCGTCTCGGTCAGGAGTCCCCAACACTGCGCATATTTTATGCAACTGATCAATCTCAGAATTCCCCGGAAACAGCGGCCGACAAGTATACAGTTCTGCCATAATGCAGCCGAGTGCCCATAAATCGATAGGCGCTCCATAACGGGTATCGTGCAGCAACACTTCCGGCGCCCGATACCACCGCGTAGACACGTAGTCTGTGTAAGGTGGCCGCGAACGAACTTCGCGAGCCAACCCTAGATCGGCTATCTTGACCAGTTCGGGCCCAGCACATAGGAGGTTTTCCGGTTTTAGATCCCGGTGGAAGAAGCCATGTCGATGCATATGTGCTAGGCCTTGTAATACCTGGTACACGATGTTTCTCAGCACTGGCTCGGGAAAAGCACGCTCCGCATCGCGTATTAGTTGGTACAAGTTTCCTCGCATGTACTCGAACACAAAGTAAAGCGTGTCATTCTCGCGTATGACTTCCCGCAACTTGACGATATTGGCGTGGTTCAGTTTCTTAAGAGATTTAACCTCGCGCAGATTCATCGCCTCATCCCACGAATAGTATTTGCGTTTCATACGCTTAATGGCCACTTTCTCGCCAGTGTCGCGTCGCTGAGCCAGCACCACTGATCCGTACGTGCCGTCGCCGAGCTGTTGCAGCACCACATACCGGTTCATGATGTCGAGGCCAACTCTACATAATATTGTATTTAACAAGACCCACCATTTTCACCAAGTTTGTTTATAATGTGTTCTAATTGTTCATGTACGACATAGTTTACCATGTGAGTAGGTAGGTGGGTTCAATTTATTTATTGAATAGCTAATATTTAAAGCTACGTGCCTAGTTAAGCTTTACATTCTTGCATTGTGGCTGGATACGTGAAATATCAATAAGTACAAAATTTTGTTGTAGGTAAACATTAATTAATTTAATAATAAAATATGTATACCTAAAATATGTCACAACACACCATTGATGAGGCCAACCACAAGGTTGTCACTTATTTACCATTTACATAGGTGCCTACCTACCATTAGTTGGTGGTGATCTCATTTGGACACAACACAAGCAACAACATTATTTGTATTTAACGAAAATGGCTAATATTAAAAGGTTTACACAAGTTGTTAAAAATAATAACCAATTTTAGTTAAATTGCTTCAACAAGTTCAACAATATGTACCACAAATACTCCGAAGGTAAATCTAAATTGATCTCAACAAGGAACAGCCATAACAAAGCTCAATGTTTTTTAAAATCCGTTTCCATGGTTATGCCGGAAATGTATTGACAGCGACGAGTGTGTCGTGGCGCGAAAGAAACCTATAAGAAGGCTATCGGAACCAACGTCCGCGTAATTTATCAAGGGTAAGACAATGATAAAAGAACTCAACTTTTTTTACGGTTAGGTAATTTTTGAGTGTTGTATAATATTTTTTTACTAAAATATGGGTTTAAAATTCACCAACAAAACCATATGAGAATTCGCGTTTGGTCACAGTTGTTCTAATGATCACAATCAGCAGGTAAAATTAGCTAATGTAGGTAGCTTGAAATATGATTATCAATAAAATTGCTTTTTCTTTAATGTTAACTAAAAATCGCGGATTACTCACGTGAATATACTGAGAAAACCTGTATATAGTTGCGAACCACAGAGGAGTTCTTCCTCATGAGCAGCGACCGCGCATGCTTCTTTTTAGTTAAAATAGTATGTCTTACGATAGTTACCTATTATACAATACAGTATGAATGTTCATTGCACTACAATATATTTTACTTAACCGACTTATTTTATGTAGCTCGTTCTACTCTTGGAGCAATTTTTAAGCCTGAGATATCATCCGGGAGTTGACAACTTTTAAAAAAAAAATTTGAGCGCTTCAGGTTTTATGAGTAATACCCGTAAACTCGATACAAGATTATTCTTGTATCGATTTTACGGGAAAAAAAACAAAAGACAATATCTTTTGTTTTTAAATGTGCTGCTTTTTACCATGATGAGATTTAATTCAACTTAGTCAACTGTGGCACTAAATTTAAATATGAGGAAGGTAGCTTTGCATTGTTGATGATTGTTTGATTGACATGATTTGCGCAAATATAGTTTAGCGTATTTCTTCATATCAATCTGTGTATGTACTGTGTGTAAATCTAATTAAATCTATAGTAGCCAGGCGCCCAATCGTTGGTTCAAGAGGCGGTGTCCGCCTTTTTTTCTATATCCTTGTAGTACAATCACTGATATGATAGGAGTAATTTATATATCTATGAGTACAATAAATATATGAAACGGTGGAACCGATAAACTTCTGGCGCGACACGACACACGGATCTTGGTCAAGAGATTTCCGGCAGGATTGTGACATTGACATTTGTTTTTATTTCTGTAATTTTGGGTTTTTGTTGAAATCTCTAAGTAGCTGTAGCTGTGTTCAGTGCGATGATGGTGGTTATAGCATTATTTTGAAGAGTATTACTGTTTTTTGTGTGACGTGTGTAGGGTTTTCATTCACATTTGGTTGAAATACAGTCATGTTTCTATGGTCTAAAACCATAACATGAGTAAATAATGTAATGTAAGGTGAACAAAACTAAATCATATAGCTAACGATAACGATAAACAAGCTCGTATCAAATAAAAATTTATTGAATTGTTATGTATTGAACAATCATTAAAATTCTTGAATAATTTCATAGCTGGATGATGTGAATGCTGAATTATTAGTGGTATTATTATAAGTTGCAGAAATGTGTGACAGACATGAGTGCTGAATTAACTAGATGTAAAAGCTCGTTTTCTAGAGTGAGTTCGGAACAACTAGATTTATTGCTATCGTTTATGGAAGAGCACCCTGCTTTTGCTGCCGGCAAACAATCGATTTACTCTCGGTTCAGCTCCAGCAAGTTGTGGCGTCTTCTGGCAGAACGTTTGAACGCGGCAGCCGTTGACAGCGGTGGAGCACGCAAGTCGCCCGACAAGTGGTGCCGGGTCAGACAATTACTTTATTTTTACATGTTGTAAATCTTACATTTACTCATATTTTGTCACATTTATAATATTAGTAGGATTCTTTTTCTCTATACATATAAGTCCATTATTTGGAAAGTAAACAAAGTTATGTAGGTATATTGGTTTTTGAAATTAAATATTTAGTGAAATTTTACATAAAAGTATGACATAAGGGCTTAAAGTTTGTATGGGACTTGCATTAAGTTGATTTGAGGAACATTAAACTTTGTATTTAGGCTAATGATTTATAGCTATTTAATATAGTTCAGGGATTTTGAAAATTTTACTTTCTTTAACTACTTAGTGATGCAGCTACATGACGTCACGGAACCTCGCTGAGCTATGCATGACTCAGCCGTGGAGGGCGTCCTCACTCTCACTATGTTTAAAGGATGAAAAAGTTTCAAATTTTATTGTATATCCAACTTCTATGCCTCAGGCGACAGTTTGTTTGTTAGACCTTTACTGAGTTTCATGTAAATAGATTAAGTAGTTTCCATAAGTTATGCTTGCAAGCTTCTCAAGTTGACTTCAATAGCACAACACCAGAGAAGTAGTTGTACTGCGGCAGTGACTGCTCAACTGATTGGCAGCGATGATATTCGCACACATAGATGGCATATACTATAGGCAGTATTGCAGTAGATAATTATCAGAAAACTGATAATCATCATCATTTTATGCAATATTTGGTTACAGTACTGGGCTGACATAAAATACAAAGCCCGTAAGAAGTCAGCTGCAGGCGGGGCGCTGGGAGATCTCTCTAGTGCAGAGGAACGCTTACAGAATATATTCAACAGCAGTGGTCGCGAAGGTGAGTACAATAAATATGAATTTGTTATTAAAAAATATTTAAAAACTATTTGTATTAACCCTTAACCCATAAATCCCCAAGCGGTCACCGGAGACCTCTTTCCACAAATATTACATTACATTATAGACCTTATTTCTAATGTTTAGAGAATACTTTTGTATGACCAAATTTAGGGGATGGATATCAACGGGTTAAAGTGACGTTGTATATTATAGTATACGTTTTAGTTTAAAAAAATATTACTTATCTTCGGAAAGGTGTATTAACATGATTTAGATAGAAATCACATTTCTGAACATTTATTTTGATATCAAAATAACACTTTACAGATAATCTGTGGTATATTCAAACTAGTTGTCAAAAAATAACGAACACACCGAACTCAGAAATTTTTGTCACGGTAAGTTTTATTCATTTTCGTTATAATATTACTCATGGCACATTTCTAACGCATGAATCGAAAAGGTAAAGAGTTATACAAAGCATTTCGTTGCTTGAGGTACCTACAAATCGTCTATCTTGGATTATATTTACTTGTTTCTTACTATGTATGGTATACTATACAGTGCTACAAACGCTACCACTTGCCATCATTTTTATTTGTATAGCATACTATACATTGCTACAACCGCTACTATTAACCACTAATTGCATTTGTACACCATATTATACATTGCAAGTTGAAACTAACATTATTATGGTTGATTTAGTATATTAAAAGTTATATAAGCGCTTGACTTGTCATTGGGTGATGGTCTGCATCTGCATGTTGGTTTCGTTTGTTTTAGACTATCATGAATAGAAGAGCCAGACGCACATTTTCTTTGGTTCCTGCACGAAATGCTAGTTCTGATACTAGTAATGGAGCAAATAGTAGTGATGAAGCTAGAGAAGGCGAGACTTCCCCAACGCCGTCTTTAGGTTCCTCATTTGAAAAGCTGAGCATTCTCGGGAGTCCTAATTCATCACCCTGTCCATCGGAGAAAGAGACGAACTCATACGCAGAAGCATCAGATAATGATACTGAACAAGAGACTTTTCAAGTTCCCCTGACACGCCGTGTTTCCGGCTAGGAAACACGGCGTCTACGCAATGCAATTATGATGCAATACCTTTGATATCTTCTGTACCATCTTTACTATCTATTCCCATCGCGGCTGCCACACCTTTAGGGACATGCACCCGAAGAAAACGTACTGCTCCTTCAGTTTCCATAAATACAGTGAAACTGTGTAGTGAAGTGATTTGACAACAAGCATGTCAGGCTTGATAGTTGTTATGTTGATGCTTTTCTGCTTGAAAATATCAAGCACTACCGCAAGGAATGGAATAGACACGTTGAAATACAGTGTCCACAAATAGTCAAGCATTATAACCGTTACATGGGTGGTGTAGATTTAGCGGATATGCTAATATCATTATATCGAACGGGTATTAAGTCTCACAGATGTTACACGAACATATTTTCGCAGTTTTTAGATACCTGCGTAAATAATGCTTAGCTGTTACGCCGTAGACATGATATATAAATAAATAAAAAGAGGAAGCAAGATTGCCTAAAAGACTTTCAGTGCGAAATTAATGCTGAACTATTGAAACGAGATAGAAGTGTGGCTGTAAAAGACATTGTATCAGTACCAGAAAACAAAAAATTAGAAAACCGAAGGCAGAAAGGCCTTATGATTATGTGCGGTACGACAAATTTGATCATTGGCCTCAGTTAACCGGGTACCAACGATGCAAATATTGAAGAGGAGGTCAAGGAAGTACAATGTGTCCTAAATGCAATGTATATCTTTGTTATGTTAAGGGCAGAAACTGTTTTTTGGTGTACCACACCAAGCATTAATATAGGGTAATGTATAGTATAATATACATTGCCAATAACTTAGTATTTTCAGCGAGTGTGGCAATGTATAGTATATTATACATAGGTTTTTCCAAAAAGCGAAAGCTTGATTATTTTTTTTGTATTTTTCTGACTTTCTTTATATGTCAAATAAACCTTTGAAACTATTTTCAGTTGTTTTTATTTGCTAAAAATATCTTGCGACTTTAAGGGTTAAAAAGCAAATTTACTTCCATGTATTTCGTCATATAAACACTTCCAGCAGTAGCTGTGATTGCTTGGGCTCACTGTCGTTACAGTGATAAATTCCCTCTTTGAGGAGTGGCTTGAGAGACGCTATGGCGTCCTGACCTACCGCCTGACGCAGGTGCTCAGGGATGTGATCGGCGACGGCGACCTCTCATGTTCAGCCCTAGTCCGGGCCATGATGCGAGCGAGGAGGACTGGGATGCTGTCTCCTCCTTTTGCGAAGCAGTCTTGCTAGCTAAAGAGTAGGCGGGGTGTGTGAGGGCTGAGGCAGAGGTCAACATCCTTCTAACAGCCCAGCCGTCACGAAGGTCACTGAGCGTCGGGGATCGCGGAACGATTCCCGGCCACCGTAAGCACAGGCCTGCGGACGCCGAGCATGGGTAGCTCGCCGCCCGTCCAGAACCAGACCCAAGCGTACCTCAAAGAGCCATCAGACCACCACGGATGTCTGGGTCAGGATGACTGGATCAAAAAAGATTTTTGAAGTTTGAGCAATACAAAGTTTTAGTAACGGTAAAATGGGGTGAATAGGGATCGATATGTGAATTGATAGTACGTGCCTTAGGTTAGGGCCTAGTAGTAGGTGCGTAGAAGTGCTGGTCTGTATCCCAGTATACCCCAGAGCACCAAGCCTATACGCATTGTACGCTAGGCAATTATAGGATAGGATTTAAACTACATAGGTAATTAGGCTTAGGGGGTTAAATAGGGTTATAGGATACTTTATTATAAGTGTTAGATTAGCTAGGATAGTGTAGGATAACGTTAGCTAGTAGTCATTAGGATTAGGTATTCCTGTACAGTAGGATTGTGGCGTAAGGCTACTATCCCGCTGTACAGATACTATGAAAAATTTCCCGATATCGATTTACCCCTCTTCTGTCTCTATTCACATATCGATCCCTATCCTCCCCATTGTACGGTACCTATTTGGTACCAGACATCAAAAAATTGGTACCTCGCTGTAGAGGGAAAGCTATGGAAAAAAGGCCGTGATTTCTGATCGATGTTTGGACATTACTAATATCGTTTACCTTACTGCGCATTCGCCGTTCGAAGTGAACAGACGTGCTTATTAAAATATTTATTAATGAAATAATAGTGACCTATTTCATTTCTTTTAGCTTATACTCTGAAACTAAGTATTTTAATATAGAAACAAACATACATCGGTTAAAAATGGATAAGAGCCCCAAAAACCTGGCTTCCTATACCTCAGCGATTAAAAGCAGCTTTTAATCTGACTAGTCACTATACAAGTTGTGTCAACTCCCGAAATACAAAAATGGATGGCATCAATCGAACAACAATTAAATGGAGTTTGCTCTATTGCTACGGAGGGAAAACTCAATTCAGAAGAAAAATTTAAAATCGCAAACCTATGCCGTAAAATTGGATCTAACGCAAAACTCCCGGTTAGCTATTAACATCAATGATGACCTAAAGGAGAAACGTGACCTGGCAGATCAAATTTCGGAGATCAAGACAACAATCAAGGACTCTACTGGAACGGGAAATAATAATTCATTTGCTGACATGGTGAACAAGGCCAAGAACTTCGTGCGTCCCAACAATTTGAGCTCTGTCGCTATTTACCCTGTGAACTCTCCAGTAAGATCAAGTGATGAAACCGAAACTCGAGTCCTGAAAATAATAATAATGATGAATGAATCCCAGCCCTGACGAACCTAAAAAACGTCAACCACGACTCACGGTTGTAGGAGTACCGAGCTTTATGTAGGATTCAAGTGAATTTATGAGCAGAACGTAGCTGACAAATTTTCAGAGATCTCTATGGAGTCCTTTCTATAAGATGTCAAATTAAGCAATTTGACTTCGTGAACTGTCAGAGATTTTACGCTCGTCACCAGATGCTATAAATGCCAGCAATACGGTCAAGCAAAAAAACCTGCCGAGGTCTTTTTATCGAGTGGTCTACATGCGGCCTATATGACAGTCGGCGGCGAGACGCGACGTAACGCGCACTTGTTTTGAGGGCGACGAGATGCGACAACACGAACTATAACATTTTCAAGCAAAATTGTACTGTACTTCTCCATGATTCGAGAAGTAATGACCAAAATAACGTAGGACATATTTTGTCGCGTATACACGTGTCGCATTACGTCGCGCCGTGTTGCGTCGCGTCGCGTTCGTCGCTCACGCAGGACGCCGCGTAAGTGTGCAACTTGTACCGCTATAGCAAGCCGAATGAGCACTAAACGAGTGATGTTGAGTGCCCTGCTAGGAAGATAGCAGAGTAGAGATTCATCAATTAAGTAGACTATGAAAGTGCATTAGTACATATATTACGTCGAGAGTTAGATATTGATTCACCTTCCTTTGCACAACTATTGCCCCCTCGCGACTTACGAATAGTTTCTTACCCTCCGAGCAGGATCACTGCTCTCACGACTCCACTCTTGACCTGTTCCTTGTCATCATTCACTCCAGCCAGCCAATGAAGGCAAGCCGGAGTATAAAAAACCGTGACTTCTCCCTGGAGCACCCGGGATGATGTGGGCTTATTATTGTTATTATTATCGTATCTCCTATCTTTTCTACACTTAATACTTAATATTATAAAGCGGAAAGATTTAATTTTATGTTTGGTGTAATTGAATAGGCTCCGAAACTATCGGAGTGATTTGAAAATCGTAAAATCGTACGTACTTAGTTAAATATGATTCGTTATTGGTTGTTAAAAAACACTTGGGTATTCGTGTTATCCATTTTCAGAGCTTATAAGTGATTCAAAATAAGCTTGCCCAATGCCCATTACTTTATATGTTTCCAGCGACAACTACGCATTTAGGCACTTGGTCTGAGGGCTGGCACCGAGGGCCTAGTGTTAGTTTGATTTATTTACACGATGGACAAGTTACCGCGTGGTCATATGATTGGTCGATTCACCTGGAGTAGGTGAATCAGAGCGCCAGACGTCATTACCATGTCGAATGCGTTAACGTAATATAAACTCGCACTAGGTACTCTGAGATAAAGGAAACATCGATTATACGTCGAATTAATAATAGCGAATACAATTTTGCAGTCACATAAAACACATTTTAAACTCTGCATAACATTGGATTATTTTTATCTATCTCGCTAACAATGAAAATAAGTCTTCTATAAGATCGACAAGTAAACGCTAAGTCCGGGCGATCACTAACTGGGCGCATAATGTACAGCGGCGGGCGGCACGCGGCGCGCCAGCCAGTCGGACGACGAGCGCAAGCCCGCGCTGGACGACGACGCCAGCGACTGCTCCGCGCCCGCCGCGCGCCTCGCCACCGAGGAGCTGCTGGCCGAGGCCGCCATGCGCAGCGCGCTGGCCGCGGAGAAACAGGCCGAGGCCGTGGCGCAGGCCGTGGACCTGCTGCGCGACCTGCTGGCGCTGCTGCGCGAGCGCGCGCTGCCGCCGCCGCTGCTGTAGCTAGCGCAGGCCGGCCAGCGCCGCGGCGCGCTCGTACACGGCGTCGGCGCGCACGCGCGCGCGCGCGGCCCCGTGGCGCAGCACGGCGCGCAGGTAGGCGGGGCGCGCGCGCAGCTCGGCGGCCCGCGCGCGCACGGGCGCCAGCTCGCGCTGCAGGGCGGCGGCCACGACGCGCTTGTACTGCGCGGTAGACAGTCCCTCGGCTTCCTGCACCACCTCTTCGGGCAGCTTGTCCTCGGCCAAGCAGTGGATGGATACAAGATTGGACACGCCCGGCCTCGTCTCCGGCTCGAAAGTCACCTGCCGCCCGGACAATCATATTTTACTCGATCTACTTAGGTTTAGCCATGCCTAATGATTTTTAAATTGTTATAAAAAATATGGTAATATATTGTTCTTTAATTCACACCTGAACGAAAATAACGTAATTTTTAAACAGGGTCTAGAACGAATTTAGGGAACACTACAGGGTGCTTGGCGTATTTTTTTTATGGAATCGGAGGCAATCTAGCAGATGGATCCTGATAGTAAGTTACTTGCTATTTTAAAACGAATGATATTTCTGCCAGTATTAATAGTAATAAACGGACAACCTCTGGGTTAGTTTAGTAGGAAATTAGTTGTTTGTCATCTCCCAAGGGGAATACGAACATTTTATGTTTATCCAAATGAAAAATATACCCAAAATGTTTCTTTATTCAAAGTAACTTTAGTTTGAGGGTACAGCGGCCCAAATGCATTTTGTTGCATACCAAAGTCTATAAATCTGTATACATATTTGATTAATATTAATGATTTCAAAATAATCTTTGTTCTTAATGAGCACAGGATTAATCTTCATAGATTGCTTCTCAATTCAAGGATTATTAAAAACGTTATTATCAATTCAAAATCATGCATGTATGTACGAGATTATTGTTTGTCTCTTCGACGTCTCGCGTGGTCCCGCCCACTGACTACGCTTTTTTGACCATTGTTAGTTACGTATACATGTCGGGTGAATCTGTTCATTTTACTACCATTGCTGTCGCTTATTTTGTAATACTGTCAAACTTAAACGATTGATTATACCCGTATTTTTAACTATTGGCCAGATACCTTTTCTTACATTGAACATTTATGACTTCTCCGACTTGCCCCCGAGCAGTGTCACGGTTTCGAAACTACACTTGTATAATAGGCACTGTCCAAAAAAGTGATCCCGACTGTACTTCGCGCGTATGAAGATTACGTACCTGCGGTGTGAAGTCAGTCACTGCTTTCCTTATTTTAAGCTCGATAATATCATCAGGGTCGGTCAGAAGAATGCGCGACTTGGGATCCGTGTCGGACTTCGACATCTTCTTATTCGGGTTTCTGAGACTCCGCAAGCGGTCGCTGCCGTCATCTGGACACAAACGGACGTGAACTGTTCAACTCGTAGAGGCGCTAGAGTGGAGGCGCTAGGCGGCGACGGTTACCTGCGAGCAGCGCGCGCGGCGCGGGGAAGGCGCGGCCGTAGCGGTGCGCGAAGGTCCGCGCCAGCGCGGCCGCGACCTGCAGGTGCTGCGCCTGGTCCGCGCCCACCGGCACGTGCGTGCCGCCGTACAGCAGCACGTCGGCCGCCTGCAGCACGGGGTACAGCAGCAGGCCCAGCGGCACCTCCTTCATGGCGGCCGCCTTCTCCTTGTACTGCGGCAGGTGCGCCAGGCGCGCGTGCGTGGCCAGGCACGTGAGCAGCCAGCACAGCTCGGCGTGGCGCGGCACGGCCGACTGCACGAACAGCACGCAGCGCGCCGGGTCCGCGCCCGCCGCCAGCACGCACGCCGCCAGCTCCAGCACGCGCGCCTGCAGCCGCGCCGGCTCCTGCTCGACAGGCCCAGACATCTAGTCCAATGAAACACTAAAACCGGAAAACAATATGGCCGAAATATATGCAAAAATAAATTAGGATAAAAATCGGTTTATTGGGTTATCTGAAAACTAAACCCTATAGAAAAAAAAAATTAATACCGAAGTTGTAGACACGAAAAAAGATCCTTCTTTTCCTAACATCCAATTTTTTTTTCTATATTTTTTGGCATATTCTCTTGCCTTTCCAGTGGGATTCATTTAGCCTACTATTTTCTTGCACTTTTGACCGTTTTTGGAGCTACCTATCTCAATAAAAAGGTTTAAAAAACCAACCTAACGGGTTACCCGACGACAGGAGTGCTAGACTCGACGTGCAGGAGACGGAACGGTGTTGTTTTTAGTCAGTCTGATAGTCTGACACTCCCTCTCGCCACACCCAGGCGGTTGCAGTCATTCGTTGATTTACCCCCAATGCTAATAACCAGTAAGTTTAAAGAGTACAAATCTTTCCAAGAGACCCAGACTTCACTGTGTGCGATTTTTGTCTCCGGAGTAGATACTTATAAAAGATTAATGTCTCACAGAATGAATTGTAAAATAAAGAAACGGTAAGTACTTGCCAACTAGTCAAATTCAATACTTTTTCGAAATGTCAAAAACGACAGTTTCTATGAATTGTGTACGAGATTGCGTATTGTAACGTCACGTGTTCTTAGAGTCAAACAACGTGCTTATTTCTTAAAGTTGCTGGAAAAATACTAAAATTAAGTTGGTCACAATCAATTAATGAAAGTGACTATCTTTTAACATTTGATTGTTTAACAGTCGAAATAATTCATTTTGATTAAGGAAAGTACCCAATTGTTCTGTACGGACAGGCTCTAATAACTTGACTGCGCGGTTGGCGAGGTGGTTGGGCAACGGATTGCCGCGCAACGTGTCGCGGGTTCGGTTAACGCACGGAACAACTCTTTGTATAATCCGCAGATTGTTGTTCCGGGTCTAGGTGTCGCGTGTATGTGAACTTGTATGTTTGTAAACGCACCCACAACACAGGAGAAAATCCTAGTGAGGGGCAATGTTTTTTTTTTAAGAAAGAAGTCGTTCAATTTTTTTCTTTTACAGGCCATTTCAGTGTGGAATAACTATGTTTTTGATATTTCATTACTTATTTCTTTCTTTGGTCTACCAAAACGTCAAACTAATCATTTTATTTTATTCAAACAAAAACGATACAAGCAAGCAGGTACTTAAATCAAAGTTTATCAATTTGTTTGTTTTGTTGACGTTCAAAAGTGCCTTCCTGGTCTAATTGAAATAAATGATTTTGACTTTTGAATTGGGAACTGCCAAGTGCCCAAGTCCATTGTTCATTACATACCACATAAATGTATTGCGAAAAATCACATACAATTTTAATTCCATCAAAATACTAATTAATCTAAATCCTATGTCCTAGGTACACTACCACATTTAAAACCAAAGGAGATAGGCATACAACATTAAACTGTCACAGTATTCGCTTCCACATGTATGTAATTGACCATATAAAGCCCTGGCTGCTAGGACAAACGCGGCGATTTTAACCTTGGAACATTATACTATATTGAAAATCAAAACCTCAATTGTGGCTGCTTAAACTGTCAAACACCGCGACACTGGTGACTGCAACCTATTGTTCTTTAATTGTGTCTATAATGACGATACTCAAAGTGTTAAATTAAAACTGTGCCCTTTTTATTGATTAAGAAGAGATCTACTACCTATGCTAAAATTAAAAATAATATCCAAATCACAACCTGCTGCTTAGTCATAAAATGAAGTCTGTTAATAAGGGTATCTAGTAAGTACAACCCAATTTGACCTATTTTCAGTGTGCATCATCCCACTGCAGGACAAAGGCTTCCCTGTCGTGACGTACCAATTACACCTTTTTATGTAACTTACTACTTCAATGGATAAATGTATAATTTTAGCTAATGGAAACAGTTTGGTGAACCCTTACAGTTGCCCATGAAAGAAATTCATGTTAAAATGAATGTTATGTATCTGAGTAAGCATCAGTCCCTCAACTTTACACTGGTTAAAAGTGGGACATAAGAGGATACATAAAAATTATATCATCATGGTCACTCATGGTAGAACATATTTGAGAAATGCTATTCTAGGCTAGTTAGTTTTATATCCAGGACATATTGCTTTCTTACCATTGGAAATACTTTACCAAAACCTAAGACAATGTTTACATATTATATAAACAGTGTTTTGACAAAAGTAGAGTAAGAATACTCACAAGCTGTACTCAATTCCAGAGATTTTCAGCTATTAACTCTGATAAGTTAGATATAAATGTATATTCATGGTATTCATTAAATTGTGCACCATACTGCGAGGGGTGATAGCTGGGAACAATACCTGCTTAAATTACGTTATATATGAATGTTCAGCAAAATTGTGCAGTTTAAAATTGTTCCACTTTTTTATAAATATTGAAAAATCACAACCTTGATACATATCAGTGAAAAATTATTTTTTAGTAAGTTGTGTACATGTGATTATATGTAGATAAATGCTCTACTCTATTCATCGGTAGGTCTTTTTTATATGAGGAACAAGATACTTCTAATATCAGTATTCATAGAACAATTTACTTATTAAGTTTTTGGCTCACTTACGTAACTGTTCGATAAGGAACTGGACTAGTTTTAACACGCTCAGCGCCAGTGTATCCTTAATGATACACCATAGGGTGTTTTGTCATAGGCCAGTGTATCCTTAATGGTACACCATACTGCACACACTCTTTGGAGGCTGATGTATCCCTCAGTATACACCATTTCATACATTTTAGTAGGATGTTCATGCCATGCTAGAGGCTCGTATTCATCCAGCATGGCTAATCTTACATGGCTAGTCTCTCTCTCTTGGGTTGTTTCGGTAGGTATTGATCCCAGCTATCAGCCCTCACTGTATAGTGCACTATCTACTGGACATATGTGAGACAAAATGGTAACCTGGCGTGTGGTAAGCGAGTGCAGGTCTGCTATGAATATCATGAGGTCATCGCCTTGCTCTTGCAAGCGCACGCAGCGCCGGATCGCGCCGAAGTAGTTGCCGATGTGCAATTCTCCCGTGGGCTGTATCCCCGTTACCACTCGCCTTGGCCACTCCACATCGCCATCTTCTGCAGCCTAATGGTCAACAGACTTATGTTGAATATGATCTAAACTCTGCACTACTACTGTTGGATAGGTTACCTTTACTGATTATAGTAAATCCTAACATACCTTTGAAGAATAATGACTACTACGATTAAATACATTATATTTCTTACACTGACTGCAAGCGATAAAAGTTTTAAGAAAATACGACGATATCACGCCGCGCATTTTAGGTACCTAATGTAAAATAAGAACTGCGAATATTTCGCTATCTATGTTACTGACGTTTGCGGTAATCTGTTACTTGAATGAAAAGCTTCTCATAAACATAGTCGTTTTCGGGATTTATAATTAAAAAAAAGAAATAATGTACAAAGAAATAATGTACTTTAAGGACAGAATCTCTGCTAAAACAAAATATTCAATGCTAATCATTTCAATTTGAATATTTTTGAACTTCACATTTGAAGTTGAAGACTTCTTCATTATGACATAATCAACTTTTTTAAATTGGATACCGAATCCTTTAGCCTCCTTCTACAGGCTTTGATGGTTTTTTTTTTATAATATTATAGATTATTTCTCCACGGACTCCAGGTCCGTACCCTTGTCATACAGGCTTTGTTGGTTCGTTGGTTGGTTCTTCTAGGCTCTAGAAATCTGGTTGCTGGACAAAACATGAGATGGCGCGTGTCATTTATATACCGTCAATCAAAAAAATTTTGAAATCTCAACGTCTGCCTCTCGTCCTTGCCTCGTCCAGGGTAAGAGAAATCACGACACGCCACGACATACAATATGTCTCTTTGGCTTCTGCAACTTCTGTTCATGGATGTAAAACCTGTAACAATGTTTCTGCTTGAGTCTTGAGTCTATTCCGTGATAAGGACCAGACGAAGGCCAGCATTAGAAATAAAGGACATTATTATTATACCTAAATAGGGCTATGGCGTGTTTTGGGATAAATAGTCAATATTTATAAATACTGAATAAATATATTTTCTATATTTTTTTGTGTGTTATTGTGACCACCAGAATTCTCATACAGTTCCTAAATACCTAGTTTCGCAATGACATGATTCCCGCGATATGTATGTATTTAATTATTTGAATATCCTCATAATATAGAGTATGTACAAAATATTGCTTTTTCAAATAAAACACGTTGAAGAAAGAGTAATAATTTTTAGTAAGGCAATTGTTATGGTTAAAAAAAAGCAGGTAATAATAATTTCCCTCCCCTCAATAACACTGACCAATCCCAAGACAAGTTCTTTCCTTGTCCTGTCCTGTTAAGTTTTGTTGTACATTCGAAGTATTTCAGGTATATGATAATATTATTTTATGATAATAGGCAATAGGGTAGATGCCTAATTTTTATTTTAATGTCCGTCTGGTAGATTATTTTAAATCATTAGACACGTATTTTATATTTTTTTTACAGAAACGAAAACTTTCGATGATATATTGATTTGAAATGTCTCGTGACATCACTTCTATGTACATTTTATACGTAGAAATGACGTTTTATCTAAGTATTGTTTTATTATACGACAAAATATAATAAAATGAAAAATTAAGCTCATTTTATTTGTTCGTTATTTTTCTACATTGTATGCTAAGTAAACTTATGGGCAAATGGGATTATAGTTGATAAGGCTTCATTATAAACGATTAAAAACAGTTGATTTATGTCAAATAATCGACAATTTGTTTTAGTATACAACAACGTAAATAAAAACCTAGCGATATATAAGCAAAACACGTGAATGTAGTAAACATAAATTACGATGAAAGGTTACTCCAGGTATTTTCTTATAGCTATTGCTGTCACATGGGTACGCATTGCACTTCACCAATTAATTAAGTTAAACAATTAATATTTTCTTATAAGACGATAATGATACAGTTGTAAGTAAAAGCTTATCAATATGGCGGCACGGAAAAACTGGCTGGAATGTCAAATTTGTCTGTGTTGAGCAGTGTAGCTACAGATAATAGAACGAGATGCCATTATTAGGTTGGTGCTTGATAGAACAAAGACAAAGAATTATGGATCTCATATACGTATAACTGAGAATTAATGTTCGACCTGCACCTGCCTATTATAAGCCAACGTCATATCATACTCAAAAACTTGTTTGAATAGGTAATAGGCATGGAGGTATTATAATATCCAAACAGGAGTGAGCACTGTCGGAAAATTGTTCAGGAAAATGTGAATGTTGTTGTAATAAAAAACATATTCCCTTGATTTAATCAATGTAGAGAATCCGTGCCGAGCGAGAGTGACTTACCCATGGTCATGGACCTAATGTTATACTTTATAAATCTATGAAAAAAAAGGCACTTCTGAAACAATTAAAAAAACATTGGTTTCAGCCATTGATGTATAATAGAGGATTTGAAATATGGTCACGTGATTTGAAGCCAAAATACCTCAAAAATGGCGGATCTCCGCCCACAATAGTGTTGTATCTACGTCGACATAACATATCGACATAGGCAATTCAATGTAAATATAAAATAATAATTCATCATTTAGTTCAATTCGAAACAAAGAAATAAAAGAATTGCTGAAAGAGTACAACTGATGGTAAAGCATTCACATAATCATAATCTCACTAATATTATAAATACCAATACCATTGAAACCTTCGTTCAACGATAACTTTATATAAGATTCTTAAGCGAGTACTATATTGAAAAAACCTGACCCTTTTAGAGAATGTTGGTTGGAACGTTGCTCACGTAGACTGAACTTATTTCATATACCTATATAAAGTCAGACAACTAAAAATCAAACAGTTATACCATCGAACACCGTGCGTTTTCCTGTTATGTGAAACAGTATGCTAAAATGGGGACAGGGGTAGGTCAGAGTGTAATGCACTCTGACCTACCCCAATAAATGTCAAACGTTTTGCTGATAATAATAATATATTCATGGCGAAACAATTTTTTTTTAAATATTTTTTTTGATACATTTTATTTCTGCTTTTTGCCGTAATATTTATATCTTATATCTAAATATGTAAGAATAACAGTTTATGAGAATTCTTATGTTCATTTCATTGAAAATTAGGCCATTTTCAAAAAGAATAGGAATTACGTTATCTTGAAGTCGAATAATATTCAATGTTCTGTTCACACAATCTTCAATATGGTTGAAGCATATTGTTATTATTGATGCATGTTTTATATTCTTCTTGCCTATGTTTCCATCCACAAGTCCTTTAGGATTTCATTTTTAGGAAATCTAAAATCAAATTTAATCATCATTATGCGCAAATTAAATAAAGTATACGAAAACGAATAAAAATATTGTAGTTGTGCATTTTAGGACGTCACTCAACTCTCAAACATCCTAAATAAAAGGCTCTATATCAATATTTTCATTTAATACAGTTAAATATATGTCGGAAGGATGGTGTGGGCGATGTCAAGCGAGAACCCTCTTCGTCATATATATCGGTAGAGGTATGTTTATGCAGTAATAAAACAATTAAATCTTCGTAATTAAAGTAACGTTTACTTTCGACAGTGCACAATATAATTACTCAGCGATTGCGTAACGTGTGAACTGGGCAACGATTGACGAACGACTCCCCGAGCTTGCGCTAGCGCTGCTTTATATATCCCTCGGTGGTGGGGTTGAAGTGACGTCGGCCAGTTGTTTGTTCACTGCTTGCCCATTACATTCGCAGTTTACAAAATAATGACGGCGGCGCCATCACGGCCATACTGACGTACGCTCGTCCTCGAGCGTCTTCCGAGCATCTGGGAACAAGATAACAACCCGTTCGTTCATCCTGGCATTTCTAATCTCTATCTACTATAACCTTTAACAAAAGTTTTCAATATTGTGCGGGTTCGGTTAACCCTTCAGCTTACCACAACGACTACGTTATCATCACTCATCAGTATTAGAACTGGAGACGATTGTGCTAGGCCGGATAAATATCCCTTTAGCGAATGCTAGACCGGACATCAGTCCCTTTAGCGTATGCTAGACCGGACATCAGTCCCTTTAGCAATTGCTAGACCGGACATCACTCCCTTTAGCAATTGCTAGACCGGACATCACTCCCTTTAGCGTATGCTAGACCGGACATCAGTCCCTTTAGCGAATGCTAGACCGGACATCAGTCCCTTTAGCGAATGCTAGACCGGACATCAGTCCCTTTAGCGTATGCTAGACCGGACATCAGTCCCTTTAGCGTATGCTAGACCGGACATCAGTCCCTTTAGCGAATGCTAGACCGGACATCAGTCCCTTTAGCGAATGCTAGACCGGATTGCAATCCTTATTGTCGGAGGGCTAGGTCGGATCGCAACCCCTTTAGCTGAGTCATTGGACCGGATTTTCCCTTCAATGACTCTTTCCTACATTTTTTTTGTTACTTTCTTTTTTTTTATAATTTTATAAATAAGTAATCAGTTACAACACTCATTCACTCTGGTAAATCTGATCATGGACTTTCCATATTATTACTAATAGCGCTCAAGGTACGTGAACTACCCGATACAGTGCTGCTATTAACAGATATAGTGTCGCCATTAACAGATATAGTGTCGCCATTAACAGATATAGTGTCGCCATTAACAGATATAGTGTCGCCATTAACAGATATAGTGTCGCCATTAACAGACATAGTGTCGCTATTAACAGATATAGTGTCGCCATTAACAGATATAGTGTCGCTATCGGAAAGTTCATCCTCAGCATCACGAATCACAGCTATGTCACACAGTATATTATTACCGCGATCAGTTTCATGGACAAAATCACTCTGGCTATCTATCATCCGCCGTCACGTCATCATCATAACTTTCGCCTATTTCTATAAAACCTAATGGACCGCGGGGTACCTCGCGTAAGTTCTCATAGGCGACCTTGTACGTTCGATTAGAACCATTAACGAGTTTCTATTCGTACCTATCGTTTTCTAAGAAATCAGTGATTTTGTAGGGACCTTTATACTTTGGGAATACGTTTACAGTTAAAAGTTTAAAAAGTTACGACGCTTCAGTAGCAAAATCAATAACCAGAAAACTTCTAGACAAACTGAGGTTTTACAATCTCACAAGAATATTATTCTACCAAGCAACCCAAAGCATTTAAACTTTACAAGTGATCACGGCTGTGCATAGCCCAGTAACTCACAGCTACTCTTTTCTAACGCGAAACTTACAGGACACAAGAGAACGTGAACGAGAGAGACAATAAACATCTATCTGCGGAGTATCTCTGGAGGATCGAATCAGAGACAAGATAATCCGACAGATAACTAAACATTTAATCTTACAAACTGAAACTGCATAAAAATCAATACGATACTAACTAACGTCACACAGACCAGTTGCCAACCAGGCAATTCACCAATCAGATGCATTGCCACACAGGCGGTTTACCACACAGGCCCATCGCTACATGATCCTCATGAATGCGGTCTGGGTACGAGTGCGTCAATATGATGTAAGTGTGGGTATGTGAGTTATAGGTGTTGAGTGCAACTCATGACATTGACACTTCATAAAATTCTCAAAGAACCTGGTGATCAGATATTCTCCTCATCCTTAGTCCTCATATCTACTGTATTTCAATTTCATCTGTTACAATTAAATTACTCGACATTTTACGTAACTTATAGGCGCTGCGATAGACATTTTTTGTAAGACGCAATATAATAATGAAATGCAGAGTCTCGTTACTCCGCGTTTTCTCTATTAGACAAAACTCGACTTCACTACATCTCGAATAACCACCGAACAGCCTATCTACTCACTACAACGCACTTAGCGAAAACATATCTCAAGGTCCCTTCAAGGTAACCACAATTTATACACTACACAAGTGTGGATAGTCACTCCAGTATTCCAGAGTCACAAGTCAGCCACGACTGTAGTTTCATTATATGGACTCGAGTCCCTGCCCCAGTAACGACTATGACTAGCACACACGATATAGTAGAATAAATGAAAAGTTTTACCCTTACAATTACTAACTCACTAGGTACTGAAAGGCCCTAATTATAACAAATTCTAATGGCAAGATCAAGGGAAGCATGTTTCTCATCAGAGTATTCTTAGCGCTATTTCCCAACCCAACAATAATCCTAAATGAATGTAGGACTTTAGAGGACTCTTCAATTCTGACTTTAACTACCAATTATTATTAGCAGCTTTTGACCTTTATTTGTTATAAACTACTTTTCTCAATACTCTGTACCGCGTTAGACAGCAAGCACCACTTAATTCTGCATCTACCTCACGGAAACCATATCTCCAAGTTCCAACCAAATGAAAGCCTAAGACTACTTGAGATATTACCTAACAATACACAACACAAAATAACACCATCAGATGTAATTCTAATGACTATGTATAATCTCGGATCTAAAACATCACGGCTATTTTCTTTAAATAACTACCCGACAAAAATAAAATAAAATTTCAAATTGGAAAACTAACAATTGTAAACTCAAGTCTTTGACTCGTTTTTGACCCATAAAGTACTTGGTATCGGAAGTACTTGGTATCGGAATCATAATAAATGGAACAAAGTCACCTGGTATAATCCCGATGGCAGCAGTGTCCAATTGCAGACATCAACACGCCGCTCACCAAACGCTGCGTTAACGCCGCGTATCTCATGCTGTCACTGGACGCCAATGTACTCCGGCTTGAATTGGGACCACGTCATGTCTTCATTTGCTGCTTCAGATAGCGATTCAGTTCGAAGTAGCTGCCTCAACGTTAGCCACGTTGAATCTTCACTACTGAGTACCTAGCTATGTATAGCTAGGCCCTTCCAATCTTGCAGCCCTATCTTCTTTGTTGCATTTGCATGTAGGTAGTTCTTCATGAACCGGCTCCGATAATTTTAACATTTTCAATAATCCTGGTCCATCCCAATTCTGATGTCGGAAGGATGGTGTGGGCGATGTCAAGCGAGAACCCTCTTCGTCATGTATATCGGTAGAGGTATGTTTATGCAGTAATAAAACAATTAAATCTTCGTAATTAAAGTAACGTTTACTTTCGACAGTGCACAATAAAATTACTCAGCGATTGCGTAACGTGTGAACTGGGCAACGATTGACGAACGACTCCCCGAGCTTGCGCTTGCGCTGCTTTATATATCACTCGGTGGTGGGGTTGAAGTGACGTCGGCCAGTTGTTTGTTCACTGCTTGCCCATTACATTCGCAGTTTACAAAATAATGACGGCGGCGCCGTCATATACTGTAAATGTTCGTTAACCAGACGGCTATGTCAATATTATTGCTAACAATGCTATCGATAAATAACTTTACAAAACAAAGATCAGCACTATGAATAAAATGTAAACAATTAAAATGTTTACTAGTTCAATTTATGTGATAACAGTCTTATGAAAGTATACATAATGACAGAAAACCCGAATTAGAAGTGATAATAAAGATAATAAAGTATACATAAATAACAAAGAAAATTAGAACTAACCTAAAACATGACAATCCTTCTCATTTTTACGTGAATTTGAATTACATCCCTTGATGCAACTGCGGAGCTTGGTGACGTCATAATTATGAAAAATGTTATCAGAAATTGAAGTTTATGATTTATGCTTATCTCTTTTTACATATGAAATTTACAACGTGTAAGAATGAGACAGATATATTGTTGTTGATGAGGTTCATATTTGTATGACATTTGTATCACCAAAATTGTATATACGCCTTAAGTTGCATAATAATGTTTATGCAACTTAAGGCGTATCCCCTATTATTCATCTATGGTTTCAGCTGTCATATGTCTGTGTCTGTCAATTTTGTCAGTGTCACTTATATGAATTACCTACCCTGATACCCTGACATACGATGTGACCAAGTGAAATGTGGGATTTGGAAAAAGTTGTTGCGAATGTGAACTTTTCTTTTACTTCCATATTGATGTAATTTAATCTAAAAACGAACTTTATACATTCTTTATAAGAAAAGGTAGGTACCGTTTAAATTTTCTAACGGAAATAGAAGTGTTACTTATGAACGCATGTCGTTTGTTTATTTATTTACTTACTAGCTAACCGACCCGGTTTCGCGCAGCGGTTTTTGAGCCTAAAATTGCACAATCTTTGTTGTACACCATTTATTGGTGTATCGAAGTGACAGTCTATCACAGTACGTACTTGACTCGTTACTCAAAAGTGTATTATTTTAATTATAATGTTTTGATATGTAAATTTTACTCCCGCTTGCATGCGCCGATATGAGACACAATAGAAAATACATTGGGTTCCCACATTACAAGACATGAGCAAATTACCCACTAAAATAATTTGAATAGTATTTTTCAGGTTTCATAAGCCTATAATAGAGTAAATAGTTTGCTTGTTGGTTACAAGCTTGTTGGTTACAAGCAAACTATTTACTCTAGCCTTGAAGACACCCAGGTTAACCCTTCAGGAAACACAGACTCTGGCAAGGAATTCCACTCCATAGCAGTACACACAAGAAAGCTTGATGTGAAGCGCTTTTTGCATTGGATGCTTCGTCAATTGTCTTGTGGTATGATGATGGAAAGGATTAGGGAGAATCAAGTTGTGACATTCCCCCCACACTCACCAAAATATATCTGGTAGAAAACCAAAGGCTTCCAACAGTATGCCTGTGTTCGGGGCTTTGATCTAGTTTACCAGCTTATGCCATAAAAAAAATATGCAATACAAAATATAAGTTTGAAACAAATTATTCATTGGAACCTTAAATACACCTAATATTAAACCTTGTACAATTTTATAAATATCAAGTTATTTTATCATTTTGATACATTATGTCATCGACTTCTAACATATCAGTGGATGGGGGTTGTTACGGAGAACCTAACGGATTACCGGGGCTCCGGCTCGACGTGCAGGAGAAGGAACAGGGTGGTTTTTAGTCATTAAGAGTCTGACACTAAAGGCGGGACCAGTCATTCGATGATTTTTCCCTATTAAAAAAAAAAAACAGTAGGTGGGTATCAGTATTACTTCAAATAGTTATTTTTTGCTTTTTAGTTTTTGGTTTTTCTAATGCTGTTTTTATTTTAAGATTTTTAGTGTGAAGCTGCCAGACCTGTTTAGCCAGTTATGATTCACATAGATGTAAAGTACTAATTGATACAAATTATACAAGCCCAAACACAAGGTAGGTACTGTAAACCGTTGAAAAGTTCCCCTAACAATTACACTTCGTCTGTGGAGCTATTCGACTGTGGAATGCATTGCCTCTTTCTGTAACACGAGCACAGACACTCACTACGTTTAAAGCACTCGTGAGGAAACATTACCTCACCACGGTGTAGTTAATTACTATTTCGTTTTCCCTGCTGTCTCTTATCCGTCATGTGTATATATTTTATTTTTATTTATTTACATATCCTTATGTATATATGTGTGTATGTATATGTATGCATGTATCTATGTATGTGTGTATGTGTGTATGTATGTATGTATGTATGTATGTATGTATGTATGTATGTATGTATGTATGTATGTATAGGTATGTGATGTAAGTACCTGAGTATGCCTAGAATCACCTCCACTAACATTCAGTGCTCCATTCACCCGAAGGTTGCCTGGTAGAGATCGCTTTTAGTGATAAGGCCGCCTTTTGACTTGATCAAAAATAGTGAAAAGTGGGTGTTACATTGTACAGTGGCATAATGTGCACCTCTGCCTACCCCTTCGGGATAAAAGGCGTGATGTTATGTTATGTTATGTTATGCTGTAGTATCACTTCGGTCGAGCCAGCCCGTTCGTGCCGAAGCATGGTTCTCCCACATTTAAAATGAAAAAAATAATTGTTAAAAAACATAATATATATGTAGAAGACAATTCACCCATTTTTTTTTTTTTTTTTAAGGGGGGAAAATCATCGAATGACTGCCCCCGCCTGGGTGAGGCGGGAGGGAGTGTCAGACTCTTACTGACTAAAAACCACCCCGTTCCTTCTCCTGCACGTCGAGCCGGAGCCCCGGTTACCCGTTAGGTTCTCCGCGACACAATTCACCCATTGGGGGTACTTCGTCATCGGATTCCAAGTTAGACATGGTGTAGGTAAGAAATAATAGTCACAATACTGATTATAATCGTCCTCGGACACGCGGTAAGCTCGGTACGGGCTGGCAGAATAACCGCTCACCCTCGTGTCCAACTCAAAAGTGACGCCTTTCCGGCCTTTCCAATGCCAACATGCCACGCCCCGTACCGACCATCACCCAAGCACACTGCTTGACGTTTCCGACAAATGATAACAGATGGCGTTGTTCTAAAATAACAATACTCGATAGTTGTGCATCTTTGTTGATTCTGCGACAGATATATTACTCGCCCCTACAATTTTCGAAAGTTTCTCGCGGTTTCCCTAGGATTCCATCATCAGATCCTGACCTAATTAAAATCGGACTCTCTCGGGAGCACAACCTTTCAAACAAAACAAGAATTTTGAAAATTGGTACAGTAAGGGCGGAGTAATCGGTGAATACAAAAAAAACAATCATTCGAACATAGTACCTCCTCCTTTTTTTGAAAAACCCTAATAACTAGTCTACATGGGTGCAAATTACTAATCAATACAAATTATACAAGCCCAAACACTAGGTAGTTATTGTATACCGTTGAGGAGTTCCCTTAAAAATTACACATCTTCATCATTAGACATTTAATGACAGTCCCACTTGATATATGTGTAAAGTTCTCATCAATACAAATTATACAAGCCCAAACACAAGATGGATAAACCGTTGAGGTGTTCTCTCGACTGTCTTTCGGCTCCATCATCAGGTCGACTCCAGACCCCTATCAAATTGTAGTGTGTAAAAAATCTTAGAGAAAAAAAAATCATAATAGGCGCATTACTCGCCCCCTACTATTTTCGAAATTTCCCCTTGGTTTCCCTAGGATGCCATCACCGTCTCGGGAGTATACCCTTTCTAACAAAATAAGAATATTGGAAATCGATTCCCAAATGGAGTAAACGGCGAACAAACAAAAAAAAAAAACAATCAGCCGAACATGCCTCCTCCTTTTTATGAAGTCGGTAAAAAGTGCAACACAAGCGTCATAGTAAGTTTTCATTATATATTTCTGAGTTTAACTTGAAAAAAAAACAACTTTATTCTATGAATTTGGGATCACTCTGTTTAAAATAATATTTATTATTATGTATCTGATGATTAGGTATCTGGTAAATAAAAGTGTTAGTACATACTATGAAATATGGACCCCTGATTGGGTAAAGGTCTCCTCCATCCTCATCCACGACTCCCTGTCTTTGCCTAACTTTATCTAATCGTTTCCTACTACGTGTGTTATCTCTTCAGTCCACCGTTTCATTGGTCCACCAATATTCCTTTTCCCCTCTGGACCTTCCAAATCGATCGTAAAGCTTCGATAGTCCAGGCCTGTCAGTGTAACGTCAGATATGTCCGACCCATTTCCACTTTAACAGTAACGCATGGCTCAAACAATCGCTCTTAATTTTTTGTATTTTTCTGATTTTTAACATCTTTCCATTGATGTTTGGCTGCATTTGATTTTCTGTTTTACTTTGTTTGTAAATACTCAAGTTTGGCAACCATACAACAAACAGGGTAACAGACATGTATCATATACTTTATTTTCTCAAAAATACTCTACTGGTACTAATTATTTAATACTAGCTTTTACCCGCGGCTTCGCTCGCGTCACAAAAGGATAAAAGTAGCCTATGTGACATGTACCAATACACACAGCGCCACCTATACGAATTCTTTTGTTTTCCCTCGGGAATATCAAAATTTTCCGGGATTAAAAGTACCCTATTATTAATTCCGGACCTCTAACTTTACGCCTGCAAAAATTCAATGCAATCGGTTTAGAAGTTACGACGTGAAAGTGGAACAAACAAACAAACAAACTCACTTTCCCATTTGTAATAGTAAGGATTATCTGATCCTAATGTATGTGAGAACGATGTAACGATAATACAACGTCAAAATTTAATGGGACTCCGGAATCAATTCCTGATATAAACTAAAAAACTGCGATTTTAAAAGTCTTATTGCTTTGACTTACGGTCCATTTCGATTTGTTTTAACAATACAGGGTTAATATGACAATAATTTCCGTAGTTTTAATTATTTTTGGGATAAAAAATTACCTATACTAAAAACTATATAAATCGATTCAGTTAACGATTCTGAACAAACTATTTTCAGAATGTGCGTTATTAAGTTACATGTTGTATAAATATATACCCTTGTTTGTCCAGTCTAGTTATTGAAAAATATTCTTAAGTACCTACTGCTATAAAAAGCTTTGGAGACAAACAGTCGCGGTCGCGGTCGATCTCCTCGTTCTACCTCGTGTGTTCATAAGTTTTGAGACAAATTAAAAGTTGCATATCTTTTTAAATAATAAACTTATATATAAAAACAATAACAAACATTAAGTAGATAGTAAGTAAAAATTAAATATAATTATTATTCAAAATGACCACCCCTGTTTTTAATACATGCCCTTAGACGATTTGGCCAGTCATCAATGGCGGCACGAATCTTTTCCAGAGGAATTCGCTTCGCTTCTCGGACAAGAGCTCGCTTAAGTGACTCCAAGTTTGGGTGGGACTTTCGGCAGGCTCTGAGCTCTAATTCGGTCCATAGAGAATAATCCAGCGGGTTGAGGTCGGGGCTGGAGGAGGGCCATTCGTTCGCCGCAATGAAGGCCGGCACATTTTCCTTCAGCCAAGCTTGGGTGGTTTTAGCCTTATGGGATGGCGCCGAGTCTTGCTGGAAAACCCAATACTTGTTATGGAATAGGGTATTAGACAGGGGTTTCACAACAGTCTCTAGAATGTCACTTTGATAATTTTTGGCTTTCACCTTGACGCCTTGTTGGCAGAAATGAAGCTGAGTGACACCTTCGTACGAAACTCCCCAGCATACCATGACACTAGCCGGATGATGAGTACGCGAGACATTTCGTGCTGAAGGTGGGACATCCTTGCTACTTTTGGCATACACTTTATTATTTTGTCGATTGAACTTTTCTTCGACGGTAAAGATTTTCTCGTCGGTGAAGAGTATCTTCCTCGCATCGTGTCTCCTAAGCAGTATTGGACAACGTTCGCGTCGCAATTGACGAAGGCGATCGTTTAAAAAGTGTACTTTTCTACGGCTATACCTACGCCTTAACCTTGAGATCATATTTCAGTATTCTGTTGACTGAAACGCGCGAAATATTGGTCTGCAGAGCGAGTTTCTTCTGAGTGCGACATGGATTTCGGCGAAGTCGCTCTCGGATGATTTTAATGTTCGCTGGCGTCCTCACAGAGCGTGGACGACCACTTCTTTGCCGATCATGTAAAGAACTTGTCTCCTGGTATCGTTTAATAGTGTAATACACGAAGTTACGGCTCACACCAAAACTTTTCAGTTCTCGGAAAATGTGCATAGGCTTTCTTCCCACCTTAAATAATGAAATGACGGTCGCACGTAATTCTTTTGTTCCCTCCATCATGGGCGTAGCCAGCTTTGGGCTCAGGGTGGGGCAGCAGCCAACCTATCCCCCGGATCCCCCTAAGCCGGAGACCCTAACGGGTAATCGGGGCTCCGGCTCCACGTCAGGAGAAGGAACCGGGTGGTTTTTAGTCAGTAAAAGTCTGACACTCCCTCCCGTCTCACCCAGGCGGGAGCAGTCATTCGATGATTTTCCCCTCTTAAAAAAATCGCCCGGGGGAGGGCGATGGCCCTCCGATTTTTTGTACCTTGAGCCGTTAATCTCAAACTTTTTAATCTCTTAAATTTGGCTAAAGACTGTCTCAGTAGGATCTCGCGATGGGGAACGAACGAAATCGCTTGACTTTTACACCCCATAAAACTTACCAGCTATTGCTTAAAGGAAATCTAAAGTCGTGGCCGTCTATTAAATTTAACAATATTTCCGTAAAACGAAAGGAGTCGGTTTGCTATCTCGGTCTAGTTTTGGAATACAACTATTCTTTCATTGAACATATGAAGGCTGTTAGTGAGAAAGCCAAAAAGAAAAAATTCGCTGACGCGATTTTCAAAAGCCACCAGGGGTCTCTTTTCTTACGCTCAGGATCATATACGGAGCAACCTACCTGGGATCCGTGTGCTACGGGGCACCTGTCTGGGCTGATAGGGCCACAATAGGCGCGGTACGGCGAAAACTTCTTCAAGGCCAGCGTCTAGCCTTGATTTTCCTGTGTAAGGCTTATAGGACGGTTAGCACTGAAGCCCTAGCTGTGCTCGCGGGTGTACTTTCGGTAGATCTTGAGGTGCAGCGACGTGCTGCTATGTACTATAGTGCGAGGCGTAATTTGTCAGTAAGCTTTCTAGCACAACGTGATCGAAACAAAATTGCTATATTGTTTAAGCCAATAACGGACGTTTGGGATGAGCTTATAACTGAATGGCAGTGTAGATGGGCATCTTCTATTAAGGGCCGCCACCTATATCAGTTCTTCCCATCCGTGCATGAGCGGCTTGAAAGGACATGGTTGGAGGTGGATCACTGTGTTGCCCAATTTCTTCCTGGCCACGGCAACTTTAAAAGCAAATTGTTCTCATTTAAACTTATTGATTCACCATGGTGCCAATGTTCGACAGTGGAGTTGCAATACGAGCAGTCGGCCCATCACATAATCTGGGAGTGTGATCTCTGGCAATATGCCCGTAACACTATGTTAAATAATTTAATTGTTTCGTCAGGTGTAGCTTATTATACGGACCTTGTGGAATCTAGAACAAATTTCCGTGCGTTTAGGCACTTTTGCCATACCTATTATTGGAAGCAAGTATAACAGCTCACACATAGGACCCACTTAGTTTTTAGTCAAATTTCCGTGGTGCTTGGCGACTGGGCTTCACCCAGTTGTAGAGGTACAGTCTCTTCTTTGTGCCTTTAGGCTTAATTCATTCTGTCTCCTGCAGTAATTCACCGAGGGAAGTGGAAACTATAGTTTTTTTCTTCTTCTCCTCTTATAATATCTTCTGTTTCACTTCGTTGCGGGAACCAAGACAGTTACTCATGTCCCTGGGACGCGCCGGACTTCAATGTTCCGGTGTTTTCATGGTTGTATCTACTGTAGATCCTGGCTTACAGGAGTTGCAGCGGTTTTGGGAGGTTGTGGCGGGGTTGTCCCAAATTAACTCGTCGAGTACCGGTTTTGCAGACACAATTATAGAACAATAGGTTGCGGTCACCGGTGACCGCTTGGTATTTGACAGTTTAAAAAAAAAAATCACACACAGGACAGATTTCATAGTTTTATTTATGAATACTGGGTGTTTATAAATTAAAGTTGTAACTAAGTATGCCTCATGTATGAGTAATATTACTTCAAAAGAAGACGGCGTTTGTTCTGGCAGAACCTGTTAAGCACTTCTACTAAAAATTTATTTTTCGATTCTGAGAACCTTGTTCTGTGCACACTTAGCATGTACACAGGCCACTTAAACGATTTTCGCTCATGGTTAAGCGAAGCCACATTTTGACTCGCCGTAATGTGCTAAACGATCGTTCTATTGTACAGGTCGTACATGGCTGGGCAAGCAAAATAGCGAACACTAGGATAAAATTGCATTTTCGAAATTTTGATCACATCTACCAGTTCCACCTCCTTCAATGCATTAATGTCCGTACTTTTTTTCTTCCCACAAATTATACCACATCTCAGCCTCGCTTGGGAAAGTATCACTTAATTTACAAAAATTAAAATTAAGATCAACTAGAAAATTAAAATTAAACAAAACAAGCAAACAATACAAATCGCGCCACGAACCATAGAAGATTTTAGTCTGCGCTTCGCGGGGCGCGGGAATGAGTGACCGCGCGGTGATGGACGGCTCGGCTCACTACGCCACATAGTACCTTTTCTTTTAGGGAATACGGCTCTCTTTCAAATGACGCGCGCACCGCGCACTTTCGGGAACTCAAGCGTGCATTTTGTTTTGATCGCGCTCTTTTCAAAGTCGACAATTTTTTTGTGCAATTAGGTACTTACGGATAGTATGATTGTTGATGTTGTTAGTTAGAGTTAGTAAAAAAAAATATTGTTTAATCAGACACCTTATGGGTCAGAGCCAGGGCCCAGGGTGGGGCAAGTGCCCCAGCTTGCCCCAGTGTGGCTATGCCCATGCCCTCCATTACGAGAAAATTTAAATAAAATAATCCGAAATCATAGATATTAAAAGTTAACATTCCAAATTCAAAATTAGAAAAAGAAATATACAACAGCCAGTAATTTTTATTTTATTTTTATAAGCAAAAAGTTTGTCTCAAAACTTATGAACACACGAGGTATGTTTATTTCGTCTCCTATTGTTTCCAATTTTACTCTGCTTGTACTTTGTACATATTGAATTCATTTTTCTATAACTTGTTCTAGGCCCGTATAAGCCCGTATTAATAAATAGGTCTCAATCACGATGTCAAGACATGCATCAGTTGATACGTTCTCAAGATGCGATCAGCATCTTAATGTCGACGCTAATTAATAAACCTATATCCACACGATCTCAGGTGATACCGCGGTTTGGATCGAGGTATCAAGATTCGTAATTTGACACTCAATGAAATCCTGATGTTAAGACTTGTTACGTCACAGCGGAACGAACTAATACATCTTTCGTTCATTGCGTTTAGTAATAGCTGTGTAGAACGATAATATTCAACTCTGTTTGCATAGGAATAAAAGATTATTTCCAGTTTAAATGGATTAAAATTTTAGGAAATTGTATTACTTTTTTATATTGTATACTTTATGTTTTTTTTAACTATAAAATAGCATTATTTATTATAAAGTTACGTTTAATTTTATGACGAACGCACATGCCTGTGATTGCGCGTCACCTCATTATTATAATCTGTCATTCTCTTTCTCTCAATTGTTTATTAGGTACTTGATAATACAATCACATCAGTGTTTCGTGTTTATTTACAAGTTACTTATTAATCGACTGCCTCGTTGGCCGAGTGGTCGCAAGTGCGACTGCCGGGCAAGGGGTCTCGGGTTCGATTCCCGGGTCGGGCAAAGTATTACTGGGGTTTTTAAAAATTATCAGTAGTAGCACGGAGTCTGGAATTGTGCCCGGCATATGGCAATAGGCTCAGGCTTACATGGGATTAATAACATAAATAGTGAAAAGTGGGTGTTACATTGTACAGTGGCATAATGTGCACCTCTGCCTACCCCTTCGGGAATAAAAGGCGTGATGTTATGTTACTTATTCATATTCGATAATGGAGTCAAAAATGCCTATTCAAGCTAGCTTGATCTCGTGTAGGTATATATAAACTTTAGGTACTCATATATACTTTAGGTACCTAATAGATTTTGAAAAGGCCATAAAATATCATCGTATTAGTCGACTTCATCATAATAATTGATTTCGGAAATAATATTCTCAATATTCATGGTTCCCGCGAAATACTTAGGTACGAGTTCACGATATTAAGTCCAGGGTCGACTGAACTTAACAATCGTGGTCTTGATAACCATCCTAATACCGATTTTGAAACCCGAGTAATGTTTATTAAACAATGCGATCTCAGGTGATGACAGAGTCTTAAACCGCGTATTAGGTTTTGTTTATTAATACGTCGGAATATCAAACAGGATCTTAACATCTCGATCTTACGCTGATATCAGTTTATTAATACGGGCCCTAGTGTCCATTTTGCTGAAACCTGATCTGAATCTTGCCTGTTCTTTAGGTTGCTGTTTATAAATGTCGTCAGATATCCTTTTTAGAATATTAGATGAGAATAACTTGTATGTACTTGTAGGCTTATGGGTCTGTAATTTCCTATATCAAAGGAGCTTCCTTTTTTGAATAGTAGAATTATGTCTAAAGAATAGAGTACCCGACATCTAGTATCATGTTAACCCTATACTTGGCAGGAATTTTTTTTTGTTGAAATGTTGAAAAATTTTGCATAAAATGGGTTCATAGGTATTTGTAGAAGGTGTAAAAAATAAAATAAAAATATATATGTAATAATTTGCCATATATTTAATGTATCATATTTGGTACATTGCCAGATCAACAACAATCAACTTTATAATATCTATGTGTCATATTTGCCACATTGCCAGGCTTCCCACAAGGAAAATCAAAAACAAAAATATTACATTCTAACGTGAAATAACATAAATACTACAACAATTATTTTGTTTTATCATAAAATTATAAAAAAAATCAACAATTATCATATTATCAGCTTTTAAAGCTTATTTACTTACATCTATTCAAATCAATATTATTGAGATACTGAGATCAATCACAAGTATGTACTAAAATATCAGACTTTTAAATAATATTTATTATATTTATAATATAATAATATTTATTATATATAAAGATTTCGCCAAAGCTAAAACTACTTTTGCTCCGAGACCCATAGTATTTTCTTCGTCTGTAAATGAGTGAAACCTAAATGTGTAATCTCCATAGATCAGGAAATCATAAACTATTCCGGATATACCAGCGCGAACAAATATTTTAATACCCCCATTTTTTCGGTTTATTTTTTATATATTGTCTGCGGCTTCCTGCTCTGGTACCTTTATGGGGAACCATCATTTCATCGACGCTGAAACGCGTCTCTTCTTCTACTTGTAGACAGTTCTCACGAATTCTTTGAAGAAGCGGCCTCACCTTGTGATATCTATCGCCATCGTCTTTCAAATTGTCGTTAAAATGTAAGTAGATATCGCCTTAGTAACTGAAACTTCTTCAGAGTCATTATATCAGCTACTTTGCCGTAGCGTAAAATTTTGGACCAATAATCTGTATATGCGTGCATTTTAACAACTCCCATAAGTAAAAGGATTGCAAGAAAATCTTTTATATCATCCTCCGTAATATTTATTGAGCTGCCATTTGTTTGTGTACTATATATATTTGTTTGTTGCACCATGTGAGAGATAATGTCATCTGAAAAAAACAGCTTGAAGTATTCAATAGCAGTTTTCTCTTCACGCAACATAAATGCGTTATTTTCGACTTCGGCGGAGCCGGTAAATTTAGAGTAACGCCAAGTAGGCTGCAGTCTTTTGGGTGGTAATACTTTATGTTTTACCACGACAACTCGGGGTCTTTTTGAGCGAGTAGCCGCTGAGGGAGAAGGTGCAAATAGTGGTGATGGCACCTGATTACGACGTGTCAAGTTGCTAGCTTGTGGGGAAAGTATTTGCGAAGAGCATGCTCGAGGAGACAGTGGACTTGCTTCATGTGAGTGGAAAGTGGTGAGTGGTTCTGGAGACAATAGACTGGCCCCAGCACAATGTATTTGTCTTGTTATAGATAAACTGGGCGATAATATTGATGGCGAACAGGCACTAATTGACGGTGATGACTGTTGGTATAGGGCCAAAGATGTTGAAGCAACCACTTCATTTACCTCATTATCATCATCGGCTAATAAGTTAAGGTTCTCTATTGAAGACGGCAGTGATGGAGGTGGTGAACTACTATCCGAATACCTTGAATGGAAGCAATATTGTAACTCGTCTTCAGATGTCTCACTTTCGTCTTGATCCGATTTAGCCCCCGGTTTTGGAACAAGAGCCACGAGCTGTCTGGCTCTTCTTTGCTGTTGCATACTAAGCTGCTGAACCACCTGCAACAGATAAATACAATTAAAATATAAAAATATCAGTATCTACACGAGTGGCAATGTCACAAATTTGATACATATAAAAAAATATGTTGAATTTTGGCTATCTGGCAATGTATCAGATTTGCCACACTCGAAAAAAACAATGTGAAACTTACGGTTAAAACCTATTTTCTTTCACGATACTGTCTTTTTCAATTAGTAAATACATTCAAATCTTTGAATTATACCACTTTTTAACAAAATAAAGTGAAAATGTAATAAAAAACAATTTTTGTTTACCTTGCGTTGCGCAGACGCTTGCGACCGGTCCGCCCTCTTGCGTTCTACTGTTGTTTGAATGTCGTAAACGGTAAAAAACATTTTTTAGTAGAATAAATATCATATTTGCTAGTATGGTAGATAATAAAATATGTCTCTTCACGTCTCCTCTCATCTCTAGATTTTCTAAAAGTTGAATGTATCAAATTGTACACCCTGCCAAGAATAGGGTAAATAATCGTGTAAAATGGTGAGTTAAAATAGGTGCTATTTTGACGGGTTCGTTGCATAGTCCATCGACTCCGGGACTCTTCTCAGCTTTCAACATTTTTATATGTTCATAAACTTCGGAGTCGTCAATTGGACTAATGCTAATGTTGTATTCATGTGAGTTGTTTCTGATTCTGTTTTTGTAGAAGTCTGTTCCGTGTTTTATTATATCTTTCTTGATTCAGTTTCCTGTGAGTTTTGTTCGCGTTTTTGAATTCATGATTTATGTGTCGTTAATTGTTTAAAGGCTCTTTTGGTACTTCTAAAATTTTTAATGTTCCTCGAAATAGTCTCACACCTGTGTTTGGTATAGTCGTATTATAACTTTCGTGAGACATACTAAATAAATTATTATGTTTTCTGCTTACTCACATAATTATTTGACGAGGAATCCGACTAGTTTCAAGCCATGCTAGAGGCTCATAGTCATGAGTAGAATTTATTGGTATAGTCTTTTCGGTTTGATCTCTTAGTCTCTTTGTATAGTCTATTGAGTTCCTGTTTCATTTCTTTTGTTTTATTATTTTGTTTTATAGGCTCTGTGCGTCATTCTATAAGCTTGGCTGTGACTTCAGAGATAATGTTACGCTGGCGAGGGTGTGTGGTATTTTTGCATCTTAAATATTTTGTTATGCCTTTTTTAGGATGTTGATGTATGTTTGGAGGTCAATATGGTTTGTTTCTATATTTTCTGTGTATTCTCGTAGTTTTTTGATATAGTTCTTCTGTTTCTGTCTTGGGAATATAATTAGCAGTCGTGAAGGTTTTTCTGCTCTTTATTGGACGACTTAAAAGTAGTGTTGCTCTCAGCAGTCTATGGTCAGAATGGTACCTCGATATTAGTTATAAGTTTATAGTGATGTATCATTATATACCTAATCTATTTCATTTTTAGTGTTTCCATCAGGTGATTGATACCCATGTCCACCTACGATTATCATTCTTTTTGAAAAAGGACTTCATGATTGGCAGTCTATGTTCATTAGCAAAGCTTCGAAGCCGTTCGCCTCTTTCATTGCACACTCCATAACCATGTTTTCCCATCACCGGGTAGTTGTCTGTTTTTGGAAGCCTATTTTGGCATTGAAATCTTCCATCACTATAACCTTTCCTTCCGCCAAGGTATGAGCATACTCCAATTTCCACGTCTTTGTAAAACTTGTCAATTTCTTCATCTGTTGAACTTTCTGTAGATGCATATGCTTCAATTATAGATAAGGAGAAGCATTTAAATTTCAGTTGTAAAAATGCTACTCTTTCAGAGATACCTATAAAGTTAGTAATGTTGTTCTTGTATTTTATCTTTATGATAAGTACCACTTCGTATAGTTGTTTAGTTTTACCAATATAGCAGAAAATAAGATTGCTGTACTCTTCAATACCACATCCCATTCTTCGACTTCCTGCGAGCCCTAAAATGTTCCAACTTATCGTTATGTTGTTGCAAGTGTTCGTACATTGTAAGTGCAAATCTTCAGGTTTGGTTTTGTATTATTTGTATTTATACTTGGTGGAGGGTTGCAGTCTGATGATCAGTTTAACTTATATATAATAACTAAATAACAATCTAATATTATTATGTACGTACGTACATTTCTATTCAAGGCTTTCAAGTATAGTTTTTATGAATTAATTGTAACTTTGGTTAACCTATAATTGGCAAGTTTGGCAACTGTATAAGCCCAAGGCCAATACTTATTGCTACCTATGTTATTTCTTAAAACTATGTAAGCAGATGCTGTTGGCATACCTATAAATAAATAAAATAAAATAAAATACTCTTTATTTCGGACCAGAAGCATCCATAGGTTATTAGTAGAAATAACCTATGGATGTATATAATAATAAATAAATAATGTTTTCACCCAGGTATAATGCAGGAGAAACTCGCGTTAGCGGCGCTGTCGGTGGGTCCGGGGGCGGCGCGCATGCGCGCGTGGCGCCTGCATGCGTACGGCGCGGCGCGCGACCTGCAATTGGAGGCGGCGCGCGTGCCGGCCTTGCGCGCGCCGAACGACGTGCTGGTACGCGTACGCGCCGCCTCGCTCAACCCCATCGATGTGGCCATGCTGGCGGGCTACGGCGCGCGCGCGCTCAACGTGCTGCGCGCGCTGGAGGGCGCGGGCGAGGGCGTGGAGTTCCCGCTGGTGCCGGGCCGCGACTTCGTGGGCCACGTGGAGCGCGCCGGGCCCGACAGTCGCCTGCGGCCCGGCCAGCGCGTCTGGGGCGTGCTGCCGCCGCACCGACAGGGCTGCCACGCTGACTTCGTCGTCGTTAAAGATGAATGGGTATGTTTTAGGTTTAGCCTATAACTAATATACAGTTGTGTTATGTAACTAGATATGTAGTTATGGAGTACCGCTGCTTGTAACCCATTGTTGATGTATGAAGCGAACCACCTCAAGAGGTCGCCGCTGATGCCTGTGGCAATAAGCTTCTGTAACAATAATAGGGTGTGGTGGTCGGTCAAATGCCTTGCTGTAATCTGTGTAAACCACATCAACCTGCTTGCCTTTATCCATAGCATCTGTGACAGGGTCATTAAAGAGAATTAGGTTGGTAATAGTAAACTTCCCTCTCAAAACTCCGTGTTGGAAAGAGTTAAACGAATTGGCTAAGGCGGAGTGTAACTGTTTGTAGTCAATCTTGTCAAATATTTTAGCTATAACGCTCAATTTGGAGATAGTCCTATGATTAGTGATCTCAATTCATGACCCCTTCTTGTAAACTGGCGGAATAAAGGCAGCTTTCCATATTTTTAACCTTGAGTCAACGATTTTATAAGCAATTTAGACGATATTTCATCAGGGCCAGCAGTGGCCAGCACCCTTCATGGGATCCAGATTACGTACAAAAGCGGCCACCTCATCCACCTTAATCCTAAAGTGGTAAATGTCAGATAGATTACCGATAGTAGTCAAGATGGCATGCGGGGCTCGCGAGAAACTGTTAGACGAAGTGCAACACAGGAAGGTGGACAATGGACATGAAATGAGAAGAAAAGGCCTCGCAAGTAGAATCCCCAGCAACCAACGTGTTACCATTGTAGTTCAATGTATGGTATGGTATTAGAGTTATGGCGATTTTGAACAAAACTCCCGAGATGTTTAGGTTTAGATTTAACTCGTCGAATACCGTCATCATAGACACAATTATAGAACAATAGGTTGCGGTAACCGGTGACCGCTTGGTGTTTGACAGTTTAATGGAATGTTCAATATGTGTATGATTTGTAACATAGATCCTCCAATATCGTAACTCTGTCACGTAAACATTTGAAAGTTAACTCGTCTGATTTATTACCGTATTATATCTTAAATTTTCTTAAGTATTTATATTTTTCTTTAATAGTTTTTACAAGTGACGAGCTGAACCGTACTGGATATTTATTATTGCGTGTTAACTTTTTTGGTAAAAAATTCTTTTCTAATGATTTTATTGTACTACTAGCTGTTCCCCGCGGGTTCGTCCGCGTATAATAATGACTACTGGCAAATTTTAGATTTTTGAATTAGTCTTTTCCAATGTTAATTCCAATAGTATGGAAGAAATCTCATCAGAATAGATTGATTTATATGTATAGTAAAATATTGTTCGTTTTTGTAATTTCAAATAGATATAATGAGAATAGAGAATAATGAATAGAGATAATGAGCTTTTAGTAATTAAAACTCCATTTGAATTCCGATCAAATAGGTACCTATAGTGGTTGAAAAATCTCGGGCGTCATTTTCCGAGTCTCAAACTATCGTCTCGAACCGAATTTCAATAAAATAGTTGTTAATGATAGTAGTATTCATTCAGCCTCTGCATACATTTATCAAGATAATAAAAAAAATATAAATCAATGATCCATTTCCATTGGCATGAAACTCACATGTCAACAATATGTCACATAACATAGAAATAATAATATGTATTCGAAAGTGTGTCGTTTATCAATTCGGAGGAGTAACAAAAAATGTCGATTAAACTGTCAAACACCAAGCGGTCACCGGTGACCGCAACCTATTGTTCTATAATTGTGTCTACAAAACCGGTACTCGACGAGTCAAAAAAGGAGGAGTTTATCAATTCGGCTGTATGTTTTTTTTTGTGTATGTTACGCGATTACTCCGGCGTTTGTAGACGGATTTTGATGATTCTTCTTTTGTTGGAAAGGTCATACTCTCGGGGTGGTCCCATTTCCACCAGGTCAGGATCTGATGATGGGATCCCATGGAAACGGAGTGGAACTTTTCAAAATTGTATGGATGGCGAGGGCGTTTGTTAATTTTTTGATATAGTATTTGAAACTACTACAATTTGATGAAGATATGGAGTTGATCTGATGATGGAGTCAAGAGACGGCCGAGGGAACTCTTCGAGAATTTGTAGCAATGACCCCGTGTTTGGGCTTTAATTATTTGTTTTGAGAAGATCTTTACATCTAGATTGGATGTAATTATCATTAGGGGATTGATGATGAAGTAGTAGGACAACTAAGGAAACTCCTCAACGTTTAACAGTAGGTAGTACAACCTGGTGTTTGGGCTTGATTAATTTGTAGTGATGAGAACTTTACACCTAAATGGGGTATGACTGTCAATAGGGGCCTGATGATGAAGGATTATTATAGCTAGGGGAACTCCTCAACGGCTGACAGAAGCTGCCTGGTGTTTGGGCTTGATTAATTTCAATTGATGGGAACTGTACACCTAAGTGGGGTATGATTATTATTAGGGGCCTGATGATGAAGGAGTATGATAGCAAAGAGAACTCCAACGGCTGACAGTAGCTACTTGGTGTTTGGGCCTTATAAATTTGTTTTAATGAGAACTTTACACCTAAATGGGGTGTGCTTGTCATTAGGGGCCTGATGATGAAGTAGTACGATAGCTAACGGTTACGATGGCAAACGACTGGTGTTTGAGCTTGAATAATGTGTAATGATGAGAGCTTTACACCTATGTGGGATATATGTAGTATACTGCGTCTATATAGCCCTGACTAAACTAAAAAGCATAAAAATAAAAAGAAAAACTGCGTTTAAGACTGCTAAAAACTTTTTTTACCGCGTAAAAAAACCGACTTCGAAAACCAAACCTAAAAAAAAGCAAAACATAAGAATTATTAGTCGTACGTACTTATAGGTTACCCAACCACTGATAGGTTTTATGCCCACGGATAGATTAGAAGTCGGTGCCAGAAGCCCATAACAAAATATACCTTAGGTTAATGGTCATGGTTATAATCTGTCATAAAATTGTACACAGCTTAGGTAATATAAGGTATTTGTTACGGGGTTAAAGAATAAGTTTTGTTTAAAAATTAGGCTTCGTTATTTGGCAATAGATTCACCCCCTATTACATGGGACTCATAACATATATAGACAAAAGTGGTTGTTACATTGTACAGTAGTGCCGTAATGTACACTTCTGCCTACCCCTTCGAGGATGTTGCGGAGAACCTAATGGGTTGCCGGGGATCCGGCTCGACGTGCAGGAGAAGGAACGGGGTGGTTTTTAGTCAGTAAGAGTTTGATAATCCCTCCCGCCTCATCTAGGCGGGAGCAGATGTTTGATGATTTTCCCCCCAAAAAAAATTAAATTGTTTTATATTTAAAAAAGTCTACTTTTAGTTTTGAATTTGTCCTTTTAAAAGGACCCACGGCGTTACGAGGATGTGTAGGTACTTACCTACAAAAAGTAATGATATCCAATCAAAAACATGTGAAATAAGAGCCAAGTTCAATATTATGATAAATGCGTTGGTTGTTGATTTCAACGACAAAAGAAGTGAGATCTAGCCAAATCAGACCTTAGGCTACAATACATTATCTTATGTTATAAGAAGACATGTTAACTTATAAATAAATTTCAAGACTGACTATTGAACTTGGCACCCATTTAGATCTCACTTCTTTTGTCATTGAAGTCAACAACCAACGCATTTATCATAATACTAACCACTTGTGCGCTGTTTCACCCGCTCTGCTCGGCTCCTATTGGTCGTAGCGAGTTGAGAGAATGTTTTATAGCCTATATCCTTCCACGATGAATGGACTATCCAACACAAAAAGAATTATTCAATTCGAATCAGTTTCGAAGATTAGCGCGTTCAAACAAATAAACAAAAAAAACTAATTCTTCAGCTTTATTAGTATAGATATATTAGTATAGATATATTAACCCCGGCATAGTATAATTACGCTGTGATTTGGGTGTCTTGATGGACTCACAACTCTTAACTTACATATCTGCTGTTTGTGTGTACATAAATTATTAAATAAATATCGACCATGTGATCAAGAAGTCGTAGAGGCAGCTTGGTTTCATTACAAGAATTTCAAACCCATTTAAACGAGCTAGTACTTTAAACTTACTTTACTTTAGTTTTGTAACTTCTCTATTAGATTTTGCATGTATCATCTAGAGCCCCTACTATGCATGTCATCACTCGAATTGAAAATATTTAAAAGAAATCCATTAAATGTTTAGATTAGGTACCGCTGCTGTCACCCTCATGTATCTTATTAGACCTCGTTAAGATATCACAATTTGTCATTGCTCTCTGATCGAAGAAAATATTTTGATGAAATGTACCGTTTTAAAATAATTAATGGTTATATTGACTCACCCCCACTATTAGAAAGGATATATCTAAGAGTGCCCCGACATGGTTCTCACTTGCGAACATTATTTTCAGTGCACTCTTATTGGCTATGTGCACGACGGTGGCGACGCGTAGCGTTTACAACATTTGCGGAAGCTGTCAAATAATAACAATGTAAACATTATAGTTTTTTTTTGCAAATTTAAATAAAACCAACAATTAAAATAGTATTGTTGACATTATTTAAGTGCAATTTATTCAATAGTTTTACTGTAAAACGAATATAATAATAAAAACCGGGTTTCAAACTATTACACATAATATTAGTTTCCAACCACAAACTGAGAGTCTGAGACAAAAGGCAATAAATTAGTATAAGCCGAGCATGTAAGAAATGTGGAAGAACTGTGAGATAACGGCCAGAGCTACTTAATACGAGCCATGGTCCATTTCTTTGCTTTGATTTTGTACTGCAATCAACTCATTTGACAGCTGATCATCCCGATTTGTTTCCAATTTCTGCTGTGTTGTGCGCTGCGGTCGTTATCTGTCCGGACTGTCCGCCACTACTCGCTTTGCACATAGTCAATAGTACAATATAGATAAGATATTTTATTTCGCAAATATGGGTACATGTCATGGTGGTGACTGGTGCATAATAAAAAAATACATAAACAGCCATATTTTGCCAATTATAAGGCATGCAAATGTTTTACACTTTTTACAATTCAAGACAATAATTCTAAATAATATCATTCAATTTATTAAATAATTCTAATAATTTATCAGTCAATAATATAACTAATGTCACAATTTCTAATAATTATTAAAAAAAACACAAAATATTAAAATAGTCAAACAATTTCTTTCTCCAATAAAAATCTGCAATACTATAATAAACTTTGTCAATGAAAAAAATCCTGTCTTTTTTTAAATTATGTCACAATATATTCCTTCCAACTACTTGGTATTTTATTACCGGTGCCATGCAGCAAACAACCTTGCGCATCAGAGCTGTTTTAGCCCTGGGGACGCATAGACTAATATTATCACACCTATTTCGCGGAAATACGTCAGTCATGCGAAGCGCTCCGAGTTTAATTTTACAAACACTGCCATTTCCAAAATGTACAAACATGGTAGAGTCAACAGTTTATATTGCTTAAAATAATGCACGCAGCTATCTGTACTTTTCAATCTAAAAATAGACCGGCGATCGGCGATGGCGACCTCTCGCGTCCGGGCCTAGTGCAGGCCATGATGCGGAGCGAGGGGAACTGGGATGCCGTCTCCTCCTTTTGCGAAGCAGTCATGCTAGCTAAGGAGGAGGCGGGACGCGTGAGGCAGCGAAGCGCTGCCTCCTCGCAACCCAGCCATCGCGAAGGACACACCGGGCGTCGGGGATCGCGGGACGATCTCCAGCCACCTTAAGCGCGGGCCTGCGGACGGCGAGCATGGGTGGCTCCCCGTCCGACCAGAAACAGACCCGAGCGTACGGCGCGTCGCGTTCCGATTCGGAGTCGCGGAGAACCTAACGGGTAACCGGGGCTCCGACTCGACGTGCAGGAGAAGGAACGGGGTGGTTTTTAGTCAGTAAGAGTCTGACACTCCCTCCCGCCTCACCCAGGCGGGAGCAGTCATTCGATGATTTTCCCCCCTTAAAAAAAAATCTTATTTACCTACATCAGCTTTTCGGAAGAATGCTGTATCTGGTAAGTAATTGCACTTTTAAAACCCTTGTTAGCCTGCCTATTGAGTATCTAGTAGATTAGATAGTGACGAACTAGTCAGCTGATTTCCGTTTTCATTCTCAGTACACGTGGAAAGAGATAGCAATTGTTTTCATTGACTAAGCGACGCATCGCGCGTAATTTGTGAACCACATTATGCAGAATGTAGTCAATGTTTACTTAATATGTAATTAACTGGTCCCATTAAAGCCGTGGCTGATAATTATAGAGCACCTTATATGTTATAAAAAACAAGGCTGTCAAAGGTCGTGGATCCTCTTTAACGAAGGGAGCAGGCAGGTTTCCGATCAAACCGTTCATGTACAGACTAGATCAACACTCTTCGTATCATTCTAGAGCAGGCAACAGAATGGCAAAGGGAGATTTATCTTACCTTTATCGACTTCGGAAACGACTTTGATAGTTTTGATGAGTTGAAGTGGTCTAGCATCTGGTCTCGTCTACTGGACATGGGGGTTCCGCCAAAGATGGTCCGGCTGTTGGAGAGAATGTATAGGACGTATTCCTGTAAAGTGACACATGACGGTCTTATCTCCGATGACATAGTGGTACACGCGAGTGTCCGACAAGGCTGCCTCTTATCACCGCTTCTCTTCTTGGTCGTTCTGGATGGGATCATGCTTCGCACCACTGACAATCGGCGCCGCGGCATAGAGTGGGGATTATCCAACTTCTTAGAAGATTTGGATTACGCCGATGACCTATGCCTGCTGAGTCATACCCACGCCGACATGCAAGCAAGATTGGACGACCTGCGGCAGGAGGCGGCAAAAGCTGACCTGAGAATGAACACCCGAAAGACCAAAGAAATTAGAACGGGTGTGAAGAATACTACATTGTTGCTGATTGGCACAGAGGCAGTGGAACATGTCCACAAATTTTCCTACCTCGGGAGCGTCGTGTCAGAGACTGGAGGTACTGAAAAGGACATCACTTCAAGGATCGCCAAAGCCCGAGCTACTTTCGCGCAGCTGAGACCTGTGTAGCAGTCACGGAAACTGACCCGAAGGATAAAACTGAAAGTCTTCGGGTCCAATGTAAAATCCGTTCTGCTCTATGGGTGCGAAACGTAGAAGGTGACTAAAGACATCTCACGCCAACTTCAAGTCTTCGTTTACCGATGCCTGCGTCGCATTCTCGGAATTTACTGGCCCGAGACCATCTCCAACGTAGAGCTTTTGGAGAAATGCCACGAAAGCCCAATCGACTGCCAGATCAAGCGCCGCAAGTGGGGATGGATAGGGCACACACTCCGAAGAGATCCTGACCACATACCCAAGCAAGCCTTGGATTGGAATCCCCAAGGGAAAAGAAACCGTGGCCGTCCTCGGCAAACCTGGCGTCGCACCGTTCTGGCAGAAGCGACGACCATCAGTATGACGTGGAGTGAGGTGAAACGTGAAGCTCAAGACAGATCGCGATGGAGAAATTCAGTGGACGCCCTCTGCCCCATCTAGGAGACACAGGAATTTAAGTCAAATCAAGTCATAAAAAACAAAGGACCCAGCACACTTCCCTGCGGTACCCCAAAACTAACTTTTCGTTCTTCAGATCTGAATATCTCATCCTGTTTATTAAGTACATTTATTCTGTTGATTTCTGTTATTTGTCGTCTATTTTGCAAATAAGATTGAAACAGTTCTAGAACATTCCATTCAATAGTGTAGGATGGTGGACATTCAAAAGCCCACGTCATATCACAAAAACTTTCGAAATAACCGAAATTAATGAGACTGGCCTATAATTTTCAATAAGCTCTCTATTTTCTTAATATTGTTTTAACAATGGCAATGTTTAACGCATCTGGGTATAAGCCATCTATACTGAGATTAAGTATACAACTTAAAAGTACACATAATCTCTTAGCTACAGATTTAATGACATTTGTGGGGATGCCATCGTAACCCACGCTGTTTGTGTTTTTCAGTGACATTATTATTTTAAATATATCATCTGGTACACTTGGTGGCATGAACATCGACTTACATCTTGTGGCTATCTTACGTTGTGGCGTAGGCTGGCTACCACCATTAATTATGGGCGATATGTTTAACAACTACTTTGTCCACAAAATAGTTGTTAAACATATCGGCAATTTTTTTTGTATTCGATATATTGTTATCATTTAGTTTAATCTTATCAATTAACTGTTTAGGAGTATTGAATTTCTTTCGATTTATTATTTGCCACGTAGTTTTTGCCTTGTTTGTAGCTTTTTCTATTCGGTAGTTGTTCTGAGCCTTTGTGTTAGTTTTTTTTTATATAACTTAAATAATTGAATAATTGACCAACTTTATTTTATTGTCTTGGCTAGGGTTTAACCTCAATTGCTATGCAGAAGTTTTCTTTTCTTTTTGCTACACAGTTTAACACCTTTTGACACCCATTTTGGTTTATTTACTACGTTTATTTAGACTCGTATAAATGGAAAACACAAGTCATAAAACAACTTCAAAGTGTCAAAAATAAATTATAAGCTATATTAGGATCGCTTATATCGTATATCTCTGAGAAAGCAATCTGCTGCACACAGTGATTGAATTTAGCTATGTTTTCTTTATTGTAATCTCTTCTTGTATTATACCAGTAATTTATGTCACAGTCCTTTCGAGGCATTGAAGTAGCTGTGCTGTGTGATCCGATAATGCAAACTCTATCACTTCACCTGCATGTAAATGCTTTACAAAAATTGTGTGCAAAATTATCTATGCATGTCTTGCTGGCACACTATATACAAGTAAGTTTTTAAACGCAGTGTTAGCACTTATAACAAAGAATTAAATGAACTAGACATATTTAATACCAGTTTCAATGTGTATAAATCTAAAATTAAGCAGAAATATACTCAGAGCTAAGAAGGGAATTATATCACGGTCACTTTATAAGTATGTAAATTCATTTATCTACTTTTAATCAACTTTATAGTAAAAACTTATTAACTTATCTAACAACTAGCTATTACCCGCGGCTTCGCTCGCGTCACTAAAGGATCAAAAGCCAATGTGACATATACCTATACGCACAGCGCCATCTATACCAATACTTTTGTTTTCCCTCGGGAATATCAAATTTTTCTGGGATAAAAAGTACCCTATTATTTAATCCAGACTTCTAACTATACATCTGCAAAAACTCAAAGCAATCGGTTTAGTAGTTATGGCGTGAAAGCGGAACATACAAACAAACTCACTTTCCGATTTATAATATTAGTAAGGATTATGTACATACATAATTCTTTTCTTTTTTTTTTAATATATGCCACTGATTTGAGACCTCCAAAAACAATGCCTTTTTTGTATTTTATTGTTTTATGGACCTCCAGGTCTATATGTATCTAACTGTATTGTAATAATTTTAATTGTAAGAGACTTAGTTTCCTGAATAAAGAAAAAAAAATTGAACTTGGCCCTCTTTTCACATTTATGTTTTTGATTGGATATAATCTAACATCAAAGCGAACATGAATTTTTCTAATACCTGTTGGATGCTTGACGATCACCTGGTGCCATTTGATCGTTGACTTCAGGGACACCCTGTATAACATTAATATCGCGGTGTATCGAGAACGGTGACATGGTTGTGGCAGGCAGGTCCTGCACCGGCTGCGCTGAGCGACGCCGAGGCTGCTGGCGCCCTGTACGCCGCGCTCACCGCATGCGCCGCGCTGAGGGCCGCTGGGCTGGGGGCCGCGGGGCCGGGGCCTGCGGGCCGCGCGCCGCGCGTGTTGTTGCTGGGGCTGGGCGGCGTGGGGCAGGCAGCGCTGCAGTTGCTGGTGGCGCGCGGCGCGCACGTACTTGTGGGCGCCGCCGCCGACGTAGCGCCGCTGGCCACCCGACTGGGTGCCGCCGGCCTCTTGGATCGGCACGCGGTCAATTACGAGCGCCAGCTGGAGGAGGCGGGCCCGTACGACGCGGTGCTGGACTGTGCTGGGCTCGGCGGTGAGGAAGCGACAGCGCGGCGCTGGCGGTTCTCGCGCTACGTGACGCTGACGTCGCCACTGCTACGGTCGATGGAGGCGCGCGGCGTGGCGACGGGCGCGGCGTGCGCGGTGACGACGTTGCTGGCGCAGAACGCGCGCGCCGCTACGTCACCGGCGCCCGGCCCTCTGCCCGGTACGCTACCGCCGCAGGTGCGCTGGGCGTTCTTTTCTCCTTCTGCGACAGACATCGAACAACTGCGCCGACTCGCGGAGCGCGGCCAGGTATGTGTAGACTGCGTGGAATGAGTCGTGGCGCGAGTGCGCGGCGTGATGTGTGGACTGCGAGGAGTGAGTGGCGGCGCGAGTGCGCGGCGTGTTGTGTGGACTGCGTGGAGTGTGTCGTGGCGCGAGTGCGCGGCGTGTTGTGTGGACTGCGTGGAGTGTGTCGTGGCGCGAGTGCGTGGCGTGTTGTGTGGACTGCGTGGAGTGTGTCGTGGCGCGAGTGCGCGGCGTGTTGTGTGGACTGCGTGGAGTGTGTCGTGGCGCGAGTGCGTGGCGCGAGTGCGTGGCGTGTTGTGTGGATTGCGTGGAGTGTGTCGTGGCGCGAGTGCGCGGCGTGTTGTGTGGACTGCGTGGAGTGTGTCGTGGCGCGAGTGCGCGGCGTGTTGTGTGGACTGCGTGGAGTGTGTCGTGGCGCGAGTGCGCGGCGTGTTGTGTGGACTGCGTGGAGTGTGTCGTGGCGCGAGTGCGCGGCGTGTTGTGTGGACTGCGTGGAGTGTGTCGTGGCGCGAGTGCGCGGCGTGTTGTGTGGACTACGTGGAGTGTGTCGTGGCGCGAGTGCGCGGCGTGTTGTGTGGACTACGTGGAGTGTGTCGTGGCGCGAGTGCGCGGCCTGATGTGTGGACGTGTTTCAGTTCGGCGTGTGCGTGGAGCGCGTGTTCCCGTGGTGGGACGGGGCGGAGGCCTACGAGCGGGCGCAGCGCGGCGCGGCGCGCGGCAAGTTGGTGCTGGACTTCACGGCGGAGGCCGAAGGGGCCAGCCAGCCCGCCACAGCTTCCTAACGACACGACGTCCGATGTGTTAGGGCACGTACAGAGGATACGAGCGTGGCGTACTCATATTGTGTATCTGAACTTGTCCTTGGGAACTGATGAATGTTGCAGTATGATTTACAGATAGGATTACAGTTTTCTGTAATAAATAGGTAGTAGGAATATAAATAGGCACATAATGTGTACTATGGTGTATTAAATAAATGATCTATGTATAATGTATATTGTCTTTATTTATTAAAAACTGTCAGCCTTGAACACGAGTTATTTCTGACCTTAATGCCACAAAGGAAGTATTCACAATTCGGGTGTTTTTACGTCTTCTATGTATGTCACAATCTTACAAAATACATTAAATAGTCCTATTTTAACATTACTGATTAAAATCAAACATCAAACTGTAAGTTAGTTGGTGTCTTATTGTCGATTGTCTGGCAAAATATCTGCCGACAGAAAGTGTCTGGCAGTTTAATAATAATAATAATAATACAAAAAAGCATATGATTCTGTGCCACATACATGGCTCCTGAAGGTGCTGGAGTTGTATAAAATAGATGCAACTTTACGCGCCTTCTTGGAGTCGTGTATGAGGCAGTGGAGCACTGTGCTTTGCTATCCGGGATGTAGACAAATCCAAGGGAATGAAGAACCTGTAAGGATAGTACGAGGAATATTCCAGGGTGACAGCCTGAGCCCACTATGGTTCTGCTTGGCCTTGAATCCTCTAAGTACTCTACTGGAGGATTCAGGGTTAGGCTATCCTTTGCGGAGAAGGGGTCTAGTTATATCCCACTTACTTTACATGGATGACCTCAAGTTGTTTGCGCCAAACAAGAAACAACTGATGGAACTACTGAATATAACTGAAAAATTTAGTAGTTCCATCAGAATGGAGTTTGGAGTAGACAAGTGTGCGGTCATGCATGTAAAGCGAGGAGGGATTGTGGAATCTGAGGGTCTAGAACTCTCAGATTTCACAAAGCTGAGATCACTCTCCGCAAACGATACATACAAGTACCTGGGTATGTCAGAAGGATTAGGCATTAATGGACCGGACATAAAGCAATCGTTACAGGAGCGCTTCTTTTGTCGCCTGAATAAGGTACTGAAAAGTTCCTTATCAGGCGGAAACAAGGTGCGAGCCTTTAACGGTTGGGTCATGCCAGTCCTAATGTATTCTTTTGGTATACTCAAGTGGACTCAGACTGAACTTGACACCCTGGATAGGCGAGTCCGGACCCTGCTGACTGCAAATCGCATGCATCACCCTCGTTCGTCGGTCATGAGGTTGTACATCCCGCGGAAGTGTGGTGGTCGAGGCTTATTAAATGCTAAGACCCTTCACAACCGTGAGGTGTGCAGCCTCAGGGAATATTTCCTGAAAGTCAACGAGGGTATGCATCGAGAAGTAGCAGCGGTGGACAATGGATTCACTCCGCTATCCTTGGCAAAAGAGAACTGGCGCAGACCTGTGGTACTAAGCGTCAATGATCGCAAGGAGGTATGGCATAGCAAGGAGCTCCATGGACGCTTCTTCCGGGCCCTTCATGGGCCCAGTGTAGATTTTCTAGCGTCCGTGTCTTGGCTACGATTCAGTAATCTCTTTGGAGAAACTGAAGGATTTGTCTGTGCAATAATGGACGAAGTTATCCTTACGAACAACTATCGGAAATATATAATTAAGGATGGGACGGTTGACATATGTCGGGCATGTCATAGTCCTGGTGAATCCATTAGACATATAATTTCTGGTTGTGGTCGTTTGGCTAACAGTGAATATTTGCATAGGCATAATCAAGTAGCCAAGATTATCCATCAGCAACTTGCTTTACACTATCGACTTGTTGAATCTGAGGTACCGTACTACAAGTATGTGCCCGACCCAGTTCTGGAAAATGACCATATCACATTGTACTGGGACCGGTCTATCATTACTGACAGGACTATTGTAGCCAATAAACCTGACATAGTGGTGATAGACCGACAAGTACGCCGCACGATGATAATCGATGTCACCATTCCCCATGACGAGAACCTCGTGAAAGCTGAGAAAGATAAACAAATAAAATATCTAGACTTAGCTCACGAGGTTGTCGACATGTGGAGTGTGGATTCGGCTATCATTGTGCCGATAGTCGTGTCGGCCAATGGGTTAATCCCTAAAAGCCTCGACATCCATCTTAGGAGGCTGGCGTTAGGTGGATGGATCAAGGGCCTGATACAGAAGGCAGTTCTCCTAGAAACGGCACGTATCGTGAGGAGGTTTCTGTCTCTGGAGCCCTAACCACCGGTAGCTTGGACCATGCTCCCGCTACTGGTCGGCTCCTATTTTTTATATTTTTAAATATTATTTTTATTTTATAAGTAGTGTTTAAAAATGTAATTTATAGAGAATTTTAAATAAATATATGTAAATAATAATAATAATTCTTTATTTGCTCAATGTGGTACATGATATAGATGTTACATACAATATTAGATCAGCACATTTACCATTATTGGCATGCAAATTGGTTACATTTGATCTTTACTGTAGATTAAAATAAAATACATGAAGGCTACAATTTTGGTTCATAAACTAAGTACACTTACTGCTCTTATTCAGATAGCACTGAATATGTTTTTGTTAACAATACCACAAACTTTGAATGTCCTGACGCGTATTATAAATGCCTCCATAGTAACGGCAACTTTTCCGGGCGCCTGGAAATTGGCTAAGGTACGTCCTCTACCCAAAGTAAACAATCCTGGCGAACTTAAGGATTTAAGGCCTATTAGCATTCTACCCTTAATGTCTAAGGTCTTGGAAAGGGTGGTAAACGAACAGGTCTCCAAATTTATAGAGGACAGCAGTGTTCTGCCGGATGCGCAATCTGGTTTTAGGAGGGGGCGTAGTACGGCCACGGCTTTGTTGGACGTCACTGACAATATACTGGCTGCGCAGGATGAGGGTTTGTGCACTATATTGGTCCTGCTGGATTTCTCGAGGGCATTTGATGCTATCAATTTATCCCTATTACTCTCTAAAATGGCGTACTACGGATTTGACATACCAACAATTAAATGGTTCGATAGTTACCTCAGCAACCGTGCGCAGCTGGTTGAATTTCGCGATGCTAATGGATCTTTCTTGGCTTCTGAGGTGAAACCTGTGACGAAGGGAGTTCCCCAAGGATCCATTTTAGGGCCTACCCTATTCCTATTATATTGTGCTGACATCATCAATATAATAAAAACATGTAAATATCATATCTACGCTGACGATATACAGATTTACTTGTCCTTTAGACCGGAAGAATACGCGAGTGCTGTGAATTCAATTAATGAGGACCTCGACAGGATAGTGAACTGGTCAAGCAAAAACTGCCTCATCTTAAATCCATCCAAAACAAAATTCATGCTTTTCGGAACAAAGACGCAACTTTACAAGACTCCTATCAATATTAACGTTCTCTTGAGGGGTCAAATCATTGAGCGTGTCGATGAAGCGCGAAATTTGGGTCTGATAATGGATCAAGGTCTTAGGTTTGAATCTCACATCTCAAACTGCGTCAGGAACTGTTTTTACCGCCTGAGGATACTATACAGAATGCGTCCGTATCTAAGTGAGGAGTTGCGTGTGCGGCTGGTTGAGTCGTTGGTTTTATCCAAGCTAAACTACGCTGACGCGGTTATTGGACCTAGACTGTTTTCACGCACTGAGCGATTGATACAGAGGGTTCAGAATGCCTGCGCGCGTTTTTGTTTTAAAATTCCACCTAGGAGTCACATAACACCTTACTTAAACAAGTATAATCTTCTAAAAATGAAGTCCCGACGTAAGCTCCACCTGGCATGTCTCCTCTTTGGTGTGATTAAGTACAAGTGTCCAGCATACCTCTACTCGAAGCTCTCGTGGGTGAATGCTCATCGGCAGCGGGAGGGTAGGCGGTGTGCACAACAGCTGGCTATACCGCAGCACAAATCGGCTGCTTTTCGGGGTAGTTTCCGATATGCAGCTTCTAAGTGCTGGAACAACATACCTCCGCCAATCAGGAACCTGCAAAGCCCATTCACTTTTAAACGAAAACTCAAGGAGTTTATTATTAATTCTCAAATTGAGAATGAATCTATAAATATTGACATTTCGTTTATTTAATCTAACACTTATCTTTCTTATATATATATTTTTTTTTTTTCCTTTTGTTTAACTGGGTACACAAATTATGTTTTCACATTTTCAGATTGATTTATTTATATAATTATTTATTAACTTCAGTATTATTGTAATGTAGCATATCTCGAAAACTCACCCTTGGGCCCCTTGTTGCCGCGGTGCTGGCGAAGTACCGACCTCTCTCGCTTCAACTTCGCGCAATGAGTGTCGGGCTGCGCGATGGCTTCACGACATTCTCACACTAATTTTATTGTCGTGATACAGTTTATAATTCTATTTTATTTTTATTATTTTTTTCCTTCGGTGACGGTACACGTTACACTTGTTTATGTATGCATACTCATTTTTATTCATTTATTTATCGCACAATGTACATACTTAGAGGTCTGTTTTTATTCTTCCTTTTATTTTATTATTATCATTATATTTTTTAACATGTGTCTTATGTAACTATTTTATTTTCCTTAAAATTATTCTTCGTTGCTTCCGTCCGTGCGTCACTGCAGGGGTGCCAACTGAAAACCAGTGTTGGGTACTTACTGTGCCCAGCTCAAACTGAGTTGGCGAGCCCTTTTGTCGCGGACATGCTGCCACCCTGTTTTTTATTTTTTTTTATTTTGCTTTTTTATGTTTTTTGCCTTCATTGTTGTTTTATTTTTTTACTGCTGTTTTTTGTATGTTATTATTGTTTTGTTCTTATTGTTTTTTATTTTATTTTATCTTTTTTGTTTTTCAATGCTATTTTGTTATTATTTTGTGTGTTATTCGGTGGTCCATGTCGGTGGCGAATAAATTATTTTTCTTTCTTTCTTTCTTTCTTTCTTATTTATTTCTTTCTTTAAAAGTAAAAGATTTACATTTGTTTTTTTCTAAAAATTCGTGGATTGAGTAGTAATTTTCTTTCATTAGCCATTGCTTTAATACATTACAAAATTTCTTATACGGAAGTTCAGTTATAGATTTAGGCAACGTATTATAAATTAGAGGAGCCATATAAACACAATTCCGTCTAAATAACTCCAATCTAGGCGAAGGCACTTGAAGAAGTACGCGTGTTGCTTTTCTCTTATTTACATTATCTTTAACTTGAAAAAGCGAAGGATTGGTTCTTATGAATTTAGCAATTTCATAAATATAAATGGACGGGACAGTTAACAGCTTATTAGACTGAAATACAGGCCTACAGGATTCAGACCATTTCAAATTAAATATTGCACGAATGCATTTTTTCTGCGCTATAAACACTCTAGAAATATCCGTAGAATTTCCCCAAACAATTATTCCATAACGAATTATTGAACAAACATACGCATGGTAAACAAGAATAGCCGTATACCTTGATGTAACGTCTTTAACCTTTCTTAAAGCAAAGATAAACTTATTAATCTTATTACAAATATTATCTATATGGTTTTTCCATGTAAGGTGTTCATCAAGAATAACCCCTAGAAACCTTGCACTGTGAACCTGTTCAATCATTTTACCATCATATGCAATATTTAAATGTATGTGTTTACTTTTCCAAGTTTTAAATTTTAATACATTCGTTTTCGTTACATTTATTCTTAGTTTGTTAATGTCTAACCAATTAGTAATATCTTTAATTGACTCATTTATAATGGTATCATAGTTTTGTGGATTTTTGGTTTCTATGATTACTGTGGTGTCATCCGCAAATAGAACACACTGATGTTTAATTGCTTGTGGTAAATCATTTACATAAATTAAGAATAATAATGGCCCCAAAATACTCCCCTGCGGTACACCGCATCGATTTATGAGTGGTTTAGAATCAAATATTTCTAATGTGTTACTTATCTCATTAAATTTTGTAATTCTGGTTATCTGTTTCCTATTACTTAAATATGATTCGAACCATTTTTGAGCTGAACCTCTGATACCATATCTTTCCATTTTCTCAATCAATATTGGATGATTTACTAGATCAAACGCCTTACTAAGGTCCAGAAGTAGTGCACAAGAAGACGTGTTAGAGTTAATACTATTCATTACTGCTCTTACAAGTGTATATATAGCTAACGTTGTTGATTTATTTTGTTGAAAACCATACTGCTCCTTTGCTAGAATATTAAACTTATTTAAATATTTAAGCACCCTTTTATACATAATTCGCTCGAATACCTTCGACAAGATTAGAGTTAATGCTATAGGTCTATAGTTATTTACATCAGATTTCGAACCTTTTTTGTGTAACGGTTTTATTAACGACATTTTTAACCTATCAGGGAAACATCCTTGTTCAAGAGATAGGTTGATGATATGAGCTAGTGGTGGTGATATATACTGGGATATACATTTGATTAAATCTGTTGAAATACCATCAAACCCGCAGGATTTTGTGTTTTTAAGTTCCTTATTATCTGACAGACCTCAACATCGTCACTAGGTTCGACAAAAATACTTTTATCATGTGAGGTTACATTGGAAATTTTTATTTTACTATTGTCAATATTATTGGAACCTTCATTATTAGCAACGTCAACGAAAAATGTATTAAACGTATCAGCAATATCTGAGCCAGACGCAATAATAGTGTTTCTATATTTAAGAACATCCAGACTATCTCTACCTTTTATTTTACCCGTGTTGCGCTTTACAACGTTCCATGTAGCTTTTACTTTATTATGAGACTGAGCAATATGTCTTTGATTACATAGTGCTTGAAGATTATACATACACTTTTTTAATATTTTAGAATAGGTCATAAACCTATTTTTATTTTCGTTATTTTTATTTAGGTAGTAGATAAATCGCAATGACCGCTTATTTTTGCTACTAGTTTTAATTCCTCTTGTTATCCATTTTGGTTTATTAAAATTGTATCTTTTTTTTACTCTTATACTCGGAAAACATAATTTATAAAATAATATCAACAGGTCATGAAATTTTCCAAATGCTACATTTGTATCTGACGTGTCATAAACTTCACCAAAACTTAAGCAACTAATACAATCTATAAACTTATTTACATTTTCCTTACTGAGATCATCCCTAATCACATAATAGTACCCTTTAACATCAATAGTTTGCTCAATAATTGTGACTGTTTGGGCTGTACCTATTATGATCTGATAGATAAAAATTATGAGTTTCGCCAAGACAGTCGTCAATATTACCAATAATATTATCTATACATTTATTATACCTAGTGGGTTCATTTATGTAATGCTGTACACCATAATTAAGCATCAGATCCTTAAAAGTGGTACTATTTTTATCTGATAATAACAAATCTATATTAAAATCTCCACAGATAATTATATTCTGTTTTTTGTTGTGAAGTCTCGAAAGAGTCTTTTCAAGACTATCAAAAAATATGTTAACATCGGAGTTTGGGGTTCTGTATATACATATTATTATAAGTTTAAGTTTATTTATCATTATACCACACATTTCAAAGTGTTTTTCAGTTGCAAATTCTCTTATAGTATCTAGTCTAGTACTTTCATAATCATTTTTACAAAGAATACAAGTACCTCCGCGACGTTGGTTTTCACGAGAGAAAATATCAGCTAGGTAGAAGCCGTTTATGTTGAGGTACATTTCCTCATGCTTTTTGATGAAGTGTTCACTTAAACATACAGTTACAATTTTTTTTTTTGCTCGAGCAGCTCCAGCATGGCCACTTCCAGGTCCTGCATCTTATTTAGGGCACCCGCAATATTTTGGTGGAATATAGAATACGAAGACTTATTCACGAAAAAAATTATTTACTTTGGGCCGAGTTTTTGTACCAGAAACATTATCTATCGGTTCAACTTGTGACAATTTTTTTATAATGATAGGAAAGTAGTAAGGAATTGTACCTTTTTTTATTTCTACCTTAGACACAGTTTTTTTACCAGGGGGATTATTGTTTAATGTTTTCTTAGGGTCAATACAGTTTTGAAGTGTGGCATCATTATAAGACAGGAACATTTTATTATATACTCTTACATTGATATGATAAATTATTTGCTGTATAACATTATGTGGTTTTGTCTCTATAAATGTACAGTTTTTATAATTTCTAGTTATTAACTTTAGCTGATCATTTAGTTTACGTTCATTTAGATAATTATTATGGAAAACATTAACTACATACACATTGCAGTTATTAAAATAATGTAACGCTATAGACATTTCTATAGACATTTCAGACAAAATTTCAATTGGGTTGGAGTCATTGCTTCCAGTCATTATAACTACGTGGTCTTTTTTTGAAAGTCTGTTACAATAATCATTACAACCTGCCAATACATGTTTCGTTGTGGCGTATGGTTTTGTGATAGACTGTACTTTATAATCATCAGCAAGTAATTTATGCTTGTTTTTTAGTAATGTTTGTACAATACCTTGTCCCTGATTATCTGAGAAGATGAATATTTCACCAGTTTCTTTAGGACATTTTCTACTATCGGGTTGACTAAATACAGACTTAGGGCTAGTATTCTTGCTTGAATCGTGGTTCAGAGAAATGGGCATCTTCGCGACGTTTTGCATGTCGAGATTAGGTTGAGTAATGGTAATTTTCGGATCATCATTACTTCCAGGAAACACTATAGAGGTGTTGTTTCTTGAAGGCTTGGGTGTATGAAAATCTAAGTCAAGATTAAGTTTTCTAGAGGAGATTTTCTGTTTTATAGCCTGACTCCTATTCAGCTTTAATGAGGTTGACGATGATACAGTCTTCTTATGACTAAATGTAGTACACATTTTTCTTAGTTTCTCAGATTTTTTAATTTCATTTTGCAACTGTATTTTCATTTCAGAGTTTTCCAATGTTAGCTGTTCTATCTCAGTGTGAGCACTTACTAATTCTTCTCGCAATTTATGTATTGAATTTTGTAATTGCGTTATTTCATCAGACTTGATGTGGGTAGATAAGTCCATCATACTTTTAATGCTCAAATTAGATGATGATGAATCAAGTGATTCAAGAGAGGTATTCGAAAGACATTTTCTAATGCGTCGGTTCCTCATTGTTATATTATTTAAATCCATTGTTATCAATAAATTTACTTAAAAAAAAGTTGTCAGTGTTAATGTTGCAAATTCTATTAATTTTTTTACAACGTTCCTGGAACGCTGCCTAAAATGCTATAATTAGTCAAAATTTAGTTTCTAATTGTTGTAGGGAATATTCCCTACAACATCTATACTAATATTATAAAGAGGAAAGATTTGTACCTATTTTTGTATGTTTGTATGTTTGTAATGAATAGACTCAAAAAGTACTGGGCCGATTTAAAAAATTCTTACACCAATAGAATGCTACATTCTTCCAATTTGACATAGACTACATTTCATTTTGAAAAAAATTAGGGATCCTTGGTAAAATCTGAACAATGTAACCGAAGGTGTAGAAAAATGAGTCTTAAAACGTCTTTCGTCGAATGCGCTGCCGAAACTATTAGCGATAGAACAAAATAATGTGCAACAATATTGGAGAACATCATAATGTCTTCAAAAAACTCCGCGGTAGCTATGTCCAACTATTGTAGTTATGTCACTACAACAATCAAACAAAAATAAATAATTGTCTACCCCGTGTGAAGCCGGGACGGACTGCTAGTTAATTATAAAAATGTAGCAAATGTTGACGTTAGCAGATATGTATTTTTTTTTTTTTTTTTTTTTTTTTTAAGGGGGGAAAATCATCGAATGACTTCTCCCGCCTGGGTGAGGCGGGAGGGAGTGTCAGACTCTTACTGACTAAAAACCACCCCGTTCCTTCTCCTGCACGTCGAGCCGGAGCCCCGGTTACCCGTTAGGTTCTCCGCGACTCCGAATCGGCATCGGCCGTATTGGGCCCCATCTGTGGTGGTCTGATGGCACTTTGAGGCGCGCGCGGAACGCGACGCGCCGTACGCTCGGGTCTGTTTCTGGTCGGACGGGGAGCCACCCATGCTCGCCGTCCGCAGGCCCGCGCTTACGGTGGCCGGAGATCGTCTCGCGATCCCCGACGCCCGGTGTGTCCTTCGCGACGGCTGGGTTGCGAGGAGGCAGCGCTTCGCTGCCTCACGCGTCCCGCCTCCTCCTTAGCTAGCATCACTGCTTCGCAAAAGGAGGAGACGGCATCCCAGTCCCCCTCGCTCCGCATCATGGCCTGCACTAGGCCCGGACGCGAGAGGTCGCCGTCGCCGATCACTTCCCTGAGGACACGGCGGTGCTCAGCCCACGAAGGGCATTCTCCCACCGTGTGTTCCACCGTGTCCTCAGGGCGGTCCTCGCAGTGATGACACCCGGGCGTTTCCTCCCGCCCCATCAGACACAGGTACCTCCCGAAACTTCCATGTCCGGTGAGGACCTGCGTCAGGCGGTAGGTGAGGACGCCGTAGCGTCTCTCAAGCCACTCCTCAAAGAGGGGACTTACCGCTGCGATGGCAGCGAGCCCAGCCCTCGGTTGCGACAGTCGTTGCTGCCACTCCGCCATGAGATCGCGCCGGAGCTCATCCCGCCACGCACTTATCTGGCGCGGCAGCGGAGTTTCGCCCCGGCGACGTGCCTCCGCGCGCATGCTGTACACGCGCGCGAGCACCTTCGCCTCCAGATCCCACGGCGGTAATCCGGCAAGGAGGTTCGCCGACTCCCCAGAGATCGTGCGGTATCCGCGGATCATTCGGATCGCCATGACCCTCTGTGCCATGAGCAGCGTCCGAGCGGGACGCCGCAACAGGTTTGGCGCCCAAACAGGGGCGCCGTAGAGGGCCATGGACCGCACGACCCCGGCGTATAACCTCCGGAGCAGATATGTATACGTCCCCTGTAAGGCTCTTTTCATTCTGCAGCGTGTCGCCGGTCGCGTGCAGCGCTGCCGGTCAGGTTGAGCATTTCACAGTTTTGCGTGTGCAGTCGATCGGGCTGGACGTGTACAGTCATGGACACAATTAATAAAAAAAAACTTATTTTGATTTCTGTGCTATATCATCACAACAAAAAACGCCGTGCTAACCGAAAAGGAAAATTGTTCATGCACCCATGCAGCGTTTGTTGAGTGGTGCATTCGTATCGCTATATTCGCAACTGCGAGAAGATGAAAATAAATTTTTCAATTATTTTAGGATGTCAATGAGCACATTTGACGAACTGATTTTTAAAATTGAAAACAAAATATCACATACTGGTTTACTCCGAATAGCTATAACACCTACGGAACGCTTGGCAGTCACAATAAGGTATGTTTGGAAAACTTTTGTTACCTACTTCAATTTAAATAAAAAAATTGTCATATTTTACCATTTATTATCATTTAATCACAAAAAAGTTAAAAAAAAATCAAAACTTAGTTAAAGTGTTGTGAAATCAAAATCAAACGAGTCTTCTGTATCATAGTTGTCGGTGGAGCACGATGAAGCACTCACAGGAGATACTTTCGAAGTACTAGGCATGCCGGGACCAGCACTTGTGGATGGACCCATGCTTGTAGTTCGACCCATGCTTGTAGTTCGACCCATGCTTGTAGTTTGACCCATGCTTGTAGTTTGACCCATGCTTGTAGTTTGACCCATGCTTGTAGTTTGACCCATGCTTGTAGATGAACCAGTGCTTGTAGATGGCCCCATATTTATAGTTTGGCACGGGATGGTACCTACATGTATCTTGGTTTATTCCAACGAGTAATTGTAGAACTTGACTCCAAAAAAATTTTTTTTTTCAAAGTCTAGTCTCCTAACTGCAGGGATGATTGAATTGAAGAATGCCACGTCTTCATCAAAAGCAAGGTGGTTTGTAGAATTCCACATCTCAAGTAACTGTTTCTCAAACGCAGTCATTTCCTGTGTCTTTTTCTTTTTACTTTTGTTACGTTCGTTCGACAAATCGTTTTCTGGGCCCCGAGAATCATTTTGTGTCAATGGATTATCAGAAGTTTGTGCATTTTCAACAGACTCGGATTCGTGAACATCACGACGATCAACTACAAACCGCGTAGACATGTCAGCCTACTGTACCAAAACGTCAGAGGGCTACGCACTAAGACGACACAGTTCTTGTCGTTGCTGGGATCGTCGGAGTCGGATTTATTCGCTATTACGGAATCTGGATTAAACGAATCAATTCAAGACGCCGAATTCTTACTTCCTGGTTACCAGGTAGTGAGATGCGACAGGGCGGACGGCCGGAAGCAGGGAGGTGTAATGGTGGTGGCTGGACCTAGGTTCCAGCTGCGACAAGTGTTTGTGCCAGGTGATGTTGACATCAATAAATGTAAGTTTGAACTAGTTTGTACTGCTATTTATGTGAATAACCGTTTCTTATTTGCGTGTTGTGTTGTTTACATTCCACCATTAACAGATGAAAATGAATATATGTTGATGTTTAATATTTTAGAAAAATGGTGTGTTAAGTACAAAAACAATTTTATATTATTAGGAGACTTTAATCTACATTCGTGTAATAATGGAATTGTTAACTATTTTGAATATTTTACGTCATTTTGTGAATTCACTCAGTTTAACACGGTTCCAAACTGCAACAACAGACAGTTAGACCTCGTACTGAGCGCAAGGGTAGGCGTGTCAATGTCGGTGTCTGCGGCGGACGAGGGCATGCTGCCGGTTGACGAGTACCACCCGGCACTGGCCGTCGGCATTGAGATGGGCAGCCGCGCGCCGCTATCGCCGCGGTTATCGTGCGACGACGGGGTGTTGTCCGCGGTTGGGAACGCCGCCGCCGCCGATCCGTGCGCCACTGGTGGCGCTAACGATAGCACGCCTGATTCAAATACACGCAACAAATGGTCACAATACAACTTTTATAAAGCAGATTATGAATTGTTATACTCAATGTTGGGCTCAACGGACTGGAGCGAGATGTATGATAAGACTGATTTAGAAGATATTTTAGATATTTTTTATGATAAAATTTATAGTAGAGGTATATTGGATGAAAGTGTCCCTCTAAAAAAACAGTGTAGTAAATCAAAATATGTTTATCCCGTGTGGTATACGACCGAAATAATTAGTGGGTTAAAAACAAAAGCAGCACTTCACAAAAGGTTTAAACAAAACAATAGTAACAAAGATTATACAAATTATTCTAAATTCAGATCGCATATTAAGAAATTATTAAACACTGCTTACTTACAACACAAAAGTAAAATTCAATGTCAGTTTGCTAAGGACCCAAAGTCGTTTTGGCAGTTTATAAGATCGCAGCGAGGTGCAACGGCGAGACGGCCAATTGTTAAAGATGGTAAATATCTATCGGATAGCGAATGCGCTCAGCAGTTTGCTGCCTTTTTTGAAACTGTATATAGTACTGATCCGCCACGACTGGATCCACAAGAGGCTTCAGCGTCAGCGGCGGCGGAGACGGGGAACAATACAGATGTGGAGGTGGGGCGGCTTACTATCATGGACGTACGCAATGCCCTTGAATGTTTAAAAGCCAAGCGATCAGCGGGTCCGGATGGTCTACCAGCCTTTCTTGTTAAAGACTGTAGTAGAGTACTAGCAGAACCATTGCGGTATATATTTAATACATGCCTGAGTTTGGCTACTTTTCCGACACGTTGGAAAATTACCAGAGTCATTCCAGTACCTAAAGGTAAGGCATGTTCTAGCATTGAGGGGTATAGACCAGTGGCAGTGTTGTCATCCCCGGCTAAGGTGTTTGAGTCAGCTGTACAGCGTAGCTTACAGGCACAGATACGTGGACAGATCTCGGACTCACAACACGGATTTAGACCGGGTCGTAGCACGGCAACAAACCTCTTTAGCTTTATGACAAGGTTGGTGCCAGCGGTAGATGCTGGAGTGCAGGTTGACGCGGCTTATTTTGATTTTAGAAAAGCATTTGACACCGTCGATAATGACATCTTATTAAGGAAACTAGTTGAAATTGGGTGCAAGCCACAGTTAGTTCGGTTTTTTGCCAGTTACATGAAGGATAGGCAGCAGTTTGTCGACTACAATGGTTGGGAATCGGATCCCTATTACACTAGATCGGGAGTAAGCCAGGGCAGTAATTTGGGGCCTCTCGAATTTTTAATTATGATAAATGATTTACCACAGGTCGTCAAACATAGCTCTTGTTTATTATTTGCAGATGACTTAAAGTTGCTGCTAGAAATTACCAATGAAACAGACTGCAAATGCTTACAGGATGACATTGATAGAATAGTTCAATGGAGTCATGAAAACAAGCTGTATTTTAACGAGTCAAAATGTTCTACGATAAGTTTCACTCGCGCGCGTTCACCTCTGCTACATGAATACAGGCTTGAAAATACACCTCTACAACGAGTCACACAGGTGCGTGATTTGGGAGTTTACATGACCCCGGAGTTGTTGTTCCGTGAGCACATAATGAAAATTTGTAAGAAGGCGTATAGAAATCTAGGATTTTTATTGAGACAAACGCGAGATTTCACTAACATCTCTACAATTCGGGCCCTTTATGACGCATTAGTGAGAAGTCACTTGGAGCACAGCGCAATGATATGGGCGCCTCATGAAAATAAGTACTCTCTGATGTTAGAACGAGTTCAGAACAAATTCACTCGTCACTTGTATTGGAAGCTGTATGGAGTGTACCCGTTGTATCCGTTAATGTATCCCTCGTTATTTGTGCTGGGTATGGTCGGGTACAATCAATTGAAGGTGCGTCGAGAGTTTACTCTTACCACCTATTTGGTGAAATTGATTCGGGGATTGGAACATAACCCAGATGTTCTTCAAAGAATCAGTTTGTGGGTACCTGACAATTATGTAAGGAGGCGGCGGCGTCCGCCTCTGTTGGCGGTGCCGGTGGCTAGGACGAACTTACTGGCGAAAGCCGCGGTTACGCAAGCTATCCCTAATATAAATGTTGTGCACGAGCAAATAGATGTTCTTACCTGTCAGCCGAGTGAATTCACAAAGATTCTGTTATATAATTTATGTTATAGATAGGCAATAATAATGCTATTTATTTGTCTTTATTTTATTAAGTTTAATACAGGGTTTGTGTTTCTCTTCATCTCTGTAATAGTTTGGATTACTTTATTAGTTAGTAAAATCTAATATGGTGTAAGGTGTCGCTAGATTTTATAATACCTTGTTATCGCATTGGGTCCTAAACCTGTAATGTTAACTTGTGTGTGTAATAAATAAATAATTAAATAAATAAATAAATAAATCACTTAAATCGGTTACAGAATCTAAAAAAAGACATACAGTCAGCAAAAACATATTTTCTTTTAGGGTTAGCTCCAGAACCTGACTTCTTAAATTTTACTGCCGTTTTGTAACGTATGTATTGATCTCTCGCGCTTTTCCACCTCTGATGTAAACTCCTTACTGAAACAATTTAAATTATTTATTTATTTATTTATTTAAAGCTTCATGCACAAAATGTACATGACGGCGCCGCCATTATTTTGTAAACTGCGAATGTAATTGGCGAGCAGTGAACAAACAACTGACCGACGTCACTTCAACCCCACCACCGAGTGATATATAAAGCAGCGCAAGCGCAAGCTCGAGTCAGTCGTTCGTCAATCGTTGCCCAGTTCACACGTTACGCAATCGCTGAGTAATTTTATTGTGCACTGTCGAAAGTAAACGTTACTTTAATTACGAAGATTTAATTGTTTTATTACTGCATAAACATACCTCTACCGATATATATGACGAAGAGGGTTCTCGCTTGACATCGCCCACACCATCCTTCCGACATCAGAATTGGGATGGACCAGGATTATTGAAAATGTTAAAATTATCGGAGCCGGTTCGTGAAGAACTACCTACATGCAAATGCGACAAAGAAGATAGTGCTGCAAGATTGGAAGTGCCTAGCTATACATAGCCAGGTACTCAGTAGTGAAGATTCAACGTGGCTAACGTTGAGGCAGCTACTTCGAACTGAATCGCTATCTGAAGCAGCAAATGAAGACATGACGTGGTCCCAATTCAAGCCCGAGTACATTGGCGTCCAGTGACAGCATGAGATACGCGGCGTTAACGCAGCGTTTGGTGAGCGGCGTGTTGATGTCTGCAATTGGACACTGCTCCCACCGGGATTATACCAGGTGACTTTGTTCCATTTATTATGATTCCGATACCATATGGGTCAAAAACGAGTCAAAGACTTGGGTTTACAATTGTTAGTTTTCCAATTTGAAATTTTATTTTATTTTTGTCGGGTAGTTATTTAAAGAAAATAGCCGTGATGTTTTAGATCCGAGATTATACATGGTCATTAGAATTACGTCTGATAGTGTTACTTTGTGTTGTGTATTGTTAGGTAATATCTCAAGTAGTCTTAGGCTTTCATTTGGTTGGAACTTGGAGGTATGGTTTCCGCGAGGTAGATGCAGAATTAAGTGGTGCTTGCTGTCTAACGCGGTACAGAGTATTGAGAAAAGTAGTTTATAACAATTAAAGGTCAAAAGCTGCTAATAATTGGTAGTTAACTCGTCGAGTACCGGTTTTGTAGACACAATTATAGAACAATAGGTTGCGGTCACCGGTGACCGCTTGGTATTTGACAGTTTAAAGTCAGAATTGAAGAGACCTCTAAAGTCCTACATTCATTTAGGATTATTGTTGGGTTGGAAAATAGTTAAAGCGCTAAGAATACTCTGATGAGAAACATGCTTCCCTTGATCTTGCCATTAGGATTTGTTATAATTAGGGCCTTTCAGTACCTAGTGAGTTAGTAATTGTAAGGGTAAAACCTTTCATTTATTCTACTATATCGTGTGTGCTAGTCATAGTCGTTACTGGGGCAGGGACTCGAGTCCATATAATGAAACTACAGTCGTGGCTGACTTGTGACTCTGGAATACTGGAGTGACTATCCACACTTGTGTAGTGTATAAATTGTGGTTACCTTGAAAGGACCTTGAGATATGTTTTCGCTAAGTGCGTTGTAGTGAGTAGATAGGCTGTTCGGTGGTTATTCCAGATGTAGTGAAGTCGGGTTTTGTCTAATAGAGAAAACGCGGAGTAACGAGACTGCATTTCATTATTATATTGCGTCTTACAAAAAATGTCGATCGCAGCGCCTATAAGTTACGTAAAATGTCGAGTAATTTAATTGTAACAGATGAAATGCAGTAGATCTGAGGACTAAGGATGAGGAGAATATCTGATCACCAGGTTCTTTGAGAATTTTATAAAGTGTCAATGTCATGAGTTGCACTCAACACCTATAAATCACATACCCACACTTCATTTTTCATTTTTTTTTGGGTGGATCGAACACATATTGAAAGATAAAGTGTTTAAAGAGATATCCGGCGTCAAGGATTTAAGACCAGCTCCTTGATCACTGGTTTCCTGCCTAGATAACTACACCCAGTTGTACGGTCTCTCCTTTGTGCCTTCAGGCTTAATTCATTCTGTCTCCTGCAGTAATATTCACCGAGGGAAGTGGAAACTATAGTTTTTTCTTCTTCTCCTCTTATAATATCTTCTGATTCACTTCGTTGCGGGAACCAAGACAGTTACTCATGTCCCTGGGACGCGCCGGACTTCAATGTTCCGGTGTTTTCATGGTTGTATCTACTGTAGATCCTGGCTTACAGGAGTTGCAGCGGTTTTGGGAGGTTATGGCGGGCCTGTCCCATCAAAAAAAAAAAATACCCACACTTACATCATATTCACGCACTCGTACTCTCACCGCACCCATGAGGAACTTGTGGCTATGGGTCTTCACACACCAGACCGCATTCATGAGGATCATGTAGCGATGGGCCTGTGTGGTAAAGCGCCTGTGTGGCAAACCGCCTGTGTGGCAATGCATCTGATTGGTGAATTGCCTGGTTGGTAACTGATCTGTGTGACGTTAGTTAGTATCGTATTGATTTTTATGCAGTTTCAGTTTGTAAGATTAAATGTTTGGTTATCTGTCAGATTATCTTGTCTCTGATTCGATCCTCCACGGATACTCCGCAGATAGATGTTTCTTGTCTCTCTCGTTCACGTTCTCTTGTGTCCTGTAAGTTTCGAGTTAAAAAAGAGTAGCTGTGAGTTACTGGGCTATGCACAGCCGTGATCACTTGTAAAGTTTAAATGCTTTGGGTTGCTTGGTAGAATAATAATCTTGTGAGATTGTGAAACGTCAGTTTGTCTAAAAGTTTTCTGGTTATTGATTTTGCTACTGGAACGTCGTAACTTTTTAAACTTTTAATTGTAAACGTATTCCCAAAGTATAAAGGTCCCTACAAAATCTCTGATTTCTTAGAAAACGATAGGTACGAATTGAAACTCGTTAATGGGTCTAATCGAACGTACAAGGTTGCCCATGAGAACTTACGCGAGGTACCCCGCGGTCCATTAGGTTTTATAGAAATAGTTATGATGATGACGTGACGGCGGATGATAGCCAGAGTGATTTTGTCCATGAAACTGATCGCGGTAATAATATACTGTGTGACATAGCTGTGATTGATGATGCTGAGGATGAACTTTCCGATAGCGACACTATATCTGTTAATAGCGCCACTATATCTGTTAATAGCAGCACTGTATCGGCTAGTTCACGTACTAGTAATAGTATGGAAAGTCCATCATCAGATTTACCAGAGTGAATGAGTGTTGTAACTGATTACTTATTTATAAAATTAAAAAAAAAGTGACAAAAAAAGTAAAAAAAAAAGAAAAAAAAAGTAAAAAAAAAGTAAAAAAAAGAGAAAAAAAAGTAAAAATAAAGTAAAAAAAAAAGTAACGAAAAATGTAAGAAAGAGTCATTGAAGGGAAAATCCGGTCCAATGACTCAGCTAAAGGGACTGATGTCCAGTCTAGCATTCGCTAAAGGGACTGATGTCCAGTCTAGCATTCGCTAAAGGGACTGATGTCCAGTCTAGCATGCGCTAAAGGGATATTTATCCGGCCTAGCACAATCGTCTCCAGTTCTAATACTGATGAGTGATGATAACGTAGTAGTTGTGGTTGTGGTAAGCTGAAGGGTTAACCGAACCCGCACAATATTGAAAGCTTTTGTTAAAGGTTATACTAGATAGAGATTAGAAATGCCAGGATGAACGAACGGGTTGTTATCTTATTCCCAGATGCTCGGCAAACGCTCGAGGACGAGCGTACGTCAGTATGGCCGTGACGGCGCCGCCGTCATTATTTTGTAAACTGCGAATGTAATTGGCGAGCAGTGAACAAACAACTGACCGACGTCACTTCAACCCCACCACCGAGTGATATATAAAGCAGCGCAAGCGCAAGCTCGAGTCAGTCGTTCGTCAATCGTTGCCCAGTTCACACGTTACGCAATCGCTGAGTAATTTTATTGTGGACTGTCGAAAGTAAACGTTACTTTAATTACGAAGATTTAATTGTTTTATTACTGCATAAACATACCTCTACCGATATATATGACGAAGAGGGTTCTCGCTTGACATCGCCCACACCATCCTTCCGACATACACAAGGTGGACTTAATTCCGCAGGCATTCTCTCCCAGTCTGACCTTTGGGTGATGCAGAGAAGAGTTAATGGTGTGAGCAAGAAGCAAGCAATTATTTAATAGAGCAAATAAAATAGATACACTTACATATTTCAGAGATAAACATAAATACTTAAACATAATTATAATATATATACCTACACACGAGTATAACACAATACACATGAATGCATTCATACACATATACATATATACTTACATACATACATAAATATAGACTGTGAGTAATTAGCGTGATGATTCAGCCACCCTCTCCAAGAGAAGTTCACGCACTTTCTGCTTAAATGATAGACGAGTCGACACCATCTTGACATCCAGGAGGAGGGCATTCCACAGCAAAATTGCCTGTACGAAAAAGGAAGAATGAAAGAAGTCAGTGCGATGAGTGGGACATTGAAGAAGACGGTTATAGAATAGAATAGAATAGAAAACTTTTATTTCAGACCGGAGTCCATAATTAGGGTTAGTAACAATTTTAACTTAAATTCTAGTGTTAGTAGGTTACATGAATTAAATTTCGGCATGGAGCCGTATCCACCTTCCCCACATCGGGGAATCCCACCGATCTACGAATACACTGACTTATGAGAAGAACGAAGGTTTTTGCTGTGGTTTGCGCATAGATATTGAAAATAAGGGGAAAGATAACTGGGCAAAGAAGGTGAAGAAAGAAAGGAGAATAGGGTGGTTAGCGCCCTTTGCTCCCTGCGCTGGCGTATGGGCAGCCACTTTAGTTGCATCCGATGTGCAGAAACATGATCATATTTACGCAGGTTGAAAACGAATCGAATGCAGTTATTCAGAAGTCGGTCAAGTTTGTTGAGGAAATCTGCATTCAGGTCGTAGTAGCACACATCAGCATAATCAATAATAGGGAGAACCCTGCACCAACATAGCCTTCGTAGTAGGAGGAAGTAAGGTCTTAGCGCGATACAGAGCCCGCAAAGATCCAGTAACCTTTTTGCATACGCTGGTGACCTGAGCATGCCACTTCAGACTCTTATCCATGTGCAGGCCCAAGTTTTTCACCTCACTACTAAACGGGATTACCGCACCATCGAAGACCACGGCCGGCAAGGACGCCATGTCAACTCCATTCAGCGTGCGGGAGCCACCTATAAGAATGGCTTGGCATTTTGCAGGATTAACTGCAATGCCGAACCTATCGGCCCAGTTCTTAACGGCCGCCAGGTCACCGTTCATCTCCGAGATCGCATCAGACAGCCCATCAACACCATCTTGACGATATAGCTGCAAGTCATCAGCGTACAGATGGTACGCACACTGAAGTTCGGAAGTTATAAAATTAATAAAGATAGAAAAATTATTCTGTTACATCTGGAAATACATTTACTGATTTACATTACTCTTATCGTATGGGGATTTCTACTATCAGCGGAATAGTGAAAGAAGTATGTCAAGCTATTTGGATTTCTTTAAAAAACGAATTCTTAAAGCTCCCGAATGAATCTAATGAATGGATTGAAGTTGCTATAGACTTTGAGAAGAATACAAATTTTCCACAATGCGTTGGAGCCACTGTTTCACTTAATTTTAATTTCAAGGGGTATTTTTCAATTGTTTTACTAGCAATGTGTGATGCAAACTATAAATTCCAATATATAAATGTGGGAGCACCGGGAAAAAATTCTGATGCAGGGATATTTAGAGAATCGTCACTTTTGAAAAAAAATTGAGAATGGTACCATCAATCTACTGGAATGAGAACTCCGGTTCCGTATGTGATACTCGGTGATGAAGCATTTGGAATTACACGTAATGTTTTGAGGCCTTATGCAAGAAAAAATCTTAATTATAAGAAGAAAATCTTTAACTATCGTCACTGTCGTGCAAGACGGATGATCGAATCCACTTTTGGAATATTAACTAATAAGTTCCGAATTTTTCATAGACCTCTCAATGTGAACACAGACTTCGCAATTGACATCGTAAAATGTTGTTGTGTTTTACATAATTTCATTCGAGTAAAAGATGGTTACCAACATCAAGATACTTAGGTAATCCAAGGGCTTGCAGACTCAAATAATTCAATAGTGAACAACTCAATTGGAAATGAAGTTCGTGATCACTATGCACATTATTTCATTTCAGAAGGTAAAGTTGATTGGCAGGACTATTGTATTACATAGTATATAGGAAATAAATAACAAAGTTTTGTACTCACGTGTTTTTTCTTTTTCTGTCTGCGTCCAGTTATCAACGTTTTCAAATAACTGCTTCATTATTTCCACCCAACAACTTTGTTTGACATCCCTGTCTTTATACAATGGATATCGTAAGTCCTTTTCTGCACGCCTTTTCTGAACTTCTCTTATTAAATGTTCTGTATCGATTGCCGCCATGATTGTACGCAAAGCGCTCACGCGCACGTCCGACAGTGAAAGCATACATAGCAGCACTGGCCCGCGCGCCGACCGGCAGACGCAGGGCGCGCGGGCGCCAGTCAAGCTTTTGCGCCGGTCGGGCGTTTCGAAACACGCGACCGGCCGGACGCGCTACTGTGAAACCCACCATAGGTTTCAAACAAATTGCGCCGGTCGCGTCTGCACGCGACCGGCGACACGCTGCAGAATGAAAGGAGCCTAAAAACTGATGCTAACCTATCATTTCATTAAAAATATTCTAATTAAATTTACGGAAGCGTTGAAATCATCTCCATTTCTTTCTGTCGAACTTCTTAAAAGTAATGCCAACGAGTGCCTTTTTTAATTTCGAATTCAATACTCAAACCTCCAGGCAGTAATTACAGCGTTTAAAGATGGGTATGTCGGTAAGGGTGTGTTGTAGGTCTTTAATATATTTATAAGGCCCGGATTCCTCTGTCGCTGACTTCGGTCGCTTATCGTCAGTCGCGTAGCGCGCTAACCATCAGCGCCAATGAAAACATCCGTAGAGGCTGGGTTTAGAGTCACGCTGACCATCGGCGCTGAGGACTACGCGCGTAGCCGTCTGCGGCAACTCGTTTTAGTATCGTGCTGAAAGTCGCGTCGTGGAGTACAGACATACCCAATCAAATGAATGTTCGAATTGCTGCCGTATATTTTTTATGGAAAATAAAGACTTCAACAACAACGAATAAAAAGACTTTAAGTGTATCCACTTATTTCTGAAAGATTGCTAGTGGGGGCCTTTGTTACATTGTTCAATCAATTAAGAGATGACGAAATCAAATTCTTTAACTACTTTCGCATGTCATCACGAACTTTCGACGGGTTACTAGCAAAGCTACATGATAAGTTACTACGTTGCAGTTACAGGCGTTTACCTAAGTATATCACTAGCTGAACGTTTGATGGTTACTTTAAGGTAAGATGAAACCAAGTTGTTTGTTTTATTTTAATTAAATTGACACTTTTATCTAGTACCTTAACATTTATTATTATTATTCAGACACATATTATTTGCCATCATTATTAGTGTTGCGTGTTTGTGTTTCGTGTCTTGATACAGACTGTGTCACATATTCTTCATATGTTGACTGAGTGCGATAGCTACTCTGAGCCTCATTGTTTGGTCTGTGGTACATTCGTGGCACATATTCTTCATCATATGTTGGCTGAGTGCCATAGTTACCTTGAGCCTCATTATCCGTTGTGTCATATTATGTAGATGAACTGCTAGGTCTTGGGTACATATTTTGAATATCCATTGCCACTGCTAACACTCTAGAACAAAACTGCAACTTTTGTACAAGATCAAAGTTTTTTAACACTGGGCCCAAAGAAGAAAAAAAGGCATCACTGTTAATATCTGGCGTTTGATTGCTTAGCAAAGAAAAGGCCAGGTCATCACTGTTAATATCTGGCGTTTGATTGCTTAGCAAAAAAAAGGCCAGGTCATCACTGTTAATATCTGGCGTTTGATTGCTTAGCAAAAAAAAGGCCAGGTCATCACTGTTAATATCTGGCGTTTGATTGCTTAGCAAAAAGAAGGCCAGGTCATCACTGTTAATATCTGGCGTTTGATTGCTTAGCAAAAAAAAGGCCAGGTCATCACTGTTAATATCTGGCGTTTGATTGCTTAGCAAAAAAAAGGCCAGGTCATCACTGTTAATATCTGGCGTTTGATTGCTTAGCAAAAAAAGGCCAGGTCATCACTGTTAATATCTGGCGTTTGATTGCTTAGCAAAAAAAGGCCAGGTCATCACTGTTAATATCTGGCGTTTGATTGCTTAGCAAAGAAAAGGCCAGGTCATCACTGTTAATATCTGGCGTTTGATTGCTTAGCAAAGAAAAGGCCAGGTCATCACTGTTAATATCTGGCGTTTGATTGCTTAGCAAAGAAAAGGCCAGGTCATCACTGTTAATATCTGGCGTTTGATTGCTTAGCAAAAAAAGGCCAGGTCATCACTGTTAATATCTGGCGTTTGATTGCTTAGCAAAAAAAAGGCCAGGTCATCACTGTTAATATCTGGCGTTTGATTGCTTAGCAAAAAAAAGGCCAGGTCATCACTGTTAATATCTGGCGTTTGATTGCTTAGCAAAAAAAAGGCCAGGTCATCACTGTTAATATCTGGCGTTTGATTGCTTAGCAAAAAAAGGCCAGGTCATCACTGTTAATATCTGGCGTTTGATTGCTTAGCAAAAAAAAGGCCAGGTCATCACTGTTAATATCTGGCGTTTGATTGCTTAGCAAAAAAAGGCCAGGTCATCACTGTTAATATCTGGCGTTTGATTGCTTAGCAAAAAAAGGCCAGGTCATCACTGTTAATATCTGGCGTTTGATTGCTTAGCAAAAAAAGGCCAGGTCATCACTGTTAATATCTGGCGTTTGATTGCTTAGCAAAAAAAAGGCCAGGTCATCACTGTTAATATCTGGCGTTTGATTGCTTAGCAAAAAAAAGGCCAGGTCATCACTGTTAATATCTGGCGTTTGATTGCTTAGCAAAAAAAGGCCAGGTCATCACTGTTAATATCTGGCGTTTGATTGCTTAGCAAAAAAAAGGCCAGGTCATCACTGTTAATATCTGGCGTTTGATTGCTTAGCAAAAAAAGGCCAGGTCATCACTGTTAATATCTGGCGTTTGATTGCTTAGCAAAAAAAAGGCCAGGTCATCACTGTTAATATCTGGCGTTTGATTGCTTAGCAAAAAAAAGGCCAGGTCATCACTGTTAATATCTGGCGTTTGATTGCTTAGCAAAAAAAAGGCCAGGTCATCACTGTTAATATCTGGCGTTTGATTGCTTAGCAAAAAAAGGCCAGGTCATCACTGTTAATATCTGGCGTTTGATTGCTTAGCAAAAAAAAGGCCAGGTCATCACTGTTAATATCTGGCGTTTGATTGCTTAGCAAAAAAAGGCCAGGTCATCACTGTTAATATCTGGCGTTTGATTGCTTAGCAAAAAAAGGCCAGGTCATCACTGTTAATATCTGGCGTTTGATTGCTTAGCAAAAAAAAGGCCAGGTCATCACTGTTAATATCTGGCGTTTGATTGCTTAGCAAAAAAAGGCCAGGTCATCACTGTTAATATCTGGCGTTTGATTGCTTAGCAAAAAAAGGCCAGGTCATCACTGTTAATATCTGGCGTTTGATTGCTTAGCAAAAAAAGGCCAGGTCATCACTGTTAATATCTGGCGTTTGATTGCTTAGCAAAAAAAGGCCAGGTCATCACTGTTAATATCTGGCGTTTGATTGCTTAGCAAAAAAAAGGCCAGGTCATCACTGTTAATATCTGGCGTTTGATTGCTTAGCAAAAAAAAGGCCAGGTCATCACTGTTAATATCTGGCGTTTGATTGCTTAGCAAAAAAAAGGCCAGGTCATCACTGTTAATATCTGGCGTTTGATTGCTTAGCAAAAAAAAGGCCAGGTCATCACTGTTAATATCTGGCGTTTGATTGCTTAGCAAAAAAAGGCCAGGTCATCACTGTTAATATCTGGCGTTTGATTGCTTAGCAAAAAAAAGGCCAGGTCATCACTGTTAATATCTGGCGTTTGATTGCTTAGCAAAAAAAAGGCCAGGTCATCACTGTTAATATCTGGCGTTTGATTGCTTAGCAAAAAAAAGGCCAGGTCATCACTGTTAATATCTGGCGTTTGATTGCTTAGCAAAAAAAAGGCCAGGTCATCACTGTTAATATCTGGCGTTTGATTGCTTAGCAAAAAAAAGGCCAGGTCATCACTGTTAATATCTGGCGTTTGATTGCTTAGCAAAAAAAGGCCAGGTCATCACTGTTAATATCTGGCGTTTGATTGCTTAGCAAAAAAAGGCCAGGTCATCACTGTTAATATCTGGCGTTTGATTGCTTAGCAAAAAAAGGCCAGGTCATCACTGTTAATATCTGGCGTTTGATTGCTTAGCAAAAAAAGGCCAGGTCATCACTGTTAATATCTGGCGTTTGATTGCTTAGCAAAAAAAGGCCAGGTCATCACTGTTAATATCTGGCGTTTGATTGCTTAGCAAAAAAAAGGCCAGGTCATCACTGTTAATATCTGGCGTTTGATTGCTTAGCAAAAAAAGGCCAGGTCATCACTGTTAATATCTGGCGTTTGATTGCTTAGCAAAAAAAGGCCAGGTCATCACTGTTAATATCTGGCGTTTGATTGCTTAGCAAAAAAAGGCCAGGTCATCACTGTTAATATCTGGCGTTTGATTGCTTAGCAAAAAAAGGCCAGGTCATCACTGTTAATATCTGGCGTTTGATTGCTTAGCAAAAAAAGGCCAGGTCATCACTGTTAATATCTGGCGTTTGATTGCTTAGCAAAGAAAAGGCCAGGTCATCACTGTTAATATCTGGCGTTTGATTGCTTAGCAAAGAAAAGGCCAGGTCATCACTGTTAATATCTGGCGTTTGATTGCTTAGCAAAGAAAAGGCCAGGTCATCACTGTTAATATCTGGCGTTTGATTGCTTAGCAAAGAAAAGGCCAGGTCATCACTGTTAATATCTGGCGTTTGATTGCTTAGCAAAGAAAAGGCCAGGTCATCACTGTTAATATCTGGCGTTTGATTGCTTAGCAAAAAAAGGCCAGGTCATCACTGTTAATATCTGGCGTTTGATTGCTTAGCAAAGAAAAGGCCAGGTCATCACTGTTAATATCTGGCGTTTGATTGCTTAGCAAAAAAAAGGCCAGGTCATCACTGTTAATATCTGGCGTTTGATTGCTTAGCAAAAAAAGGCCAGGTCATCACTGTTAATATCTGGCGTTTGATTGCTTAGCAAAAAAAGGCCAGGTCATCACTGTTAATATCTGGCGTTTGATTGCTTAGCAAAAAAAGGCCAGGTCATCACTGTTAATATCTGGCGTTTGATTGCTTAGCAAAAAAAGGCCAGGTCATCACTGTTAATATCTGGCGTTTGATTGCTTAGCAAAAAAAGGCCAGGTCATCACTGTTAATATCTGGCGTTTGATTGCTTAGCAAAAAAAGGCCAGGTCATCACTGTTAATATCTGGCGTTTGATTGCTTAGCAAAAAAAGGCCAGGTCATCACTGTTAATATCTGGCGTTTGATTGCTTAGCAAAAAAAGGCCAGGTCATCACTGTTAATATCTGGCGTTTGATTGCTTAGCAAAAAAAGGCCAGGTCATCACTGTTAATATCTGGCGTTTGATTGCTTAGCAAAAAAAGGCCAGGTCATCACTGTTAATATCTGGCGTTTGATTGCTTAGCAAAAAAAGGCCAGGTCATCACTGTTAATATCTGGCGTTTGATTGCTTAGCAAAAAAAGGCCAGGTCATCACTGTTAATATCTGGCGTTTGATTGCTTAGCAAAAAAAGGCCAGGTCATCACTGTTAATATCTGGCGTTTGATTGCTTAGCAAAAAAAGGCCAGGTCATCACTGTTAATATCTGGCGTTTGATTGCTTAGCAAAAAAAGGCCAGGTCATCACTGTTAATATCTGGCGTTTGATTGCTTAGCAAAGAAAAGGCCAGGTCATCACTGTTAATATCTGGCGTTTGATTGCTTAGCAAAGAAAAGGCCAGGTCATCACTGTTAATATCTGGCGTTTGATTGCTTAGCAAAGAAAAGGCCAGGTCATCACTGTTAATATCTGGCGTTTGATTGCTTAGCAAAGAAAAGGCCAGGTCATCACTGTTAATATCTGGCGTTTGATTGCTTAGCAAAGAAAAGGCCAGGTCATCACTGTTAATATCTGGCGTTTGATTGCTTAGCAAAGAAAAGGCCAGGTCATCACTGTTAATATCTGGCGTTTGATTGCTTAGCAAAGAAAAGGCCAGGTCATCACTGTTAATATCTGGCGTTTGATTGCTTAGCAAAGAAAAGGCCAGGTCATCACTGTTAATATCTGGCGTTTGATTGCTTAGCAAAGAAAAGGCCAGGTCATCACTGTTAATATCTGGCGTTTGATTGCTTAGCAAAGAAAAGGCCAGGTCATCACTGTTAATATCTGGCGTTTGATTGCTTAGCAAAAAAAAGGCCAGGTCATCACTGTTAATATCTGGCGTTTGATTGCTTAGCAAAAAAAGGCCAGGTCATCACTGTTAATATCTGGCGTTTGATTGCTTAGCAAAAAAAAGGCCAGGTCATCACTGTTAATATCTGGCGTTTGATTGCTTAGCAAAAAAAAGGCCAGGTCATCACTGTTAATATCTGGCGTTTGATTGCTTAGCAAAAAAAGGCCAGGTCATCACTGTTAATATCTGGCGTTTGATTGCTTAGCAAAAAAAGGCCAGGTCATCACTGTTAATATCTGGCGTTTGATTGCTTAGCAAAAAAAGGCCAGGTCATCACTGTTAATATCTGGCGTTTGATTGCTTAGCAAAAAAAGGCCAGGTCATCACTGTTAATATCTGGCGTTTGATTGCTTAGCAAAAAAAGGCCAGGTCATCACTGTTAATATCTGGCGTTTGATTGCTTAGCAAAAAAAAGGCCAGGTCATCACTGTTAATATCTGGCGTTTGATTGCTTAGCAAAGAAAAGGCCAGGTCATCACTGTTAATATCTGGCGTTTGATTGCTTAGCAAAGAAAAGGCCAGGTCATCACTGTTAATATCTGGCGTTTGATTGCTTAGCAAAGAAAAGGCCAGGTCATCACTGTTAATATCTGGCGTTTGATTGCTTAGCAAAGAAAAGGCCAGGTCATCACTGTTAATATCTGGCGTTTGATTGCTTAGCAAAGAAAAGGCCAGGTCATCACTGTTAATATCTGGCGTTTGATTGCTTAGCAAATAAAAGGCCAGGTCATCACTGTTAATATCTGGCGTTTGATTGCTTAGCAAATAAAAGGCCAGGTCATCACTGTTAATATCTGGCGTTTGATTGCTTAGCAAAGAAAAGGCCAGGTCATCACTGTTAATATCTGGCGTTTGATTGCTTAGCAAAGAAAAGGCCAGGTCATCACTGTTAATATCTGGCGTTTGATTGCTTAGCAAAGAAAAGGCCAGGTCATCACTGTTAATATCTGGCGTTTGATTGCTTAGCAAAAAAAAGGCCAGGTCATCACTGTTAATATCTGGCGTTTGATTGCTTAGCAAAGAAAAGGCCAGGTCATCACTGTTAATATCTGGCGTTTGATTGCTTAGCAAAAAAAGGCCAGGTCATCACTGTTAATATCTGGCGTTTGATTGCTTAGCAAAAAAAGGCCAGGTCATCACTGTTAATATCTGGCGTTTGATTGCTTAGCAAAAAAAGGCCAGGTCATCACTGTTAATATCTGGCGTTTGATTGCTTAGCAAAGAAAAGGCCAGGTCATCACTGTTAATATCTGGCGTTTGATTGCTTAGCAAAAAAAGGCCAGGTCATCACTGTTAATATCTGGCGTTTGATTGCTTAGCAAAAAAAGGCCAGGTCATCACTGTTAATATCTGGCGTTTGATTGCTTAGCAAAAAAAGGCCAGGTCATCACTGTTAATATCTGGCGTTTGATTGCTTAGCAAAAAAAGGCCAGGTCATCACTGTTAATATCTGGCGTTTGATTGCTTAGCAAAAAAAGGCCAGGTCATCACTGTTAATATCTGGCGTTTGATTGCTTAGCAAAAAAAGGCCAGGTCATCACTGTTAATATCTGGCGTTTGATTGCTTAGCAAAAAAAGGCCAGGTCATCACTGTTAATATCTGGCGTTTGATTGCTTAGCAAAAAAAGGCCAGGTCATCACTGTTAATATCTGGCGTTTGATTGCTTAGCAAAAAAAGGCCAGGTCATCACTGTTAATATCTGGCGTTTGATTGCTTAGCAAAAAAAGGCCAGGTCATCACTGTTAATATCTGGCGTTTGATTGCTTAGCAAAAAAAAGGCCAGGTCATCACTGTTAATATCTGGCGTTTGATTGCTTAGCAAAAAAGAGGCCAGGTCATCACTGTTAATATCTGGCGTTTGATTGCTTAGCAAAAAAAAGGCCAGGTCATCACTGTTAATATCTGGCGTTTGATTGCTTAGCAAAAAAAAGGCCAGGTCATCACTGTTAATATCTGGCGTTTGATTGCTTAGCAAAATAAAGGCCAGGTCATCACTATTAATATCTGGCGTTTGATTGCTTAGCAAAAAAAAGGCCAGGTCATCACTGTTAATATCTGGCGTTTGATTGCTTAGCAAAAAAAAGGCCAGGTCATCACTGTTAATATCTGGCGTTTGATTGCTTAGCAAAAACAGCTCTTTTTCAAAATTGTTATTTTTCTTGGAGGGGTTGGTGTTTCTTTCTTTTTGGTATGCGAGGCATTTGCGTCGATCCCTGCTCTTGTTCTTGTTCTGATTGCGTGTGTAGCGTGTAGGCACAATAGTCTAAGTTAGTCTTAGGCACATAAGGTTAAGTTACTGTTTAAGTTCACTGGAGTCAGTGTTATCAATTGTATATTTACTGGTACCTACCTATATTATGCATGTCTTCATCTCATTATTATAATCTTAGCGAAACTTCCTACTCCAGAGCCTGGTCCGAGCGGTAGGCTATAAAAGACAGTGCACGCTTGGAAGCGGGCTCACTCAGTCTTCGGTTGGCAGCGGTTGAACTTCGTTACCCTCGGTCATATTATTTTATTTTGTCGGTATATTGTTATTTTTGTTATCCTTGCAATAATTAGAGTTTTGGTTTTACGATTTCTTGTTGATTGAATAATTTTGTTTGTATTTAAGATTAATTGTTGATTAAATAATTTAGGAGGTAAATGTGCGTTATTTTTTAAAAAACTGTCCTCACTTCTCGTTTCTAAGAATAATTATTATTTTATACTACCTACCCTACAATAATTTGACAAATGCGCTCAGTCGTGACACGGCAAACTTGTTATTCGAAGTTAGTGGTGGGGATAGCCCCACTTGTTTGCCGTGTCCGTCCTAAGCGCAGTTGACCACTTCACGCCGTGGAAGGAAGTCGTTTCAAACAACCTACTTGTCGTGTTAAGAATAAGATTGCTGTAACCTCAAATAAACGATTGTGTAAGTTGGAATATAATAAATGTAAGTACTATTTGATTAACGTTTATAATTTCTCACCCCGTTACCTGCGGAATAGTATTAGCTTTGAAATTGTACGGTTTACGTACATTCGTGTCGCGAAATCAAGCTAAGTAAGCATATCGGTCGTTTCACTTAGTTCGTAACAATTATTAAAACGGTCTTCAGTGTGTGTACAACTGCCAACGCAACACAAGCGTATCTGTGAGAATCATTAAAACTATTACTAAACTGTAACTGGTGGATAATAAACCTTCTATATAACCAAGTGAAGAGTATTTATTCATCACCACACTCAACAATCAACTCAACCAACTGAAACCAACTAACGGTAGTGTACGGGCAAACTAAACCCGTACATTAATTGGTCCTTCGAGCCGGATATTAGCGAGGATACTTATTGTGGGCAGTGTCTCTATTGGCGATAGCGAATCGGTTCAACTGGTCTCCCACAAGCGGGTCGCCCCAGTCGAATTGAGAAGGCGCATAATATCGTACGTAGAGTGCAACCACAGTGAGATCCTAGAGGACTTGAAGAAAAGAAGACTGAAACTACGACCTTCTTCAGCACAGCTGCGCGGTTCTTCGAGTCAACAACCAACAAACAAACATTAGGTACCATACCTAGACTAACATAGAACAAGTTAACTTTACAACGATAAAAACTTAAAATGGATCTACTTACCAAACAAGTTGGGGTTTTCGAGGATATTAAGACCCTGTGTACTAACTACAAGAAGGATGGTGCTTCTAGAAAAACCACCGACTATCTGGAAAAACGTTTAAAGAACCTAGAAAACTTATGGGAGACCTTCGACGAACAACATACAATACTTTTGGAAACTACGGAGAATAAAAACATTGGTTACTTTAACAACCAAATTTATGAAAAAACTAAAACTTTATACTTACGAATCTACCAAGAAAAACATGATGAGCTTATTAACTGCGCAACAAAACACGCAACCGTCAAGCGTCGAATTTGATCTAACTGGGATAATAGTTAAAGAAACTGGCGACAACCTAAAAAAGCTAATAATTCAACAAGAACGTAATTTTAAGGCCTTAACCAAAGCCATGTCAAAAATTAACCTTGACTTTATCGCTGAGAAGTGGGAGTTTGAAGAGCATCTTACAATATTAAAGGCAAAATGGGACTGCATCGACAAATTACATTGGGAACTAGAAGATGAACTAAAGGGATCCAACTTCCAAGATGAATATACACTAAAGTACGAAAGATATGAACAAAAATATGATAACTTGAAGAAAGAACTCAACAGCAAGATATGGTCTACGGTTCACTACCAGCAGTCCGCGCCGAAAATAAATATACCCGAATTTTCTGGAAACTATATGCAATGGATTACTTTCAAGGATATTTTTGTTGAAACCATACATAACAACCCGAGCATCTCCAAAGCGCAAAAAATGCAGCACTTAAAAACCAAACTGCAGACAATTACGATTCCTGTTGGGACATACTCACTCACAGGTACGACAATCGCCGCCTTCAATTTACTTCATTTATGAACACTATACAACAGTTGCCTACCATTCAACAACCAAACGCAAACAATCTGAAAAGGATGCACGATGTGCTAACGGAGTGTCTCAATGGCCTGAGCAACATGGGTGTTGAAGTATCTAGTTGTGGACCCATTATGGTGTACTTGATGACGCAAAAATTAGACTCGACAACTCTAAACGAATACACTAAAGAAACTCAGAATAACCGGGAATTACCGAACTTAGACGAGTTTCTCACATTCCTGGAGAATAAATTCCTGGCTTATGAAACGGCCAAGGGTTGCTCAAAGGAATCCAGTTCTCACAATCAAACATTTAACAAGACATTCAGCAAACCCAACTATAAATACCACCCTAATAACAATTGGAACTCTAAACATAATTTCAACTCCAATAGGCAACAAAATCTGAAAAAATCAACTCTATATGAACAGAATAAAGACTATTCAAAGACATTTCACACATCATATTACGGTCAATGCCCTCTATGTGCCAGCGATCACGTGTTGATGAAATGTGAGAAATTTCTCAACATGGACATTCCACTGCGAAACAAAACGGTTACGAAATTGAAAGTCTGCAAAAATTGTCTTTACAGTCACGGAAATACTGATTGTACATCATGGAAAACATGTAGATAATGCAATTCAAAACATCATACTCTATTGCATATTAAAAGGACAAATGATTCTAACTCGACCACGAGAAGGGATGAAGATATGGATTCAAATTCACGGGCATCTGCATCCAATCAACATTTAGCACATCATTTATATGCTGACGATACAGAAATTCTCTTGACTACAGTCCAAGTCAAAGTTAAAACTGCTGACGGAACATTCATAACATTGCGCGGTATCCTAGACCAAGGTTCCCAAATAAACTTAATTACAGAAAATGCTGCACAATTGCTTAGACTATCTCGTACTAAATTTGATGGAAAAGTGACAGGGATTGGAGCCACGTCTCGCAACTGCAAGGGCATCCTGAATCTTGACTGTCAATCAATACATTCGGACTACACTTTCAACGTGCAAGCATTGGTTCTGCAAAATCTAACGAACAAACTACCTAGCTATACTTTCAAAGGCACTGGCGCTGACTGGATGCATCTGCAGAATTTAAAATTGGCCGATCCAAGCTACAATGTGTCGAACTCCATCGATGTTCTCCTAGGAGCAGACGTGTATGCAAACATTATCCTAGACGGAATTATAAAAGGTCAACAACACTCCCCTATTGCCCAACAGACTCAATTAGGTTGGATTTTATGTGGAAAGCTTAAGACCTTGAATTGTCACCTAACTTTGCTTGATTTTACTAACCTGTCAAAGTACTGGGAAAATGAAGACATAACTCCTGGTGCGGAAGACATAGTAAAAAATGATGAATGCGAGATATACTACAGGAAAACTACAAAACGATGTTCAGATGGCAAATATATAGTCAAAATGCCTATGATCAAAAACTATGAGAAAGCTATTGGACACTCTTAAGTCAATGGCGATTGGACAGTTCTTACAAATGGAGAAAAAACTTGCTAAAAACGAAGAACACTCACGTATGTACAATAATTTTATTGCTGAATACATAGAATTGCAACACATGAAACCAGCCTCACAAATTACATCATTTTTCAATCAAACCGAATGCTATCTACCACACCAAGGCGTATTAAGAGATCACTCGACAACTACCAAACTCAGAGTTGTTTTTAACGCCTCACAGAAAACGTCAAGCGGTAAGAGCTTGAATGGCCTAATGGAAAAGGGTCCCAATTTGCAAAAGGATATTCAAGCCCTAATCTTGAAATGGAGAACATATAAATACGCCTTCACCGCGGACATAGAAAAAATGTACAGGTGCATCTGGATAAACGAAGATCAACAGCAACTTCAGAAAATTATATGAAGAAACTCTAAAAGCGAGCCACTACAAGAATGTGCCCTATGCATGGTGACATATGGTACAAAAAGTGCACCGTGGTTGGCCATGCGAACACTACAACAATTGGCTAGCGACGATGGGCATTTATATCCTGATGCAGCCAGGTTACTACTAGAAGAATTCTATGTCGACGATTTGACTAGTGGCCACAATTGTCTCGAAACCGCTAAAAAACTACAGACAGAATTAATTCAGTGTGCAGGGGAATTGCACAACTTGATTCCCCCTAGTCCTTTCAATCATCGTACCACAAGACAATCGGCGAAGCGTCACCGATTCATGGTAGATGTTCCGCCCACACGCACGAAGCGCTTCGCTTCAAGCTTCCTTGTGCGTACTAGAGTGGAATTCTTTGCCAGAATCTGTATTTCCTGAAGGGTACAACCTGGGAGTCTTCAAGGCCCGAGTGAATAGGTTGCTTATGGGACGACGTGCTACATCGTAGACCGCATCATCGCTTACCACCAGGCGAGATAGTGGTCAAACGTCGCCCCATCAAATATAAAAAAAAAAAAAAAAAAAAAAAAAATTCAGTTACTGGCTAGAGGAGGTATGAACTTACGAAAGTGGTCGAGCAACTGTCCTGAGCTATTAAAGCATTTGAGTGAAGATCAAATTTCAAGAACTATATTTGATTTTAAGCAAGAAGATGCTATGAAAACACTTGGCCTCGGATGGAATGCCGTATTAGATACATTTACGTTCAATTGGAATTTAAAACAAGAACGTAAAAAAGGAATGACTAAACGATCTTTATTATCTGAAATCTCCCAGCTATACGACCCGCTTGGATGGTTTTCACCCGTAACTGTAAGGGCAAAACTCATATTTCAACGCATATGGGCAGAAAAATTTGCATGGGATGAAATAGTACCTGTTGACATACAAAATGAGTGGCTAAAAATAAAAACTCAACTTAAAACATTGAAAACTATTAAAATAAACAGATGGATAGGAGGCACACAAAACAACATAGAATTACTGGCATTCTGCGACGCTAGCGAAAAAGCTTATGCTTGCGTCATTTACACGCGTGTGCTGAATGAATCCAACCAGCCTTTGTTGACCCTACTTATAGCGAAAACTAGGGTTGCTCCGCTCGCACAAAAACTATCTCTACCACGACTAGAACTGAGCGGTGCGTTACTACTATCTCAGCTGGTAGCTAAGGTCACGGAGTCGCTGAAAGGACATAACATAACTGTTCGCGCCTGGTGTGACTCAAAGGTAGTGATAGCGTGGCTGCAAGGAGAAGCTTCAAGATGGGAAAGATACGTTGAAAATCGTGTACTGAAGATAAAACAAGTTATACCAGCATCCCAGTGGTCTTATATTGAGTCGAAAGGCAACCCTGCTAATTGTGCGACTAGAGGATTATATCCGGAGCAACTAGTAAACTACAATTTATGGTGGTCTGGACCTGTTAACCCTGAAATTCACACAAAAGGAGCACTAAATCAATTCATTTGTTCACATACTACCAAAATTGAAAACAAGATGATTGAGCCAGCCCTACAGCAAACAAATAATGTAATAAATAACTTATTAAACAATTGCAGCTCATTGACACGAGTAATTAGAGTCGTCGCATGGATTTTGCGATTCAAGATAAATGCGCTTAGAAACACCACAACAATAATGCAATTCAACACCGACCATCTGGTGCCACTTAATTACCTAACAACAAGCGAACTTAATTACGCAAATAATATCATAATAAGAACTATTCAATAATTAGCATTTAATAAAGATTATGATTTATTATGCAAAAAGGAGAGTGTAAATCTCAAAAGTAACATATGCAAACTAAACCCTTATCTGAATGAAAAGGGAATAATACGCGTAGGTGGGCGTCTTAACAAAAGTACTATACCTGCTGGAATGAAAAATCCTGCTATTGTATCAAGAAACAGCAGACTAACTGAACTAATAATACATGAAGCCCATCTTGCAACTTTACATGGTGGGGCTCGGCTGACGCTGTCCTACATCCGCCAACAATACTGGATAATAGGGGGAAACAGAGCAGTAAAATCTCAACTACGTCGGTGCATACGATGTCACCGATTTAGAAGCAAGGAGAACTAACAGCTGATGGCCGATCTTCCACAGCAAAGAGTGACACCGTCCCGTCCCTTCACTCACACGGGGGTGGATTTCACGGGTCACGTAGACATCAAACTGAATAAAGGAAGGGGCGTGAAAACATCCAAAGGTTATATTGCGATCTTCGTTTGTTTAGCGACAAAGGCCGTTCACATTGAACTGGTGTCAGATTTGAGCACGGAAACGTTTCTGAATGCGCTCCAAAGAATGTGTTCCAGACGTGGCACACCGAGCCACATATATTCAGATTGTGGCACAAACTTTATTGGAGCTTCAAAAATGCTAAATAATGAGTACGAACTTTTTAAAATCGAATTGTCCTGTGATTTTTTTGATGAACTCAGCAGAATGAAAATAGAGTGGCATTTCAACGCGCCCGCTTGGCCTACAGCCGGAGGACTGTGGGAAGCTGCAGTCCGCTCTATGAAACACCATCTACGCCGTGTTCTAGGAGAACAAAAACTCACATTTGAAGAGCTTTCATCGCTACTAACTAAGGTGGAGGCCTGTCTAAACTCACGGCCCCTTTGTCCACTCACAGAGGAGCCAGATGAGTTTTATAACTATCTGACGCCAGGACATTTCCTAACCGGCAGTCCTACTTTAACTCTGCCACTATCAAGTTATGTGGATGACCGAAACTTAGATTTACGTAAAAGATGGCAATTGACGGAAAATATGTTCCATCAATTTTGGAAGCACTGGGCAGCTGACTATTTAACATCACTACAAGCACGCAGCAAATGGTTGAAACCCACTCCTAACATTAAAAATGATGACGTCGTCTTGATAAAGGAAAACAATCTTCCACCAGGAAAGTGGGCGCTAGGCCGGGTGACCGAAGTTCACCCTGGCAGTGACGGTCACGTGCGTGTCGCAACTATAAAAACGCAAACTACCACATTAAAACGACCCATTACGAAATTATCGTTGTTACCGATTGAAACTGCCACTATCAACACAAATCACGACTGTTGCGAAAACACCTATACACCGGAAACAAGACCCAGACAGACAACACGCAGAACCGGAAAGAAAACATTTTTTACGATGATTACCACTTTTCTACTACTAACCATTGTGGCTGGAATAAGTGGCAACGTTACAAATGGAACATCAAGCACTCAAATTACGAGCCTGGGTACTGACCGCCCCATATACTACGATAAGGTCGGAAAACTACAGCTGATTCACGACGAATGGAGGCTGCTCATGTATTATAACTTATCAACATATTGGAGCGGATTACAAAAATTTGAAAATTACTATGAAAACGTCATGAACCTGTGCAAAACCTTGGACCCCAAGTACTGTAAAACAGCTATTCAACAGCTATCACACGAAATGGACCTTCTTAAATATTATAACAACACATTACTCGCGCCATGTACGAGCTACGCTGTACATTGACTTTGTCGTCATACGCGCGAATAATTAAATCATCGTAATCAGCATTTCTGAACATTGTAAACTACATAATTAATTTAATTCAGTAGCAATAAAACTATCTAAGAGATTGGTCGTCTACTCATTTAACATTAACAACATTCAACATTGCAACATAAACTTATAATCAACACTGTAGGGAGTTACAACCCCTACATATGGTCCTTCGAGCAACGGTGTGATTCACTATTTATTTACGTTAGCGAATCGGTTGCACTGGCCTCCCAGAAGCGGGTCTCACCAGTGATCAATTGAGAAGTCGCAAAATATCGTAAGTAAAGGTGGTCACACAATAGCAAGAACCGAGACAGTGGAGCGATAGTCTGCATTGATAAAATCGAAGTTTCGTTTGTATTTAACGGAAGTATAACAGTGAATGATGGAGTCCTCAGCAGACATGTATCAAAACCAGAGGGAACTGTCTGACAACATACAGAGGGTTGGAATCAACATCAAGAAAGACGGTTGGGCGAGGAAGAATGCTGACTATTTCAAGCGGCGAATGCAGATGTTAGAAACTTTATGGGGTGAGTTTCAATTTAACCATGACCGTTTCACAACAGAAGAAAGCGGTAAACACCCATACTTTACATCTGCTTTGTACACCAAGACACGTCAGATTTATCAAGATGTGAAAGATCTAATCATTTCCCAACACCAACAGTCTTCAAAACAGTTACAGCCCTCAACTGGGAAATCAGTAACACCAACACCGAGCACCTCTCAGCAAGTTCAAGAGAGTGTTGCCGGAGAAAAAGAGAATCAATCGAGTGGGGAGGAGGGTGACACGAACAATCCATCTGAAACACATGATGACAGCGACACAGATAGATCTCCTTCTCGCCAACAACAACATATCCCCGCGAAGAGAGACATAGGATCCAACAGCAAGCTGGATGACCTGCTTCGTAAACAAACAGCGAACTTCAAGGCTTTTATGAGAGCTGTAGCTAACATTCAAGTGGAATTTATAACAGAGAAGTGGGAGTTTGAGGATGCTCTCCAAATACTACAAGCGCGTTGGTCAGCTGTTGCGACAAGATTGTTACCTATGACGAACGCTACACGAGGTATGAGGTGCAATTCAACAGCGTGAAAAGAGCTCTAAACACCAAGATGTGGGCAAATACTCACCAACAGAAAACAACGCCTAAGTTAGAAATACCAGTATTTCACGGAAAATATAATCAATGGATGTCCTTCAAAGACCTCTTTACTGAAGCGATACACAATAATATATCGTTGTCGCCGGCACAAAAGATGCAGTTTTTGAAGAGCAAGGTGCATGGAGAAGCTGAAAGGCTAATACAGCATTTACAGATTAGCTCAGAAAACTATTCGGTGTGTTGGGAAATTCTCAACCGCCGTTTCAATAACAAGAAACATATATTTGCCACACATTTCAATATGCTGCTCAATATGCCGATCATGCAACAACAGTCCCTAACAGCACTCAAGAGAATGCATGATGTCACTGTTGAGTGCCTACACGCTATAAAAAACTTGGAGGTTGATATCACATCTTGGGATCCTATGCTAGTGCACATGTTGTCACTGAAGTTGGACTCAGTAACACTTTCAGACTATAATGACTCATTGAAAAATTCCCGTGAGCTGCCTGTATTGCAAGAGTTCCTAGACTACATAGAAGCAAAGTTTACCTCATTGGAATCATCTCAGCGTAAACAAGATGTTATCCAGAAAACTAATGGATCCAACTCACAGAGCCAAGGAAACTCATACTCAAAGAAACAGTACCACAATAATTACAAATACAACCAGTCGGATAGCAACAAGGTGGTTACGAAATCATTTCATACATTAACACTGAAATGTCCACTTTGCAATAACGAACATGGCATATATCGTTGTGCTAAGTTTTTAGAAATGAATAATGACGCAAAACTAAGCACAGTGAACAAATTGCAGTTATGCGTTAATTGTCTATTTAGTCATAATGGGCGCAAATGTACATCGATTTACCGATGTCGTAAGTGCAAAGGTCAACACAACACGCTATTACACGATGCATGCAACAAGAGCACTGAAGAAAGAGAGTCTACTTCTGCGAATGTCTCTCGAGATAACAATGACTATGAGATTCTATTAGCAACCGCGGTAGTCAAGGTACAAGGTGCTGATGGAACTTTACATAATATGCGAGCCCTTATAGATCAAGGGTCACAGATATCATTGATTACCGAACATGCCGCGCAAATTATTGGTGCGAAACGTCAAAAATGCAAAGGCGTTATCTTTGGAGTTGGACAAAAGGAATCAAACTGTAAAGGGCTAATAACAATCTTATGCCAATCGTCATATAATGAGTTTAAGTTTGAAACATCTGTACTCATTATGAAAAACCTAATCAAAAACCTTCCAAACAGATCCTTTACAAAACCATCATGGACTCACTTGCAAAACATTAATCTAGCAGATCCAGACTTCAACAAAAATAGCTCCGTGGATCTTTTATTTGGAGCTGACATTTACTCTCAAATAATGCTGGGAGGAATGATCAAAGGTGATGACGTCACTCAACCTATAGCGCAGCAAACGCAACTAGGATGGCTTCTGTGCGGGGAAGTGCTAAAACATTTCAGTGCAATGTAGTATTGAATAATGTGGAAGATATGAAACAATTCTGGGATGCGGAGGACATTATCGATCAATCTAATATCTCACAGGAAGATCAAACATGCATTGAATATTACACCAACACAACACAGCGCTCAAATGATGGGAGATATGAAGTCAGATTGCCAATGAAACCTGACATGGCAAACAAAATAGGTGTATCCAAACCGATGGCCATAGCTCAGTTAAAAAATCTGGAAAGAAAGCTACAAAAACAAGAGCAATTAGCTAAATCCTACAGAGAGTTTATGTCAGAATATATTGAACTGGGTCACATGAAACTATCAACAAGTATTACAGCACCGGAGTGCTATTTACCACATCATGGCGTCCACAAGGCCGAATCAACCACAACAAAGTACAGGGTGGTGTTTAATGCATCCGCAAAAACATCAACTGGATGTAGTTTAAACGATCTTATGTACCGGGGCCCAAACCTACAACAGAATCTGCAGACATTACTAATTCAGTGGAGACAGTACAAATATGCTTACACCGCCGACATAGAAAAAATGTATCGACAGATTTTAGTAGCTCAATGTGACCAACCATTGCAAAGGATTGTATGGCGAGACTCACCGAATCAACCCTTACAGTCTTACCAGCTAACAACAGTCACATATGGTACCAAGGCAGCGCCCTTCTTAGCTATGATGACGTTAAGACAATTAGCAGCAGATGAAAGAAAACAGTTTCCAGAGGCTTCAAAGGTACTAGAAGAAGCATTCTATATGGATGACCTAGTTCATGGATCGCATTCAACAGAACAAGGAAAGAAAATAATTTCCGACTTGGAACAGTTGCTTAAAAGTGGAGGGTTCAATCTTAGGAAATGGACAACAAACAACGCGACGCTACTAGATCAAGTTTCATCTCAACAGGTCAATGAAGACTTTTTCAAATTCAGAACAGAACAAACATCCAAAACTCTTGGTCTGTGTTGGAACCCAAAGGAAGACAAATTCACTTTCCAATGCTCTATTTCAAACGAGAACCAAAAACATACAAAACGCAGTCTACTGGCTGAGATATCGAAATTATTCGATCCACTAGGATGGCTCGCTCCTTTATCAACAAAACTGAAATTATTGTTCCAAAAATTATGGGAAACAAAATTAGAATGGGACGACGAAGTATCAGATAACATAAACACTGAGTGGTACAAGATACAAGCGGATATAAAAGCGATAAATACTTGTGAAATACCTAGATGGCTCATGAGTAACGAAAACTCAACAATAGAATTATTCGGGTTCAGCGATTCTTCGCTGACCGCCTTCGCTGCCGTAATTTACGCACGAGTTCATGCGTCAACAAAAATCACACTTGTCGCTGCTAAGTCTAAAATTGTACCACAGAAAAAACTAACAACATTGCCCAGGCTAGAATTAAATGGAGCCTATCTATTAGCTAAACTAATGCTTAAGATAAAGGAAGCCTTAAATCAACATGAACTGCGAATCTACGGGTGGACTGACTCCATGGTCGTACTGGGTTGGCTACAAGGAGACCCATCAAGATGGAAAGTATATGTGGAAAACAGAGTCAGAAAAATACATGAAGTGATGCCAGGCTCCCAGTGGGGATACGTCAAAACAACAGAAAACCCTGCTGATGCCGCTAGCCAAGGCCAATTTGCTGGTCAATTGAAAGACAATCAGCTGTGGTGGCAAGGTCCGGAATGGCTATCATCCTTTAGAACAAGTGACATAGGAAAACAAACACATACTACAGACCAAGAAATGAGAAAAAAAACTCCGAAACAAGCAAATGCGACCCAAATAAACATAGCAACAACAAATATAACAGAACAATTATTACACAAACATAGCTCTTTTAATCACATCGTTCGCATAATTGCTTGGATATTCAGAGCCTTGAACCCAAAGCGACGTCAATTACCGAAGTATCTTACACTGCAGGAATTGAATAATGCAACAAAGGTAATTGTGAAACAAACACAACATAAAATATTTGACACAGATATTAGTCACTTACGCAAGAAATCAACTGTGCAAGCAAACAGCAAACTAAGGGCTCTCAATCCTTACATTGATCAAGAAGATTTGCTACGTGTCGGAGGACGATTAAATAACACGATATTAAACGAAGAAATGAAGCATCCGATGATCATCCCGCACGAGAGCCGTCTGACACAGTTACTTATTGATCAAGCTCATCGTACAACATTCCACGGTGGGCCCCGTCTTACCTTATCGTATCTTCGACAAAGGTACTGGATTATTGGGGGTATTCGAGCAACAAAGAAACAAATTCGAAACTGTGTTACATGCCGTAAAATAAACCCGGTAAAACAACATCAACTGATGGGTGAGCTACCAAGCGCAAGAACGAACCCCGCTCCACCTTTCTACCATACAGGAGTGGACTACACAGGCTTCGTTGACATCAAAATGAACAAGGGAAGAGGAGCCAAGACAACCAAAGGATATATTGCCGTATTCATCTGCATGGTGACGAAAGCAGTACACCTGGAATTGGTCTCCGATCTAACCAGTTCAGCATTTTTGGCAGCTCTAAACAGAATGGCGGCAAGAAAGGGTGCTCCACGGCACTTATATAGTGATAACGGTACGAATTTCATCGGCGCACATAGACAACTTCGAGAACAATATGAGGAAATCGAAATTACTTACAAGAATGAAGGATTACTAAGGGATTTAGTTGAGATGAACATAGAATGGCACTTTAATGCACCTGCGTGGCCATCTGCAGGGGGATTGTGGGAAAGAGCAATAAGAAGCTTGAAACACCACCTGAAAAGAGTTGTAGGAGAACAAAGGCTTACGTTTGAGGAGTACTACACAATCCTATCTAAACTGGAAGCCTGCTTAAACTCTAGACCTTTGTGCCCGCTAACTGAAAACATCGAAGATTTAGATTGCCTGACGCCAGCCCACTTTTTAACAGGAAGGTCAGGTTTGACCGTCATTGAAACAAAGGAAGATGCTCGCACAAGATGGGAATTAACTAGAAAAATTTTCGCTGACATTTGGAAAAAATGGAAAGAAGAATATTTGAGTCAGCTGTTGGTCAGAACCAAGTGGCAGAGGCCCCAACGAAACATACAAATCGGAGACGTAGTCGTCATTCATGACGATAACATGCCTACAGGGAAATGGTTAATGGGTAAAGTAACCAACATTTACCCGGGAGAAGATGGATACGTTCGCGTGGTAGACCTCAAGACCAAAAGTGGTTACATGAAGAGACCCATAACAAAAATATCTATCTTGCCATTAGAAAACAATGAACAACAAAAACAACAAATTACATCCAATCATTGTGAAAGCGCGACTCATCCATCAACAAACAGAGGCACAGAACGGTCACAACACGTCAAAAATAAAACAACAAGCAACGTAAACTTATTTAGCCTAGTTATGACTTTGCTATATTTTCTGAATCCAGTCACAGCAAACAATAATTTCAACACTGCAGAGATCCAACAAGGCCTCTATTTCGACAAAGTGACAAATTTGAAGGTAATTCGCGACGAATGGAAAATAGTAGTATATTATGACCTTTCACCATATTGGACCAGCTTAACAATAATAGAAAAATTCAACGAACATTTGGAAGATGTATGTGAAAGGATCAAACCAAAAACACAATGTAAAATAATTTCACTACAAATGCGACACGCGCTCGCTGAACTTGAACACTACAACAACATGTTGCTGAGTCCGCAAGGCCGAGGAAACATAAGAAGCAAACGCGGGCTTATCAACGGTGTCGGTTCCATCGCACGTTCCTTGTTCGGTGTATTGGATGACCAATTTGCAGAACAATACACACGGGACATTCACCTTATCAGAGAAAATGAGAAACATCTGGCACTGTTAGCCAAAAATCAGACGTCTGTCATAGAAGCTGAATACAATGTACTAAGACGATCTGAAGAAAGAATAGAAAAACAACACAAGCTATTCAACCAACACTTACTCAATTTGGATAAAGTAACCAACGAGTTACAACAAGAAATGAAGTCCCAAGAATTAGCCATTGAGTTTACTATGTCCGCCATCTCCGCAAACATCTTAATAGAACATCTCAAGGACGTCCAGGAGACACTGTTAGACACTGTGAAGAATATTTACAACGGCGACATCAACACGCATCTCATTTCACCAGACCAATTACGGTACGAATTGAACATTATTTCTGGCCAACTATCAAAGGATCTGGCCCTGCCTATCACCAATATGCAAACAGATTTCTTTCGCTTATATCACCTTCTTCAAGTGAAAGCGAAAATAACAGCAAAATACCTGTTGGTTGAGATGAAGGTGCCCTTAACAACCAGAGATAATTACGAGGTCTATCGAGTTATACCTGTACCTAAAAGGAGTGGTGGAGATATGGTCACCCTACTGCCAATCGCTGACTTAATGGCGATAAACCTACAAAAAGACTCCTATCTACCTATTACTGCTCCTGACCTATACGAGTGCATACATTATGATACTACCACTCGATTATGCCAACTACAAACACCCATTTATCGCATGAAATCAGATGAGAGGAGTCTATGTAAAAGGAACAACGACACTGCTAATTGTCAAACAAAACAGGAACGCTGTCAAGACATATGGACGGAACTTAGAAATATGAATCATTATTTATATTTCTGTTGCGAACAATGCAAAATCCGGATCATATGTGGGCATCAAATATCAACACAAACATTCCAAAGGCTGGAGTAATGACACTTGGCGACGATTGCGTCATCAACAGCGATACATTTACTGCCTACTCAAGAAAACTACAGATGAGTGAAATTCGATCTCGAGTAGACATAGTTCCGGTAGAAATTCCACCGATAAACAATTTAATTAATCTGTCTGTTCCAATTATACAAGAGGTACACAATGGAAGTCTGACCAAGGAAGCGAATATGTTATTGCTGGATGATCTCGGTAACCAAATAAAACAGATAAAGGAGGCCGGATCCGAAGACATTATACCCGACCAAATAACATATCACGACATACATCAATATATCGTACTATACCTATTTATGGCGACCGTGGCAATAGCAGCTGCAATATATGGGTATTACAAGTTTAGGAAACAACCTATACCTCAAGCGATTCCTGGGCCGTTACGCGTTCCTGACCCTGCACCACGGAGGAGATCAACAGTCAGCATGGAAGATAATGCTATGCTCGAATCCAGGGAGCCACCACCATCATCGAGCATAAATAACTTGGATAAAGCAACGTCCCCTACTTCACGTTGCCACACATATAAAATGACATGACATATTTAAGGATTAATTATAATGCTTATGTACTTTTATATTTTAACTTTATTGTATTCAGTTTATGTTACATTAATTTTACTATTTGTTCACTTAACCTAATTTTATACTTAACATTCTAGTTGATCATAATTATACCTATCTTTTTGAGAGGGCAAGATGTACGAGCTACGCTGTACATTGACTTTGTCGTCATACGCGCGAATAATTAAATCATCGTAATCAGCATTTCTGAACATTGTAAACTACATAATTAATTTAATTCAGTAGCAATAAAACTATCTAAGAGATTGGTCGTCTACTCATTTAACATTAACAACATTCAACATTGCAACATAAACTTATAATCAACACTGTAGGGAGTTACAACCCCTACACGCCACATAAACAACTTTCTAGCAGAAAGAAACGTGGTTTGATAGACGGCGTGGGATACGTAGCAAACAGTTTATTTGGTGTCCTAGATCAGAGATTTGCAGACCAGTATCATATGGATATTCAAGCTATTCAAAAAAATGAAGACTATCTTTTACAACTCGTTCAAAATCAAACTTCCATTATTGAAATTGAAAACGATATATTGAAAAAGAATGAAGAAAACTTGAATCAGCAGTTCACTATTATAAACAACTTCATGAATGAAACTAATATACAACTGGTAAGGATCGTATCAGATTTCGAGACAGCCATGGCAACCAGCTTCTTCAGTTCAGCATCCCTCACTGCTCATCTTCTACTGAATAATTTGAAGAATATTCAGGAAACACTCTTTAACACATTTGTCGATATTTATAAAGGCAAGATGGATGTGCATTTAGTCACACCAGTAAACTTAATCCACCAGTTGAATAGTATATCAGGAAAGTTGCCAAAAACTCTAACGTTACCCGTAGACAACATTCAAGACGAGATAAAGGATATCTACAAATTAATTCACGTGAAAGCCAGAGTAACCTGCAGTTATTTCATGTACGAACTCCATATTCCTTTGGCAAGTGACGAAGACTTTGAGGTATACCAAATCTTCCCTCTGCCTCTAAAGAACCTACAAAATCCTGACGAAATGGCTGTTGTCGTAGTGTCATCTCAATATATTGCAATTAATATTGCGAAAAATACCTACGTTACTCTAAATGATAAGGAACTAAATCACTGCACACAACGCATTGTAGATAACTTCGTCTGCATATTGAACTTGCCAATTTACAACCTACAAAACACAAATGCACCGTGTGAAGCTAAACTCCTAGGTCATCAAACGACCTCACCATGCAACTCAAGGAGCACTGAATGTGATACTGCCTGGATCGAATTACATAACATAAACACATGGCTAGCCGTCACTTGTGACACATACACGGTGCGCACTATATGCAACGGTGACGTCAAATCGCACGTCATCAGCGAGTCATCCATTGTGACGCTGAAACAAGGATGTCTTCTGCAAACCAAGGATCTGATAATTCATTCTCACAATGACTACAACAGTAACGCAAGGCTGAATTATAACATACAAATCCCGTCACTAGATGAAACAATAAATGGCATAGTAAAACCACATTCTACGCCAATGTTGAAGATGAATCATGAAGAAGGCTTTGCCATAGTTCAAGACCAGTTACGATACTTACAACGCAAAGAACAACTTCCAGCGTCACTTTCTACTCATGACATCCATCATTATACCATTACCTACTTGCTACTGATGGTAGTGGTCGTCAGCATAGCCGTATGGATAGTCAAGAAACGTGGCTATTGTACCAAAAAGAAATCTACGACACCTAAGAAGGAAATTACGAACAAGAGCAAAGATCTTGAAAGTCAATCCTACGGACCATCAACAAAAGTCGGCAGGTTCTTTAGATCGCGTTCGATGATGGAGCGCCCACTATCGAAACCAGCATTGAAAACCAAGGTCCCATCGAAGGATATTGAATTTCATTTCTGATTATATCGGTTTTTATGTTTACATTTATACTTTTTATATTTTTTTATACGGTGTTTTATACTTTTAATACTTTAACTATTTTTTGTTCCATTTTTTACTTTTGTACTGATGATTCTCATAGCTGAGCCTGTTCTTTCTCTCGGGTTAGGAACATGTACGGTTTACGTACATTCGTGTCGCGAAATCAAGCTAAGTAAGCATATCGGTCGTTTCACTTAGTTCGTAACAATTATTAAAACGGTCTTCAGTGTGTGTACAACTGCCAACGCAACACAAGCGTATCTGTGAGAATCATTAAAACTATTACTAAACTGTAACTGGTGGATAATAAACCTTCTATATAACCAAGTGAAGAGTATTTATTCATCACCACACTCAACAATCAACTCAACCAACTGAAACCAACTAACGGTAGTGTACGGGCAAACTAAACCCGTACAGAAATTGAGAACCTGAATGCAAGCTAGATGCCAATTTATTATGCTACATTCCATACGAACTCCAACATCTCAGAAGTGGGATAAAGGCCCCGTTGTATCATCCTCCCGTGGGGGTACGGGAGGGATATGTGGGACTCTCCGGGGGAAGCCCGGCATACCCACTAAAAACCCAGGAGCACACCAGCGTTGCCATGTGAGGGGGTCTGGGAGACCGGGTGAACCTTTACGACCAGGACCCCCTCGGCTAGGCCTGCAAAAGATGGCGGGCCATATCACGCCCCTCCCTGTGTCGGGGAGGGGTCTCGGGAACGGTCGTGTGCCAATCGTTCCCGTCCCGCGAAAGGTGAATAGTGCAATGCGGATGTAGGCGCCCCCGCGCCTACCACCCGCTATTCACCCCCGGGAGGGAGAAGGCGGTTGTATTGCCGTCTTCTCCTACCGACTCTACGTCGTCGAAGCGCAGGGGCGAGGGCATCTTCCTCCCTCTCACGCTCTGCCGCCTACTTTTGCGATATGACGCATTCGCAGAAGGAGGCCATCGCCGCCCATGTTTCCTCGCTCCCCAACATTGCGCGTATTACGCAGGGGAGCGAGAGGTCTAGTCCGACCGCCGCGACAAGGTTCTGACGCGGCTCGGACCACGATGGGCACTCTTCGAGTGTGTGCCGCACCGTGTCCTCTGTCGCACCACAATGATGGCACGACGGGTTCTCCTCCCGCCCGATGCGGTGCAGGTACGACCCAAAACAACCGTGACCTGTCATCACCTGCACCAGACGGAAGGAGAGAAATCCGAATGGCCGCTCGAGCCAGGTCTGGAGGACCGGCCCGATTGCGTCCAGCGTCCGTCGCCCAAAGACTGAAGCGGCGAGGTCGTCCGACCAATGTAGGACGATGGCCTCCTTGGCCTCCTGCCGCACTGCTTCCCGGACTTCATGAACCGGACGCTCTCCTCGCGCCCTCCGCTCCGCCGTCCACTCGTACACTCTGGCGAGCACCCACGCTTCGAGCTCCCAAGGGGGAGTGCCCGCCAGTGCGCATGCCGCCGCAAAACCCACTGTGCGGTAGGCCCGCGCCACCCGCTGTGCGATAGCCCTTTGGGGCACGCGAAGGGCGGTGGCGTTCTCCCTCCTGCGCAGGGAGTCCGCCCAAACTGGGGCCCCATAGAGGGCCATGCTCCGGAGTATGCCGGGCATATAGACGCCGGCATCGCGCGCTGGGCCCTCCCAGGTTTGGCATGAGCCACGACAGGGCATTCGCCGTCTTTAGGAGGCGCTTCGATAGATCGGCGAAGTGCGGGCCGAAGCGCCACCTGCTGTCCAGGATGAGGCCCAGATATTTCATTTGCCTCACCACTGCGACCCTCTCGCCATCCACAAAGATGTGGGCGTCAGGAGGAAGACGCTGCCTCGGGCCGTGGAAGAACACGGCTTCGGTCTTGTGCAGTGCGACCGTCAGTCCCAAACGGCGGATCCTATCGGCAACCAGGGAGCCGCCCGCCGATGCCAGGCTGGCCGCCGTCGTGAAGCTCCCGCGGGCAGTGAGGAGAGTGTCGTCCGCATAGCAAATAACGCTCGTCCCTTGGAGGAGCGTTCCCCGCAGGAGCCAGTCGAAGCCGACGTTCCATAGGAGGGGTCCTAACACCGACCCCTGCGGAACGCCGGTATCCACGGCGTAGCGCCGCACCTCCCCGTCTCGATCTACAAGGAGGACGGACCTATCCTCCAAGTAGTTGGCCAGGTGGTCCCGAAGATATTGAGGCACTCCGTGGAATCGGAGCGCCTCTAGGATGGTGGAATGGGGCAAGGAGTTGAAAGCGTTGGCTATGTCGAACGACACAGCCAACAGTCCTTCCCCATCTTCTATGGCCTCCTGAACCTGGCCCTTGAGACGGGTTAAGGCGTCCACCGTCGACCGCTGAGCCCGAAAGCCGTACTGGGCGTCGGAAAGGTCCGGCCCTACGCTTGCCAAGTGGCGGTTGAGGCGGGCAGCTATAATCCCCTCGAACATCTTGCCGACCTCATCGAGCAGAACGATGGGCCGGTATGCCGAGGGGGAGTCCGCCGGACGTCCCTGTTTACGGAGCAGGCACAACTGCCCCTCCTTCCAAGGTTTCGGGAACCGCCCCGTTGCGAGACACGCGCTGAAGAGGTCCCGAAACCGCTCCTCCATTTGGGAGGCAGCGATGGCCACCACGCTTGCAGGGACACCGCCTGGGCCGGGGGCAGTTTTCTTTGGCCGGAGGCGGACCAACGCCGTGTGGATCTCGCTGTCCGTGACAGGGGGAGCCTGTTCCTCCTCTTCCGCTAGGGCACTCCCCCGAGGGGGATTCATCGCTGGAGGGGAGAACTCGGCGTTCCTGCGCGGAAACAGGGAACGCACCACCTCATCCAGCAGCGAAGGCTCGAGGGTCTCTGTCACCGGGGGACCTGTGGAGCGCAATTTGTTGCGCGCCGCCTTGTACGGTCTCCCGAATGGATCGCCGTCGAGTGTCTCCAGCAGCTCGGCTCTCGCTGAGTCTTTGGCGGCACCGATAGCTGACTTGAGGGCCGTCTTTGCCGCCACGTACGCTTCGTACAGACGGTCCTCGTTAGCTTCGTCTCGGCGCCGCCGACGACGGCTCCGCGTGAATTGGCGTTTGGCCGCCATGCACGCTGCCCGCAGTTGCGCCAACTCCTCCGACCACCAATACATAGCGCGGTTTGGAGGTGGGCGACGAGACCGAGGCATGCTGGAGTTGCACACTTCGGTCAGAGACCCTCTCATTTGACACGCTGCGGCGTCGACGTCTACATTTAGGACGGCTGGGGGCGAAAGCCAGTCTTGGAGGAACGCGGCCTCCTTTGCAGCCTCCCGGTCTAGGCGGGTGAGAGCCCACCGGGGAAAGGGGGATCGGCCCGACGATCGGCCAGAGTTCCCCCGACGGCTCTGGGTGGAGATTTCGAAACGCACGTATCGGTGGTCCGACAAGGTCTCCACCATGTCCACCCGCCAGTTTTCCACACGTGCGGCTAGCGGTGGGGAGGCAAAGGTGACGTCCACTATGGACCCACCCTGCCGGCGCACGCATGTTTGAACTCTCCCCCTATTTAGAAGGGAGAGACCAGAGGAGGCTGCCCACGCCTCAAGCGCCCGCCCACGGGCGTCGGTAGCCGGGTTGCCCCACGTCTCCGACTTGATATTCAGGTCCCCCAGCACAGAGACCTGTCGAGGCGTTATCCTGCCGACAACAGCTGCAAGGACTCCGAGAAAATCCTCGAAGTCTTGCAGAGGGCGATTTGGGGAGAAATAGACACCCACTAGTGCCAAGTCCTCGCCATTGGTTCTGTGAAATTGGAAGGTCACTGTTGACATTGTACCTCTATATTGTCCATTAGGTTTTTGCGAAGCAGTCATGCTAGCTAAGGAGGAGGCGGGACGCGTGAGGCAGCGAAGCGCTGCCTCCTCGCAACCCAGCCATCGCGAAGGACACACCGGGCGTCGGGGATCGCGAGACGATCTCCGGCCACCGTAAGCGCGGGCCTGCGGACGGCGAGCATGGGTGGCTCCCCGTCCGACCAGAAACAGACCCGAGCGTACGGCGCGTCGCGTTCCGCGCGCGCCTCAAAGAGCCATCAGACCACCACAGATGGGGCCCAATACGGCCGATGCCGATTCGGAGTCGCGGAGAACCTAACGGGTAACCGGGGCTCCGGCTCGACGTGCAGGAGAAGGAACGGGGTGGTTTTTAGTCAGTAAGAGTCTGACACTCCCTCCCGCCTCACCCAGGCGGGAGAAGTCATTCGATGATTTTCCCCCCTTAAAAAAAAAAAAAAAAAAGTGCCAAGTCCTCCCACGCGACGGCCACGTATCCCGATCCTCTCTCTAAAAGTGAGAGGGGAGGAGAGCCTGTAGAAGGACGTGCCGCAACTGCCACAAGGCCGTCCCTATCGCCCAACGAACGGTCAGGGATTGAGTAGGGCTCAGCGACTACCGCCACGTCCACCAACCAATCTGCCATAGACTGCACCAGCAGGTCTTGGGCCGCTCTGCAGTGGTTGGTGTTGGCCTGTAAAATGCGATGATTGGGCCCCATTATTCGATCATCGCATCCCGCACGTCGGTGTCCGCGACCGGAGTGTCGGCGGCGGCAGCAGCAGTAGCGGGTCGATTTGTCGCCTGCATTTTTCCCTTCTTGGTGGGGGGATTGCACTTCCTCCCAGCCATTATGTGGTTCGCTGGGCGACCACTAGCGGCACAGACCGCACAGTGCGGCGTGACAGCATCACAGGATGCCGCCATGTGTCCTTGCTTCCCGCAGCGGTAACATGTGTCTGCCCTCTCCACCGTGGACGGACACATTGTGCGGGTGTGCCCTATGCCAAAGCACTTGAAGCAGCGCAGGGGTTGCTCTTCAAGTACCCGAACCACGGCTGAACTGAACCCAATTCGTAGCCGCCCTTTTGTTTTAACCAGGACGGCCTTGGCTGCGGTGACTGGACAGTCCACACGGGTTGTGCCCAGGCCACGCCGGCCAGTCCTGATGACTCGACCTTGCACCGACTCGACAGGGCAACCTCCTGCTGCTGCAATGGCCGCCAGCACTTCTTCCTTGGAGACGGAGTCATCCAAGTTGGCGACCTCTAAAGTCACGGACTTGACTGGCCTGGCGACCTTTGCCACGTCCGCGATGCCCTCGCGCAATTTAGTTGCAAAGAGATCCGCATTTTGCGAACCCAATGCCCCGGGAAACTCGAAAATTCGAGCTCCGGTTTGGGTACGGCGGCAGGTGACGGCCCCAATCCCCAACTGGGTGGGATCGGCATGGGCACGAGCCCGCGTCAATACGGACTCGTATGTTTCGCCCCTTTCGGCGGCCTCGGGGGTGATGGTCACCGTAACCGCCGCCGTTTTGGGAGCCGCCAGTTTCCTCCCTTTGGCTGTGGGAACAGCAGGGGCCTTCTTTGCTGCGGCAGTAGCAGGGGTGGGTTTAGAAGTCGCTTTCTTTCCCTTCCCTCGCTTCACCACCTCTGTCCACGTTTCGTTGGGAACAACGACAGAAGACTCCAGCACGTCCCTTTCCCGACCCAGAGGAGCTGTTTGCGTCTTTTTCGGCTCAGCTGCACTTGTGCTGGGTGTAGGTGGAGCCGCCGTCGTTGAGGTTTTGCCCCGTCCTTTGCCCTTAGAAGGCTTTGAGGCCTGGGGCTGTCCGCTGGTGGTTGCAGCTGCTGGCGGTGCCAGTGCTGCAGATTGCGCTCTATCCGCTGCGAGTGGAGGGCGGATGCGCTTCTCCGGCAACAGCCGGTCCTCAATACCCGCAAAGCAAGCTCTCGTGAAGGCCCTTTCCTCCATTATAACCTTGCGGATTATATCCTCAAAGTTGGAGGAGGAGAAAGAGGAAGGGCCTGTTGCCGCCGCGTTGTTGGCCGATGGGGCCGTGGCTTCAGCCAGTTTTTTGTGGAGGTCGCTGACCTCAGCTTGTAGGCGATCCACCCGCGCCTGCAGTTACCGCGACTCTTCTGTCGCCGTGCGCTGCACCAGCTCCGCGATAATGCCGTGCATGCTGGCAGTACGGCATTTAAGGGTCTTTTGGAAGGTCCCCTTGAGGTTCGAGGACTTAGAGGCGACCTCAACTATCTCTTCTTTGTCCTCTTGTGCCATTCGCGCCAACTCGACCACCGAATGGTCCGCATACAGGACGTTTGACGCCCCGTAGCCGGCCCTGGACCTAGAAGCGCTTGTTGCGCGCTCTTTGGCAGCGACCTTCTCCTCCAGGTCCTTCTGCCCCTCCGCCCGTCTGGTTTGTGCCAGAGACGCCTTTAATTGGCGTTGAGCCTCATCGAGTCCCACGTCGTGGGCACTCGCTTTGGCCTTGACCTTGCGTTTGGTCTTGCCGATGGACTCCAAAGAGTCATCCGACTCGAGCCTACCATACGCCCGCTTTAACTCATAGCGACTAGTGGCCGCCCGCGACTCGGTTGTGGACTCCTCACAGTCCGACAACTCGTCCGCCCGACAAAACAAGCTAGCCGCAGATGGTGCGCGGCTAGCGTCCGACAACATGTCGGTTTGGCCCTGAGAAGGGCCGTTAGATTGGCCCTGAGAAGGGCCGTTGGGTTCGCCCTGAGAAGGGCGTTTTGGCAGGAAGCGCCCGGAGGCGTCCCGCAGAGGCTTCGACATAGACGAAGACGACATATTCGCACAAAACCGCAAAGGAAAAACGTACGAATTCACAGCGCTCGTTAGCCGCCGGTCTGCCACTCCGTTACGGTGGTCAGACACGGCGTTGCCCGGGGATCACTACGAGGAAGTGAGTACTGTGGGGAGATCCCCTTATGGGACAAGCCTGCCACAACCTCCCAAAACCGCTGCAACTCCTGTAAGCCAGGATCTACAGTAGATACAACCATGAAAACACCGGAACACTGAAGTCCGGCGCGTCCCAGGGACATGAGTAACTGTCTTGGTTCCCGCAACGAAGTGAATCAGAAGATATTATAAGAGGAGAAGAAGAAAAAACTATGGTTTTCACTTCCCTCGGTGAATTACTGCAGGAGACAGAATGAATTAAGCCTAAAGGCACAAAGAAGAGACTGTACAACTAGGTGAAGCCCAGTCGCCAAGCACCACGGAAATTTGACTAAAAACTAAGTGGGTCCTATGTGTGAGCTGTTATACTTGCTTCCAATAATAGGTATGGCAAAAAACGCCTAAACGCACGGAAATTCGTTCTAGATTCCACAAGGTCCGTATAATAAACTACACCTGACGAAACAATTAAATTATTTAACATAGTGTTACGTTCATATTGCCAGAGATCACACTCCCAGAGTATGTGATGGGCCGACTGCTCGTATCGTAGCTCCTCTGTCGAACATTGGCACCATGGTGAATCAATAAGTTTAAATGAGAACAATTTGCTTTTAAAGTTGCCGTGGCCAGTAAGAAATTGGGCAACACAGTGATCCACCTCCAACCATGTCCTCTCCAGCCGCTCATGCACGGATGGGAAGAACTTATACAGGTGGCGGCCCTTAATAGAAGATGCCCATCTACACTGCCATTCGGTTATAAGCTCGCCCCAAACGTCCGTCACTGGCTTAAACAATCTATCAATTTTATTTCTATCACGTTGTGCTAGAAAGCTTGCTGACAAATTAGGCCTCGCACTGTAGTACATAGCAGCACGTCGTTGCACCACAAGATCTACCGGAAGGACGCCTGCGAGCACAGGTAGGGCCTCAGTGCTAACCGTTCTATAGGCCTTACACAGGAAAATCAAGGCTAGACGCTGGCCTTGGAGAAGTTTTCGCCGTACCGCGCCCATTGTGGCCCTATCAGCCCAGACAGGTGCCCCGTAGCACACGCATCCTAGGTAAGTTGCTCCGTATATGATCCTAAGCGTAAGAAAAGAGAGACCCTAGGTGGCTTTGGAAATTCGCGTCAGCGCATAGAAGTTATTTTTAGTTTTCTGACTAATAGCCTTAATATGTTCAATGAAAGAAAAGTTTTTTTCCAATACTAGACCGAGGTAACAAACAGACTCCTTTCGTTTTACGGAAAAATTGTTAAATTTAACAGACGGCCATGACTTTAGATTTCCTTTAAGCTGGTAAGTTTTATGGGGTGCAAAAGTCAAGCGATTTCGTTCGCCCCATCGCGAGATCCTACTGAGACAGTCTTTAGCCAAATACTCCAGTCCGGCGCGGGTATTTGATTGTACTAGCAAAAGGCCATCATCCGCATATCCAGTCAAAGTACAGCCACAAGGAAGGGGAATCGCGAGCAAATCATCAAATCCTCATCATCAACAGCCTATAAATGCCCACTGCTGAGCAAAGCCTCTTCTCACACGGAGAAGGTTAGAGCGTTAATCAAATCCTAAATTCCACAAATACGGGCCAATAACGGAGCCATGAGGACATCCCATTGATAACGACTTCGACCGAGAACAATGACCAAGCTTCAGTTTAACGGAACCGTGAAGGAAATAAGTGTATATTAATTTATATATGTTACTAAAACAGCCACGACTTTTCAGTTTTAAGAGTAACATTGGCCACCATGCGTTATCAAAGGCACCGGAAATGTTCAGAAAAATGCCTACTATATACTTGTGTTCAGACGAATTTACCATGGATCGGACAGAAAGAGCCGCGTCGACAGTAGACTTTCCTACAGTGAAACTAAATTGATTGTTGTGGAATTTTGGTCCACCTGGCAGTAAACGAGGAACGATAAGTCGCTCAAGTAGTTTCCCTAAATATGGTAAAAGCGTGATAGGCCGGTATGACTTAGGGTCATCGAGGGGTTTATTTCCATTTTTAGGGATTATGCGAATGAATCCACGTCGCCATACACGAGGAAAGACACCTTCCGCGATACAACGGTTGAACACAGTTAGGATCGCATCAGCCGCGGATTTACATGCTTCTATTATCATTTTATTTGAGACTTTGTCTTCACCAGATGATTTATTTAAAGGCAAAGTTTTAACAATAGTTACGAGGTCATTGATGGACGGTAGATCAGACACAGGTGACTCCGGCGGTATAGCTGCCCACGACCTAATCTGTTGATGGTAATCATTGTCTGTCTCGAGCACATCGTCAGGGACAAGTTCGTCGAGTAGAACTTCCGTTGTCTCCTCAATACCAGTGGTGTGAACATTGTTGACTTTTATGTTCTGCACGAATGCCAGATCGACGGATCTATTGGCTTTGAACTCATGGTATAGAGGCGACCACGGGCCCTCCTTATCTAATTTCTGTACAAGCCTCCGTAGCAAATCACCCTTGGCTTTCTCCACCGAAGCCCTATAACGTGACCTGGCAACTCTAAACGCAATCAGTGCTTCATCAAAAACGGTACCGGTTACCTGACGTTTCTTTAGTCTATTTAACTGTTTGCGCGCTTTACGAAAGCATTTACGTTGTTCGACTAGATAGTTATTCCACCAGTCGCATCTACGCATACTAGTCACGGACCCGCGACCAAAATCGACGTCGGCACAGTAAGTAAAGGCATCTGACATGATTTCAGCGCCCTCCTCGGCCGAGAGATCTCTGCGAGTGAAGTCTGGGATGCAAATAATGAACTAAAGAAGTTCCAATCCGCACCCTTAGTCTTGTACCTAAAGCTATCATTGCAATATGTTGGACCCTGGGGTAATGTTGAAACAAATTCGTACACGATCAGGCGATGATCACTACACGACGCATCTGGTAGTACACGCCACCTATCCAAGCTAACGTCTGCACTAGAAAGTGTGACGTCAATACAAGATTCGCCCATTTGGCTGCAAAAAGTAGGTGGTGCATCAGGGGTGTTATGAATGGAGAGATTCATTTCAGCAATGAATTCCTCAACAGCACAGCGCCGTTCCATGTCAGTAGCCCTAACCTTGCCATACCACAAGGATGAAGACGCGTTAACGTCGGCACCAAAGATTTGGAGCCCGCAAGTGATTGCAAGACGTGACGGAGGTGGTGAATATGAGGAGTAACTGAATCAGAATATTGAAAGTAACAGCTCACAACGTAAAGTTTACAATTTCCCGAAGCAATCTCCGCGACGGCACAGTGTGACGTCATTAAATTAGCCATGGATGTTACTGTGAAATTAGGTGATCTCGTGACATAAATTCCAGCCCGCGACCTGCCATCCAGCTGCACTACCCTGCGCCGTAAGTGGGTATTTTGATATTGTTCTTGAATAAGAACTATGTCAAGTTGATAATCGACAATTAATTTATCTAACTCAGAGTCGCAACCCTATCGTTATGGAGATTCAACTGCCCTATGGTTAACTTATCCATACTTTTATTTAATAGGTTGTATTGAGAATAAGTTGTTCAAGTTTTGTTTTATAGGTTCCACACTCTGGCGAGCCACAACGGTGATCATGAGGTTTCTTAAAACGTTTACACGCCACACAAGTAGGAATAAAATTTGTTTCCTTTATATGAGGGCAGTTGTCGCTCTCGTGCGCTTCGGCGTAATTACCGCAAGTAACTGTCCGAACTGCTGACACAGATGGCACCTGACTACCTCGACGTCATCGATAAAACGGCAGGTAGCCCAATCAATAAACAATTTCTCCTTAGTTGACACGAGATGCTTCCGCACGCTAGTATCGATTTCAATACCGATCCATTTACGACCGTTTTGCATGGTACGTCGGCGGGTAATTTTACATGACTTGATAAAATCCTCCTCTTCGATTTTGAGTTCGCCGTTAATATTTTGCCGATATAATGAGGTCAAAAACGCGTTGTCCTCCATCGAACCCGGGACGTCTTTGACCAAGATACGCGGTCTACGGCCCTTTGGTTTTTCCAAGCGCAAACTGGCGGAACTTGTTAACTATATGCTAATTTATTATTAAAATAAGTGGTTATTGCAGATACGTGTATAGACTCGAAATATACGTAATTATTGTTGTATATTTTTTCTCCCTGTTCGTGTTTTTAATTTTTTTTTTCTCTCCATCAAAAATCCATCGATTACAATCATTTACTTGTTGTAACACGGGTTTTTAACTACAATTGGTGGATTCATATTGCTGCTTTTAATAAACATAATGCCCTGTTATTATGCTTATCTACTCATTTGTAGTAAACAGCTACCTACACCTAAAGCATGTCCGCTTTAGAAAACCTAGATTTGCTAGTTTGTTGGTATATTCGGTTGTACCCTACAAATTTATTGCTATTAATAACCCATAATCAGATCATTTAAAATATTACTTTTCCTGTGCTGTGTTGCTATGTCAATGTGTATAAGATTCTATGGCCACGCTTAGGTACTACAACGCCTATATTTTTTAATCATACTATGCCTAACACTAGTTTGCTGTTCGCGGGGATATAATTCACTTTTCAGTCCATTCCATGGAGGGAAACAATCGAGAACGAGTAGTCTACACTCCGACGGATCCCACGGGTCACTGTTCGCGAAGCCGGGTGAGGCGCCAGATTCGCAGCCGGGCGAGCCGCCGGAATCGCAACCGGGCGAGCCACCGGAGTCGCAGCCGGGTGAGCCACCGGAGTCGCAGCCGGCCGAGCCACCGGAGTCGCAGCCGGCCGAGCCACCGGAGTCGCAGCCGGGTGACCCACCGGAATCGCAGCCGGGCAAGCCACCGGAGTCGCAGCCGGGCGAGCCACCGGAGTCGCAGCCGGGCGAGCCACCGGAGTCGCAGCCGGGCGAGCCACCGGAGTCGCAGCCGGGCGAGCCACCGGAGTCGCAGCCGGGCGAGCCACCGGAGTCGCAGCCGGGCGAGCCACCGGAGTCGCAGCCAGGCGAGCCGCCGGACTGGCAGCCGGGCGAGCCGCCGGACTGGCAGCCGGGCGAGCCGCCGGACTGGCAGCCGGGCGAGCCGCCGGACTGGCAGCCGGGCGAGCCGCCGGACTGGCAGCCGGGCGAGCCGCCGGACTGGCAGCCGGGCGAGCCGCCGGACTGGCATCCGGGCGAGCCGGGCGAGCCGCCGGGCTGGCAGCCATGTGAGCCACCAGCATCGCAGCCGTTCGAGTTGCCGCTCATGCAGCCATGCCAGTCAACGCCCTCGCAGCCAAGCAGAACAATCGCAGACCAAAATGATGGGTGACGCGATACCAGAAACTAGCTGCTGCCCTGAATCCATCACTCAAGATAATACTGGTGAGTCAATTCCTCAATTAGAAGTTACCGCATTATCTGAACTGGTCACCATATTAAAATCAATGTCTGGTAATAATCCCGAGAAGTTCGGATCCCTTAATAATACTGTACCTGAATTCGATCCCTGTAAACGAGAACAAACCATGATAATGTGGCTTCACAAAGTCAACGAGTGCGCTACTATCTATGGATGGTCAGAAAAACAAATTGTTCACTATGCCCTACCTAAACTAAAGGGCGTTGCCCAGAGATGGTATGAGGGTCTACCTTCCGTCTTATTTACCTGGGCCGAATGCCAGGAAAAACTGTTGGCAGCTTTTCCGTCAGAAGAAAACTACGGGCAAATGCTCAGCGATATGTTGGCGAAGCGAGCTAGATTTACAGATTCATTAGAAGATTACTATTATGACAAGCTAACACTCATTAATAGGTGTGGGATACTCGGCAAACGTGCAGTGGAGTGTCTCTTACACGGTATTGACGATCGATCAGTCAGATTGGGCGCAGAAGCGGCCCAGTTTGACGACCCCAATAAGCTTTTGGCGTATTTACGAAATGCTCGTAATATAAAATCGATCATTGACCGTAAATCGAATAAACATCAACCCCCGAAAAATTCGAATGGCCACAACTTTACGAAAACTATACGTTGCTCTAATTGCAAGAAAGATGGGCATGTTACATCGCAATGCACTCAACCAATAAAAAAGTGTAGTCGATGTAACAGGATAGGTCATGGACACTGAACAATGCTATGCCAAACTCCCAACAACCGAAGAGAAAAAGGTCTTGCGAGTAGAAGATGAAAGTAACGGATTAGACTCATTTTGTACTTCAAAACTAGCTAATCAAGTATCTGACGCTAATAAGAAATATTTTAAAACTGCTGTAGTTAATGGGTTACCGTTAACAGCATTCGTTGATTTTGGTAGTGAATGCTCTGTGATTAAGCTGTCGGAGTTCCTTAAGTTGTCTTTGAAGTACGAGATCCATAATCTCCCGGTTCTAAGAGGTTTTGGCAATTTTATGGTCACACGCACCGCACGACTACATACCTACCAGTTACCAGTACCACCGAATACCTTACCATATACCTTCCACAATACCTTTACCTAAAGTTTTAGACTTACTTCGTTTTAGAAACAAGAAACAAATTGTCTTGAAAAAGACAGTTTACGTTTTGACTCCGTTTTTAGAAACAAGAAACCAATTGTCTTGAAAAAGACAGTTTACGACTCTCTCGCATAGAAACGATAATAATCACTGCGGCAACAGCGTTATCACACCGTGCCGCGAAAGAAGCGGTTTGGTTAAGCAAGCAGCCAAGCAGCGTAAGCGGAGCCGGAGCCGGAGCACTTGCATTCGTCGTATCTTCATTGTTCATCTGTAGGTAGTCTTCAGTCTTCACTCGACGCCGGCGCTCGGAGAAATGCGCGCGCTCGCCGTCGAGTCTTCTCTGCGTCCCCGGCAGGGGGCGCGAGGTCGCGCGTTCCAGGCCGATGCCTGTTTCGGCGGGTGCGCTCGCTGCCTGCTACAGCAGGCGAGGGGTTGGGTTAGTCGGGCTCCTTGCGGGGCCCGATGCAGTGTCGAGTCCGGAGGTTTGCCCCGCCATGGGCCGCGCTCTAGCCGGGCAAGCCCGGCGAGCAGCAAGCTGTTGGCGGGGCATGGTCGTGTCCAGTGGGGGCGCCGCTAGGGGCCGCCCTCGAGCCGGGGGGAGCCCGGTGAGCGGCGGGTTGGTAGCGGCGCGTGGTCGTGTCCGGTGGAGGCGGAGACTCTACCGATCCGCCGGCGCCACTTACACTTACAATGTTTTTTTTTTAATTGCTATATTAAAGTAAAATTATGCTAGACTATTAACTAGATAATAATAATACATTATTTTCCTTAAAACTATGGACAGAAAAATAATAGGACTAATACTAATATTTGTCGCGATTTGCTTGAACTAGGTTTATGCAACCTGTGTTTCAAGTCATCACTTTATTACTAATCATGTTAAATCTATACAGGTTTGTATTATCACCTACTTAAATAAAATTAAAAAATTATAAAACAAATTAATCTTATTTATTTATTTATTTATTTATTTATTACACACACAAGTTAACATTACAGGTTTAGGACCCAATGCGATAACAAGGTATTATAAAATCTAGCGACACCTTACACAATATTAGATTTTACTAACTAATAAAGTAATCCAAACTATTACAGAGATGAAGAGAAACACAAACCCTGTATTAAACTTAATAAAATAAAGACAAATAAATAGCATTATTATTGCCTATCTATAACATAAATTATATAACAGAATCTTTGTGAATTCACTCGGCTGACAGGTAAGAACATCTATTTGCTCGTGCACAACATTTATATTACGGATAGCTTGCGTAACCGCGGCTTTCGCCAGTAAGTTCGTCCTAGCCACCGGCACCGCCAACAGAGGCGGACGCCGCCGCCTCCTTACATAATTGTCAGGTACCCACAAACTGATTCTTTGAAGAACATCTGGGTTATGTTCCAATCCCCGAATCAATTTCACCAAATAGGTGGTAAGAGTAAACTCTCGACGCACCTTCAATTGATTGTACCCGACCATACCCAGCACAAATAACGAGGGATACATTAACGGATACAACGGGTACACTCCATACAGCTTCCAATTCCGTTCGGAGTCCTCTGCGGCCGAGATGTCCGGCGTGGAGGTGTCGGAGGGCGAGCGCGGCTCTGAGAGCGAGCGCTGCTCCGGGGGCCTCCAACAGGCCATTACGGCGGAGCTCTACAAGCTGGCGATGGGGAAATCCCAGCCGGTTAGGTTCCGCCTCCTCAAGGCGGCGGCGGCCACAATAACGGAGGCGGCCTTGGAGCAGTGTGCGGTGCCCACTGCGGGAAAGGTGCGCTCCGAGCTGGCCGAGATGCGGCGAGAGCTGGCGCGCTTGGCGGCCTCCAATGCGGCTCTGGAGGCCGAGCTGCGGACGGCCAGGGCCGAGCTCGCCGCTGCTCGCGGCAGTCGCCCCCAGCCCCCGGCGGAGGCCGACGTAGTCGGACTGCTGCGGGCGGAGTTGGCTGCCTTCCAGCGACGTTTCGACGTGCTGGAGGGCAGGCTCTTGCGCCCCCCACTCGCGGCGAGTCAGGTCGCCCCCGCGGTCCCGCGGTCGTACGCGGCCGCTGCGGCCAAGCCTTCGACCTCGAGTCAGGCTAGCCGCAGCTCCCAACCGCCGGCAAGGGCGCGACCGGCTGCCCCAGCGAGGGCCTCGGCGCCCCCGCCGGCGCAGACCCCAGCTGCGCCGACGGCGCCTGCGCCTGCGCCCGCTGGGCGCAAAAAGAGGAGGGGCACTCCGGCCCAGCAGGCTGGGGTTGCGGCGGCGGCGGCGGAACCCGCCCCGCAAGCAGAGGACGGTGGCGGGTGGCAAATCGCCGGCGAAGCGAGGAGAGTCGCCAAGGAGGGCCGGAAGCGCCGAAAAAAGGCGCAGCGGCAACGACGGCAGCAGCAGCGCAGGGAGAAACGCGCTGCTGCCTTGCTCCTCGCCCCTAAGACCGCGGCTGTAGTAATTACACTGCAGCCCGAGGCGGTCAACAGGGGCGTTACGTATGGCGACGTCCTCGCCAAATTAAAGGGGGCGGTGACTCCTGCGGAGTTCGGGGCCCCGGACGGGTTCGCGGTCAAGGTGACCGCTACCGGAGCCGGTCTTTTGGAGGTCCCCGGCGCGACCAGCGGCCCATCGGCCGACGCCCTGGCCGAGAGGCTTAGGGCGTGCCTCGGTGCGGACGAGGCCCGCGTGTCCAGGCCCACCAAATGCCTGGATGTCAGGATCTTGGGCCTGGACGACTCCGTAACGGAGACGGAGGTGGTGGCCGCTGTGGCCAGGACGGGAGGCAGGCAGGCGCCATCCGCCCGGACAACTCGGGGCTGCGCACTGTTGTGGTCAGCTGCCCCGTCACAGCGGCCAAGAAGCTGAAGGAGGGCAAAAGGCTCTTGGTGGGATGGGTCTCGGCGCAGGTCAAGCTGCTCGAGACCCGGCCTCTGAGGTGCTACCGCTGTCACGTGGGGGAGCACGTGAGCGTCAAATGCACCTCGGAGGTGGACCGCAGCGACTGTTGCTTCCGCTGCGGTCGGCCCGGTCACAAGGCCGGCTCGTGCTCCGCCCCGCTGCACTGCAATGCATGTGCGGCGGCTGGCAAGCCGGCCAATCACCGGGTCGGGAGCAAAGGCTGCTCCCCTCCCGCCAAACCCAAGGGCAAAGGTAGGCCCTCCGCCGCCCCTGCCGTTTCCGCCGCCGCCGCCGCCACTGCCACCGCAGTCGCCGCTGCCGCCACTGAGGAGGTCGGAATGGACTGCCAATAATGGCCCCATTCCGCCTCCTCCAGGCGAACATCAACCACTGCGCCGCTGCTCAGGATCTCCTGCTCCAGAGCATGGCGCAGTGGTCGATCAATGTCGCCGTGGTCTCCGAGCCGTACTTTGTCCTGCCCAGGGATCACTGGGTGGCGGACCTGGACGGCTCGGTGACCATCATCTCGTCGGCCGCCGCCGGTACCCCGACTCTTGAGGCTGCTCAAAGAGGCCGGGGTTGTGTCGCAGCACGGTTCGGAGAGCTCGCTGTGGTGGGCGTGTACTTCTCTCCGAACCGAACTCTCGCCGAGTTCCACAACTCCTTGAGGGAGTTGGTCACCGTCGTCGTCGGGTTCCGTTCCCTCCCCGTGCTCGTCCTCGGGGACTTCAACGCCAAAAACTTGGCTTGGGGTTCCCGGTTCACCGACGTCCGGGGTAGGATGGTGGAAGACTGGGCCCTTGAGACGGGCCTAGTCGTCCTGAACCGGGGTTCTGTCCCCACGTGCGTGCGGATGCAGGGCGAGTCGGTGGTGGACATCTCGTTCGCCAGCCCTGCTCTGTCACCGCGTATTGTTGACTGGCGCGTCATGGAGGAGGTGGAGACGTACTCCGACCACCGGTATATCCGGTTCGACGTCTCCGCCGAGTCCGCAGACCCGCCGGTCAGACAGGCCCCATGTGGCCCGCGTTGGGCGTTGAAACAGCTGGACCGGGAGCTGCTCCTGGAAGCCGCCATCGTGCAGGCCTGGGTGATACCACCGGTCAGGCCTGCCGACATAGACGATGAGGCCAAGTGGCTCCAGGACGCCATGTCCAGGATCTGTGACGTGGCGATGCCCCGGATCCGGTCGAGGCAACAAAAGCGCCAGGTGTACTGGTGGTCGCAAGAGCTAGCAGCTCTACGCAAGGCGTGCACTGCTGCGCGACGCCAGTACACTAGGCACCGCAGGCGCCGCATCCGTCCTCCTAATGCGGAGGCGAGAGAGGCGGAGTTGTACGAGGGATACAGGGCGGCCAAGGCCCTCCTCAAGGTGGAGATATTGCGGGCCAAGGAGGAGGCCCGCCGAGAGATGCTGGGGACTCTGGACAGAGATCCGTGGGGACGCCCGTACCGGATGGTACGCGACAAGCTCCGCGCTTGGGCTCCCCCGCTCACCCAGAGTCTCCGGCAAGAAGTCTTGGAGGAGGTGATTGGCACCCTGTTCCCTCGACTGTGGAGGGGGTTCACCCCTCCGTATATGACTCCGCCCCCTGCGGTGCCCGACGCGGGCTACAGCGACGACGACGACGACATCGTCCCAGAGGTGACCGAGGCAGAATTGAGAGCGGCGGTGCGCCGGATGGGCGCCAAGAACACCGCCCCAGGACCCGACGGCCTGCATGGCAAGGCATGGGTCCTGGCCTCAGAGGCTCTCGGGCCTCGATTGATTGGTCTCTACAGCGCATGTCTGGAGAGAGGCCAGTTCCCGCTTCTCTGGAAAGCGGGAAAACTGGTCCTCGTGCGGAAGACGGGGCGCCCTGCGGACTCTCCGTCCGCGTACCGGCCCATAGTGTTGCTCGACGAGGTGGGGAAAGTCTTCGAAAGAATCATTTCGAACCGCCTCGTCGCGCACCTGACGGACATTGGGCCGGACTTGTCGGACGGCCAGTTCGGCTTCCGCAGAGGGCGCTCCACGGTGGACGCCATCATGCGCGTTAGAGACCTCACGACGGGGACTGCAGTGTCCAGGGATAAGGTCGTAGTGGCGGTGTCTCTGGACATCGCCAACGCCTTCAACTCCCTGCCCTGGAGCTGCATCTTGGAGGCACTCCGATATCATCGGGTGCCTACCTACCTCCGTCGTGTAATCGAGGCTTACCTGACGGACAGGTCCGTCAGTTACCCCGGTCACCGGGGCGAGTGGAACCGGCGAGAGATGTCACGCGGTGTTCCACAGGGTTCGGTTCTGGGGCCGCTCCTGTGGAACATCGGCTATGACTGGGTGCTGCGCACCGACCTCCCGAACGGCGTTAGCACAATATGCTACGCCGACGATACGCTGGTGCTAGCGCACGGGAGGTCACACCAGGCGGCGGCCGACTTAATGGCGACAGAGGTTGCGACAGTCGTTGAGAGAATCCGGCAGTTGGGACTCGAGGTGGCGCTCCACAAGTCCGAGGCCATGTGTTTTCATGGCCGCGGGAACGCGCCACCTCCGGGTGGGTCCCAAATAACGGCGGGAGGAGTTACCATCGGCGTCGAGACGACGATGAAGTACCTAGGACTCGTCCTCGACAGTCGGTGGAACTTCATAGAGCATTTCCGACGTTTGGCTCCAAAGTTGGAGAGGACGGGGGCTGCGTTCAAACGCATCCTCCCCAACCTCGGGGGCCAAACGCCTCCTGCCGGAGGTTATACGCCGGGGTCGTGCGGTCCATGGCCCTCTACGGCGCCCCTGTTTGGGCGCCAAACCTGTTGCGGCGTCCCGCTCGGACGCTGCTCATGGCACAGAGGGTCATGGCGATCCGAATGATCCGCGGATACCGCACGATCTCTGGGGAGTCGGCGAACCTCCTTGCCGGATTACCGCCGTGGGATCTGGAGGCGAAGGTGCTCGCGCGCGTGTACAGCATGCGCGCGGAGGCACGTCGCCGGGGCGAAACTCCGCTGCCGCGCCAGATAAGTGCGTGGCGGGATGAGCTCCGGCGCGATCTCATGGCGGAGTGGCAGCAACGACTGTCGCAACCGAGGGCTGGGCTCGCTGCCATCGCAGCGGTAAGTCCCCTCTTTGAGGAGTGGCTTGAGAGACGCTACGGCGTCCTCACCTACCGCCTGACGCAGGTCCTCACCGGACATGGAAGTTTCGGGAGGTACCTGTGTCTGATGGGGCGGGAGGAAACGCCCGGGTGTCATCACTGCGAGGACCGCCCTGAGGACACGGTGGAACACACGGTGGGAGAATGCCCTTCGTGGGCTGAGCACCGCCGTGTCCTCAGGGAAGTGATCGGCGATGGCGACCTCTCGCGTCCGGGCCTAGTGCAGGCCATGATGCGGAGCGAGGGGGATTGGGATGCCGTCTCCTCCTTTTGCGAAGCAGTCATGCTAGCTAAGGAGGAGGCGGGACGCGTGAGGCAGCGAAGCGCTGCCTCCTCACAACCCAGCCATCGCGAAGGACACACCGGGCGTCGGGGATCGCGGGACGATCTCCGGCCACCGTAAGCGCGGGCCTGCGGACGGCGAGCATGGGTGGCTCCCCGTCCGACCAGAAACAGACCCGAGCGTACGGCGCGTCGCGTTCCGCGCGCGCCTCAAAGAGCCATCAGACCACCACAGATGGGGCCCAATAGGGCCGATGCCGATTCGGAATCGCGGAGAACCTAACGGGTAACCGGGGCTCCGGCTCGACGTGCAGGAGAAGGAACGGGGTGGTTTTTAGTCAGTAAGAGTCTGACACTCCCTCCCGCCTCACCCAGGCGGGGGCAGTCATTCGATGATTTTCCCCCCTTAAAAAAAAAAAAAAAAAAATACAGCTTCCAATACAAGTGACGAGTGAATTTGTTCTGAACTCGTTCTAACATCAGAGAGTACTTATTTTCATGAGGCGCCCATATCATTGCGCTGTGCTCCAAGTGACTTCTCACTAATGCGTCATAAAGGGCCCGAATTGTAGAGATGTTAGTGAAATCTCGCGTTTGTCTCAATAAAAATCCTAGATTTCTATACGCCTTCTTACAAATTTTCATTATGTGCTCACGGAACAACAACTCCGGGGTCATGTAAACTCCCAAATCACGCACCTGTATGACTCGTTGTAGAGGTGTATTATCAAGCCTGTATTCATGTAGCAGAGGTGAACGCGCGCGAGTGAAACTTATCGTAGAACATTTTGACTCGTTAAAATACAGCTTGTTTTCATGACTCCATTGAACTATTCTATCAATGTCATCCTGTAAGCATTTGCAGTCTGTTTCATTGGTAATTTCTAGCAGCAACTTTAAGTCATCTGCAAATAATAAACAAGAGCTATGTTTGACGACCTGTGGTAAATCATTTATCATAATTAAAAATTCGAGAGGCCCCAAATTACTGCCCTGGCTTACTCCCGATCTAGTGTAATAGGGATCCGATTCCCAACCATTGTAGTCGACAAACTGCTGCCTATCCTTCATGTAACTGGCAAAAAACCGAACTAACTGTGGCTTGCACCCAATTTCAACTAGTTTCCTTAATAAGATGTCATTATCGACGGTGTCAAATGCTTTTCTAAAATCAAAATAAGCCGCGTCAACCTGCACTCCAGCATCTACCGCTGGCACCAACCTTGTCATAAAGCTAAAGAGGTTTGTTGCCGTGCTACGACCCGGTCTAAATCCGTGTTGTGAGTCCGAGATCTGTCCACGTATCTGTGCCTGTAAGCTACGCTGTACAGCTGACTCAAACACCTTAGCCGGGGATGACAACACTGCCACTGGTCTATACCCCTCAATGCTAGAACATGCCTTACCTTTAGGTACTGGAATGACTCTGGTAATTTTCCAACGTGTCGGAAAAGTAGCCAAACTCAGGCATGTATTAAATATATACCGCAATGGTTCTGCTAGTACTCTACTACAGTCTTTAACAAGAAAGGCTGGTAGACCATCCGGACCCGCTGATCGCTTGGCTTTTAAACATTCAAGGGCATTGCGTACGTCCATGATAGTAAGCCGCCCCACCTCCACATCTGTATTGTTCCCCGTCTCCGCCGCCGCTGACGCTGAAGCCTCTTGTGGATCCAGTCGTGGCGGATCAGTACTATATACAGTTTCAAAAAAGGCAGCAAACTGCTGAGCGCATTCGCTATCCGATAGATATTTACCATCTTTAACAATTGGCCGTCTCGCCGTTGCACCTCGCTGCGATCTTATAAACTGCCAAAACGACTTTGGGTCCTTAGTAAACTGACATTGAATTTTACTTTTGTGTTGTAAGTAAGCAGTGTTTAATAATTTCTTAATATGCGATCTGAATTTAGAATAATTTGTATAATCTTTGTTACTATTGTTTTGTTTAAACCTTTTGTGAAGTGCTGCTTTTGTTTTTAACCCACTAATTATTTCGGTCGTATACCACACGGGATAAACATATTTTGATTTACTACACTGTTTTTTTAGAGGGACACTTTCATCCAATATACCTCTACTATAAATTTTATCATAAAAAATATCTAAAATATCTTCTAAATCAGTCTTATCATACATCTCGCTCCAGTCCGTTGAGCCCAACATTGAGTATAACAATTCATAATCTGCTTTATAAAAGTTGTATTGTGACCCTTTGTTGCGTGTATTTGAATCAGGCGTGCTATCGTTAGCGCCACCAGTGGCGCACGGATCGGCGGCGGCGGCGTTCCCAACCGCGGACAACACCCCGTCGTCGCACGATAACCGCGGCGATAGCGGCGCGCGGCTGCCCATCTCAATGCCGACGGCCAGTGCCGGGTGGTACTCGTCAACCGGCAGCATGCCCTCGTCCGCCGCAGACACCGACATTGACACGCCTACCCTTGCGCTCAGTACGAGGTCTAACTGTCTGTTGTTGCAGTTTGGAACCGTGTTAAACTGAGTGAATTCACAAAATGACGTAAAATATTCAAAATAGTTAACAATAGTTAAACTTTGTATGTGACCTACTTAAAGTAATTGACCTTAAAGACTAATTAACTACGTCAGTACATCTAAAAGTTTTTCTGTGTCATTATAATTTAATTTCAGCAAGTACTCCGTTATTATGTTACAACATTTCTTATGACTAAGGCTGTATACATTACAAGATTTATTTATCTTATTGTACAAAAACGGTCCGAGAAACATATAAAATCTAGTGCAATAGGCATGTTTAGTTTGTCTAGTTTGGCAGACCAGATTATTCCTTTTCTTTACCAAAATTTCACGGTCATAGGTGAGATCCGAATGTTGAAAAAGAACGATGTTTAATATACTTAATTGCCGTACTGTAAGAACCTTACATGCCTTGTAAAGTTCGTGAGTAGAAAATCTAAAAGGGCGAAATGTCGCAACCTTGAGGATGGCCCTCTGAGCACGTTCTAGTGGAAGCATTATTGTTTTAGCGGCATCTCCCCATGATGTTATGCAATATGTTATGTGCCCTGCCTATACCAAATCCATTGAATAGCGACATGATAGCCAATGACGCACAAAGCGACACATTTACGGAATATTGCAACACCTAATATGCTGAGTCGACTCCTCGTGTCGCCGCATCGTGACTTACTTCCACAGTGCTGATGTTGCATCGGTATTTTACGTAGAATTAATTCGGACTATAATATGTATTAATAAAATAATTCACTTTGGTACTAGCATCGTCCAAGTCTACACATAAAACTATTGTAATATTTAAATTAATTAAACTTTTATCTTTAAAAGTTTCGATTATTTCAAAGTCCTCCGGCTGTCACCTACATAATTGGCGCAGTCGGTAGGATATTCGAGGCAGCGTGGCGCAGTACAGATTTCCAAAAATCGTTAATCTACTGACTCCGGTAGTCGCTGTCGGTACTTCCAAGTACATCGTCGAGTATCCGAACTTCAGAAGGTGCAGCTGAGGGCGTATCCAGTCATCGATACATCGAAATAATCATGTACATGTAAGTCCTTGAAACTTTCTTTAAGTGTTGCTCCCTTATCCTTCCTTTTCACCCTTTTATAAAAATTAATCAAAATTTTTCATCCAAGGGTAACCAGGAATAAATCTGTCTCTTCCAGACAGATAAGCAGGTGTAGGGAATTAGATTCTAATAGGGTTATCGATTCAGATAATTTAGGTTTAGAAATATTCGATACAAATAAGATGGCATTGAACCCCGATTCTATCTATAAGGCTTTGCGCCCAGTCCCGGAATTTGATGGCAATCCAAATGTCCTCACGCGTTTTATTAGAATATGCGATCAACTTGTAGGACAATACGTTAAAGATGATCCGAGTTGCGAATTAACTAATTTGTGTTTAATAAACGGTATATTAAATAAAATTACTGGATCTGCAGCCAGAACTATTAACTCTAATGGTATACCGGATAATTGGCAAGGGGTCCGTGATGCTTTGATAAATAATTTCTCCGATCAACGAGACGAGACCGCTCTTTATAATGACATGTCCTTATTAACACAAGGGAGTAGTACCCCTCAAGAATATTATGACAAATGCCAGACCCTTTTTAGCACAATAATGACATATATTACGTTACATGAGAATATAGATACTACTATCGAAGCTAAACGTGTTCTATATAAAAAGTTAACATTGCAATCGTTCGTTAGAGGACTTAAAGAACCTCTAGGGTCCCGTATCCGATGTATGAGACCCGAAACTATAGAAAAGGCTCTGGAATTTGTGCAGCAGGAATTAAATGTAATGTACCTACAACAGCGTAACGAGAGTATTCCTGAACGGCGCAACCCGAATATACATCAAATGAACGCGAATCATAAAATACCACACGAGGTCCCTATGACCACACCGAAAGCTTTTAGATTCCCTAGCACAGGCTCGAGTTGGCATAAACCTATGCCGCCGCAGCAGCAGCAGTCATGGCGACCACCCTTCCAGCACAATCAGGTAGGTCAACGTGCACCCAATATGTTCAGTCGTACGCAACAAATGTTTCGCGCACCCCCGCCAAATTACAATCCCCAAAGTAACGTGTTTAAATTACCACCGAGAAATCCCCAAGCGCAATATACCGGTCCGAAACCAATGAGCGGCGTCAGTCATTTCGTTTCCAAGCCCCTAGGATTGTCGGGACACGACTGGCGGAAGGCAGGAAACCCACCACCTACTAATTACTTTAAATCGCGTGAAGTAAATTTTAATGAAATATCAGAACACGATGACACATACAATTACTCCGACTATTATTACGAACAACCCAACTACTATGACTATAATGACTATTACGACTACTATAACTACGACCAGACTGGACTCGACTATTATTCGTATGAACCAGACAACGAACAATGTCAGGACGGTAATAATTCCAACCAGTTAGAGGCTCCGCAGCCATCTACTTCCAAAGACATTCAGGATTTTCAGAAGGACAAGAATCAAAAGTCACTAAAATAGAATTACACTTACAGTCTAAAAAGGAATTGCGTTACATACAAATATCAGATCCACCCCTTAAATTACTAGTAGATACCGGTGCTAACCAATCCTTTATGAGCCCCGAGGCAGTTGAGAAATATTTTTCACATATCCCTGTAAATTTCGATCCTTTTGAAGTTATAAATGCGCGTGTTACTAGCACACACGAACATTCTATTACTATTCCGAATTTTCCCGAATTTAATAACCCTACAAAAGTAAAATTTTTCGTATATAAATTCCACAATTACTTTGATGGTCTATTAGGTCTAGATTTACTTGATGGTGCTCAAATTGATCTTAAAAATAATTTTTTAATTACCGATTTTGCTAATATACCCATTCGTTTTTATCAACGTAAGAAGTCATGTTATCAAGAAACTATTCCTGCTTATTCGTCTAAATTATTAAATGTTCCCATCTACTGTCCAGACGGTGACGTTTCGATAACTCAGCAAATGTATTGTAACTGCGTTATTCATGAATGCATTACTCGCGTTACTGACTGTACTGGAATTATAGAAATCGAAAACCCAAGCGATTATGACCAACTTATTACATTCGATCAACCTTTACACGCTGACATATTTAATATCGAGTGCACTAGCACCGAACAAGATCCTAAGCGAGTCAAAGAAGTACTATCGCGATTACGTACAGATCATTTAAACGTAGAGGAAAAAACTAACTTAGAAACTTTGTGTGCTCGTTATGCGGACGTATTTTATGTTGAAGGAGAGCCTTTGACTTTTACTAATAAAATTAAACACCGTATTAGAACGACTGATGAAATTCCTGTTTATACTAAAAGTTATCGCTATCCTTTTGTTCACCGGCAGGAAGTTAGAGATCAAATCACTAAGATGCTCGATCAAGGTATAATAAGACCGTCCGAGTCAGCTTGGAGCTCACCTATCTGGGTAGTTCCTAAGAAAGCCGACGCATCAGGCAAGCAAAAGTGGCGAATTGTAGCAGATTTCCGTAAAGTCAACGACAAAACTATAGATGACAAATATCCAATTCCTAATATAAATGATATACTTGACAAACTCGGTAAATGTCAATACTATACTACATTAGACTTAGCTTCAGGATTTTATCAAGTGGAAATGTCTCCGGAGGACATTCCTAAAACCGCCTTTAACGTGGAACATGGGCACTTTGAATTTCTGCGTATGCCCATGGGTTTAAAGAACTCTCCATCCACTTTCCAACGAGTGATGGATAACGTGCTCAGAGGCCTACAAAATGAAATATGCCTTGTGTATCTAGATGATGTAATTATATTCAGTACATCATTACAAGAGCATATGATTAATCTGGAAAAGGTTTTTAAAAGATTACAGGAGTCTAATTTTAAAATCCAAATGGATAAGTCGGAATTTTTAAAATTAGAAACCGCGTTTTTAGGTCATATAATCAGCGCTGACGGTGTCAAGCCTAACCCTGATAAGATAGCAGCAATAGAAAAGTATCCCTTACCTAAAACGCCGAAGGAAATTAAACAGTTCCTAGGATTATTAGGCTATTACAGGAAATTTATCCCAGACTTTGCACGTATTACCAAACCTATGACAAAATGTCTAAAGAAATCAAATAAAATCACTTTTGACTCTGACTATATTGACTGTTTTAATAAATGTAAGACTTTACTGACTAACGACCCAATCTTGCAATACCCTGACTTCACTAAAGAGTTTATTTTGACTACTGATGCCTCGAACATAGCAATAGGCGCTGTACTCTCGCAGGGTACTGTAGGTTCAGATAAACCTATCTGCTACGCTTCGAGAACCTTGAACGATAGCGAAAGTAACTATAGTACAATCGAGAAGGAACTTTTAGCCATTGTGTGGGCCACTAAATATTTTAGACCTTACCTATTCGGTCGAAAATTTAAAATACTTACCGATCACAAGCCACTACAATGGATAATGAACCTTAAGGAACCCAACTCAAGGTTAACTAGATGGCGACTTAAGCTTAGTGAGTATGACTATACAATTATCTATAAGAAAGGAAAATATAACACCAACGCAGACGCATTGTCCCGTGTAGAAATACATAATCAAGAGACCGAGTCATTGGTGGTTAACCCTTCAGAACGACCACTATCTCACACAGGTTCCACAACCGCCACTGCACACACCAGTACGGAAAACCCTATCCTAGAAGTCCCTATTACGGATGAACCGTTGAATAAATTCCATAGACAGATATGTATTACAATAGTAGGTGATATCAAACGACGGACAACTGCAACTAAACCCTTTGACACACACACTCGCACCTCTATTCAAGTATCAGAATCAAAATTAGAGCATGATGTAGTTAACGCTATCAAAGAATATGTTAACCCTAAAGTTAGAACAGCTATCAAAATTACTCCACCTTTAGGAATGTACTCAATTATACCCATCATTCAAAATAATTTCAAAAGTTCCGCTCTCAACCTAGTATTAACCAATACTGAGTTAGAAGATGTTAAAGAGTATTTACGACAGCAGGAAATTATAAAACAGTACCATGAAGGCAAAACTAACCATAGAGGAATAAATGAATGTTACCTTGCTCTTTCGAGAAAATACTATTGGCCTAAAATGAAAGAGGAAATAGCTAAATACATTAACGAGTGTAGGATCTGCGGGCAAACTAAATACGATAGAAATCCAATAAGACAACAATTAAATGTAGTACCCCCAGCTACTAAACCATTAGAAATAGTACACATGGATCTTTTCACTGTCGAGAATGAAAAGTATTTAACCATAGTAGACGTTTTCTCGAAATATGGTCAGGCATACTATCTTAGAGATGGCACAGCAATTAGTGTCTTACAAGCAGTCTTAAATTATAGCACTCACCATGGACTTCCGCTAACCATCATAACCGATAACGGCACTGAGTTCACAAATCAGCTTTTCTCTGAGTTTATTAGGTTACATTGCATTAATCACCATAGGACATTACCTCATTCACCTAACGATAATGGCATAGTCGAACGGTTTCACTCCACTATATTAGAACACTTACGTATTTTACGTCTACGTCAAAAGGACGAACCTGTAACTTATCTAATGCCTTACGCAATATTAGCGTATAACAGCTCAGTGCACAGTTTTACAAAGTGTAGACCACATGATATAATAAGAGGACATTTCGACCCCAGAGATCCCATCGACGTTAACATGACAGAACATCTCCTGCAACAGTATATCTTGACACACCGTGACCAAATGAAAACCGTATACGACATTATAAACCATTTTACACTAATCGATCGAACTAATATCATAGAAAACAGAAATAAAGATAGAGAACCTGAAATTGAATATCCATCGGACCAACAAATATTTATTAAGAACCCACTAGCCAGTCGACAAAAACTAGCACCTCGTTATACTCACGACACTGTGTTAGCTGATCTTCCGATACACATTTACACTTCTAAAAAGAAGGGCCCCGTAGCAAAATCTCGTCTCAAACGCGTTCCTAAGACATCCAAATTGTTACAGAATACTACTGGCGATGATCGTTCACCCAACACTGGCGCGCGAGATAAGACTTGAGACCTTAGATGATGGACCCGGACTCTTACCTTTCAACCTTGGACAAGCGAGACTCATTACACACTACCACTCCTTCTTGCAATACATAGAACTAACCGACATTGACTCAAGACTTAATTCTGTGACGACTCAACTAGATTACTTTAAGACTAAATTAGATAATCAATCTCTTCATTTATTCGAATTTCAAATTAATCATTTATCCTATAAATTAACTAAAATTAATACCCAGTTACAAACCTTAGAGCCCAATCGTAGTAAAAGAGGTCTCCTGGACGGATTAGGTTCAATTATAAAAAGCATTACCGGTAACTTAGATCATACGGACGCTCTAATGTACAATAATGCCATTAAGGTCTTAGAAAGCAATAATGAAAAAATAGCATCGGAATTTAATGAGCATGTTAGTCTTAATAAAGCGTGGATGACTCGTTATAGCGATTTACTCACGAAAATTGTAACTAATCAAGAAAGAATAAATAAAACATTAGAGCAACTTTTAGATAAGAATGCTGCTAGCGATTTAATAAGATTCGCGAAGTTTGCGCAATTATTAGTAATAATTAGCGATAACATAGATGACGTATTCTTAGAGATAACTAAAATAGAAGATACCTTAGCTTTTATACGTGCATCGAGCACTCATCATAGTATGTTAAGCATAGAAAACTTAAGTAATATGATTACTAGATTAAAAACCATATATAGTCCAAATCAACTGTTAGATGCAGATCTAAGAGAATACTATACAATCATTAAACCTGGTTACTACTACATTAATAAAAGAATAGTTATAATATTTAAGTTTCCCATTATATCTTTAGATAAATTTGAATTTTATAGATTAGCCATAGTTCCCAATAAATTCATGTACACCTTTATCCCTCCTTACCCTTACCTTGCAACCAATGGGAAAGTTTTCAAGTACATAGAGGCAGAATGCCCGAAGTTCAACCAGTATCATCTCTGCGAGGAAGGAATCAACCGCCAACCGACGAGAGGACATCTAGACTGCATCCAAGAATTAATCTTTAATCAATCCCTGAAGAAGTCCTGCCTGCCTACGAAACTCACACTACTCAAAGAAGCTATGGAGCAACTTGACGACAGACGCTACACACTTACCTTTCCACGACCAACTCGGACGGAGCTGCACTGCGATCGCCAAGAATTCATCTCTCTACACGGAAGTTATCTGGCTACTATCCCGCAGAACTGCCTACTACGCACTGATCAGTTCACAATCACTAACACGAACGATCATATCAAAGGACAACCTCTAAAGATAACCGAAATACCGATGAACTTAAATCTAACTGAAGAACCGATTAGACACCTGAAATTACATTCGTTGCATCTGAAAAGCCTTCACGAGATCGAAGATAAAATACTCATGCAGAATCCCGTGCAACTGGAACATACACAGTTATCGCAATCATTCTACCACACAACGATACCATTATACGTCGTACTATTCGGTGCAACTGCACTCATTGTTGCAACCGCATTACGCCACTACAATGTTTGCACTAAATTTACGAGGCCGCAAGCAAATGATGAGATCACCGAAAATCATCCACCAGAGCCATCGGCCGCCGGAGCAGATACATCTACAGTCACCGAGAACCAGATGCCAGCAACATTCTCGCTAAAATTGCTCAAATAGTTGCTGTTCTGAGGGTGGAGGTGTTATGTGCCCTGCCTATACCAAATCCATTGAATAGCGACATGATAGCCAATGACGCACAAAGCGACACATTTACGGAATATTGCAACACCTAATATGCTGAGTCGACTCCTCGTGTCGCCGCATCGTGACTTACTTCCACAGTGCTGATGTTGCATCGGTATTTTACGTAGAATTAATTCGGACTATAATATGTATTAATAAAATAATTCACTTTGGTACTAGCATCGTCCAAGTCTACACATAAAACTATTGTAATATTTAAATTAATTAAACTTTTATCTTTAAAAGTTTCGATTATTTCAAAGTCCTCCGGCTGTCACCTACATAATTAATATGTTAGTATTGATTGGCACAAAGCTAACTAGACTTGTTTAATTAATACATAGTCAGCTATATTGCGTAAATTTTTAAATACGTACATTAATTTACGTACTCTTGTGCATAATAAATCTATATGTTTGCGAAAATTTAAATTTGCGTCAAGCGTAACACCGAGGTATTTAATAAAATCAGTTTTGATAAGCGCGGGACAGGTACATGCTGAGTCACCAAGAGTAGTACATTTGTGTGCATAAATGTTTACATTAGTCATATGTGGGTTATGGTTTCTCATTGTGAACATGATATATTTCGTTTTATCTGCATTTAGTGTTAATAAATTTTTAGAAAGCCAAATAGTTACAGCAGTGAATCCTTTTTGAGCGTGTATGTAGAGCTCTTCCCGTGTATTGGCGGAGAATACAAGAGCTGTATCATCCGCGTAGGACATTACAATGCCGTTTTTAATTGATAATTCACATAAGTCATTTATATAAACTAGGAATAGTGTAGGTCCCAATATACTTCCTTGTGGTATTCCATAAGAAGTATTTTTAACTTCTTTACTTATGTATTGGTCAATCTTTACAGACTGGTAACGGTCGGACAGATACTCAGAGAAAAGAAGTAACTGCTTTCCTCTGATCCCAAGTGACTCAAGTTTCCGCAATAGTATGGAGAAAGAAATTGTGTCGAATGCCTTGGCGAGGTCCAAGAAGATACCCATAGTGTACATGCCATTGTCCAGATTAGTGGTAATATAGTTAGTAAGTCCATGCACCGCTTGGTTAGTTGATCTCTTTGGTCTGAAGCCAAACTGGTTGTCAGAAAGCAATTTCCTTCCCTCAAGATATTTTACCAGTCGGTTATTAATAAATTTTTCTAAAATCTTTGAGAGACCAGTTAGTATTGAAATGGGTCTATAGTTAGTGACATTGGTTTTGTCTCCCGATTTGAAAACTGGTGTAATCATTGATTTTTTGAGTGATTTCGGAAAAGTACTAGTTGATAGACATAGCTGAAATATGTATGTTAATGAACCCACAAATATGTATTTATATTTTTTTAGTATGTAATCAGGAATACCGTCCCAGCCGACTGCACAAACATCCTTTAAACCGGTTATTATTGTTAGTATTTCATCCTCATCAGTGTCTAGCAACACGAAAGAATCACTTGTAGTTGATGGTGATGTAGAAGTCAAGTCGTAGGTAGAAGAGTTTCTGTACTGTAGGGTACTTTCGGCCAAGTTTTTACCGACATTTGCAAAGTAATTATTGATATTATTCAATGCTTTAGAAAGGTCTGACTCAGTCGATAGTAGGTCAAGTGAAGGGTCAGTATTTTTTGATCTAAAAGTATTTGTTTTTATAAATTTCCAAATGAGTTTACTGTTATTGCCTGCCTTCTGTAACTCACATTTATCGTATTGAATTTTTACCTTTTTTATTAAATTATTGCAAAAATTCCTATATCTTTTATATGTCATCAGCAGAATCTTATTTTCTGGTGCTAATTTTGATTTACGATGAAGCATGTCTCTGTTACGAATACATCTAACCAGACCCGGTGTTATCCACGGCTTGATGTTGTAGTACTTCTGTGGAAGTACTGTGTATGTATTTTTATTTATTACGTGCTGTACTGAGCATATAAAATTATTTAATGAAATATTTGCATCGTTTGCATTGTAAACAGGGTCAAAATTAATATTGTTTACGTCATGGTCTAGTCTTGTCATGTCGATTTTAGAATGACTGCGGATGCAATTTTTTCTGGGTAATGAAATTTGAAGTGCAAGTAATACTGCTTGGTGATCTGTTACGGAAGAATTAGTCACTATTGTTTTTGCTTGTTTATTGGTTTTGATGATGATATGATCGAGACACGAACCGCTTTGATGAGTGGGATGAGTATGAGCTGGTAGAAGTCCATAAAAAGAACAAATGTTAAGATAATTATGAGCATGCATGTCGGTTTTCCCGGATGAAATGTTAATATTTATGTCCCCTATAAGTATGATGGTTTTATATGATGCCACTTTCTTTAGATTCGTGTCAAGTGAGTCTATAAATTTATCTATATTTTGAGAGGGAGGTCTATATATAGCAATAATTACTATATCAGGATTTATAGTAATTAATAAACAGTTAGTATCTGCAAACTGTGGTTCTGTAATGCTTACATTTAAATTATTTTTTACATAAACTACTAGGCCATCATTCTGATTAATGATTCTATTCGTTCTATGAGAGCTGTATCCTGTAAGAGTTGGTAAAACAGTCATGGAATTTGTCAACCAGCACTCTGTCAAAATAATAATATCACAACTAATATCGATATTTTGCAGTAATACTTGGAAGTCCAGCATATTTTTATTTATGCTGCGGATATTTTGCGTGAGTAATGTTAATGCTTTTTTCCCAGTGTTAATTAAGTTTTTGCACTCATCAACGTTACAAATACAAGTCTCTGATACAGAAAAACAATCTAAGTCACCAATAAGTTGGTTTGTCATGTTAAAATATTAACTAAGATGCGTATAAAATATGTGCTAACTAAGCTAAACTAATTACTGACGCTCTTAGGCGCCTTCATAATCTATGGTGTTAATATAGTAGTCCTCAGCAAATTTCCGGGCGGGACAACTTACGTCTCCAGTCGAGTGGTCGCTTTTTCTTTTGAAACGTTTACATGTCGCGCATTTTGGAGGTGCAGCTTTGTTGCTGCATTCCTTGAAGGAGTGACCAGAGTCACCGCAAAGGTGGCAAGTAGGGCTCGTTTCACGGCAGTACTTTGCTGCATGTCCAAATTGCTGGCAATTAAAACATCTAGTAACTATTGTGTAGTCCCGGACGGCACAAGAGGTCCAATTTATAAAAAGTCGACCTTGGCCTAGTAAAATTTTACGTATGTTTGGTGGCACCTCTAGCACGTAATTACAGGTCGAGAGATTTTTCTTGCCCGATTTATGGCTAAGTTTTATGGTAGCCAATGTGGGCTCACGTGGGGAATTGGGCATTTTATCGGAGAGGTTTTGCTCGTAGATACAGTCTAGAACTTCCTTTTCTGATAACGCTGAGGGTACACCAATCACGGCAATTGTGTCTCGCAATTGGGATTGGGGTTGACCAGGAATGTTCCTTTCAGATTGTACTTCATTATTTCATCGTTGCAGTTCTCGGTAAGTATGACGCTTGACTTTGAGAAGAGTAACCATACTCCATCAGCTACGTTGTAGACTCTTTCATCTTCTATTTCTATGAAGACCTTTTGGCATGCAGAGTAGTTTTTCAATAGCATTATTTGTTCGATGCACGTCGTGTCTGCGTATTGCACGATGTTATCTTCTTTGCAGAGGACCTGGTTGGCATCGATTTTCTCGCATGGCGTCGATATGGGTCTATATTTCAATCCATTCACTATAAGGTAAGGATACTTTGGAATGATGATAAAGGTTTTTAAGGTATAAGGATTGTATATAGGTATAGGAACGATCTTGTAATAATGGTATGTGACCTTATCTAACAAAGGAACTTCTAACACAAATACTAACTTATAGTTATCAGAATAGGACCTAAGAACAATAGTACTTTCTAGTTTCGTAAGATTATTCTTATCTACTTTATATACTAATCTATGATACTTTTCTACTTCTGACAATATATTAAAAAGTTCTGTTGAATTGATTATAGATTGGTGAAGTATGTGGATTCTACTAAACGCTATTGCTGTTTCTACTTCTTGAATCACATTGTAAATATTACGAAAGTTATTTAAGATTTGGTATAAGGTATTCATTTGACTTACTATATTATGTATGTTAGTTTGATTATACTGTAATGTTTTCAATTGTGCAGTTTTAATATTTAAGTGAATTTAATTATTTTTCAAATCATCCGAAACATTTACTAGTTTATCGAAAGCTTTTTGCATAAGTGACAGTTTCTTTTCTACTGAATGTTCTCTGTCTTTTAACGTACTAATCTCTGAATTATATCTTTTTGCATCATCGCCATCTAAATTACCTGTAATTAGTTTAATAATTGAACCTAACGGATTTATCAGGGCTCTTTTCGTCCTTTTATTAGGAATAATTTGTTTTAGTCTATCTTTCGTAAGTTCCATAAAAGATTCTACTTGGAAGGTTAATCCTACAAGTTCATTATATGATTCAGTTTGCGAATAAATCATATCTTTTAACCTAAAGTATTGATTAATATTAGTATCTAAATACTTATCTATTGTTTTTAAATCTAATGTCTTAAATATAGTCCAATGACTATTTTGAATCGCTGCTGCACCTATCCGTATCGGCGCTATTCCAGGATTCTGATTAATTTCCTGCAGGTTCGTGGTGCTTGCCGTTTCCGCTAGGACCAGGAGCATCAAAACTGCCTGCCACCACCTGCGGAGGGCGTTTTATATTTTTTATTGCCACTTTTGTATTTCTTTTTCTGAGTTTTACCGGTACTATATTTCTATCTACTTTTCCTATAACTTCCGCTTTTTCGTATCGTGGCACTTCTTTAGCTTTTCGATTCCTAGTAGTTTTCATGAAGACTTTATCACCTTCTTTTATCTCAGGAGGGGTTTCACCACCTTTCTTTTCTACTACTTTACTCTTATTTTCCTTAATCTTATCGCTAACATATTCATATAAAACTTTAAGCCTTTTCCTATGATCCTGAACTAATTTCTGTAAAAGATTTTTATCTCTATCTATATCAAATGCATTTCCCGATTCTGTGTGACCGAACACTATTTCATGAGGTGTAAAACCTGTCGCACTATGTATAGTATTATTATATGCCATAATTACATACGTCATCACAGAGGCTGCATCTTGATCACTCTTTTCATACTTTGCTAATCTATAAATTTCAAGTATTGTTGAATGGAAACGTTCAACTATAGCCATCGAATTGGGGTTATTCGGCGTCCCTACATGTATCTCAATTTTGTACAAGTTTAATAATTCTTTCACAAGGTTATTATTGAATTCGGTTCCCGGGTCGCTATTAATTTTTCTAGGTATTCCGTAGAAACTAAAATACTTAATTAATGCCTTAACTATTTCGGGTGTAGTTCTGTTCGGTACATTAAAAGCTTGCGCTAACTTACTAAAAGCATCTACTATGGTTAGATAATAATTATTTTCTACGTACAAAAGGTCCATAAAAACTTCCTCAAATGGCATATTTTGTGTTTGAGTAAATTGTATCTGAGGTTTTATAGGTTTTCTATCATATTTCATTTTCCTACACTGTTCATATGCATTAATGACGGCGGCTATTGTGTCTTTCATATGAGACCACCAATAATGCCTTTTAAGTTTAGTGAGGGTTTCCCGAATACCTCGGTGAACTGTTTTGCCCTCATGGTATTTCATAATAATTTCTTTTTGTTCTTCTTCATTTGTTACATTAACTACTCGCTCTGTACATTCAATTAAATTTTGATTACCTTTCTTGTACAATGCTGTCACTACTTTACTAAATACTTTTCTAAAAGACTCTGTTTCAAAGTAAATGAAATATTTCTGCTTAAAATCTATATACTCTTTTAAAAATGCTTTTACTAAGTGTTCATTATTAACAGCTGGCATGTGCACTTCAAATATTTTTTGATTGTTATTAGATATATCTTTAACATGTATATCATTTTTATACCAATTGAAGACAAGTATTTGTTTGGGCTTGGTATCAACTGCTTCATTTAAAATTGGTATTCCTTCGTATTCTCTGTTCGATATAGAATGAGCAGTAGCTCCATCATCTGAATCAGATACATCTATGACAGGTACCTCTTTTCTATCTATGCTGAGTTTATCTGATTCTGAGTCTGACAAGCTAATTACCTCTTCTACTTCATTATTATTTTGTATACTCCTAACAGATTCATTATTATCTACGTTTACTAACATTGACGCATTATCATCATTAGCTAGTATGTTAACTTTTATTTCCCTACTTTTCTTACCATTTCGACTAACTATAATATTATTATTACTGTCTACGCCTAATGTATTTAATTTTATTCGCGATAGCGCATCTGAGTTGGAATTCTGCGAACCTTTTTTATAATTGATCTCGAAATCGTATTCTTCTAATCTAAGTCGCCATCTAGTGAGCTTACTGTTTGGTTCGTTAAGCGAATATAGCCAGGCCAAAGGTCTATGGTCTGTATAAATGTAGAATTTTTTTCCCCACAAATGTGGTCTGAAGTGCTTAACTGCCCATATTACTGCTAAAAGCTTTTTTTCAATAGTGCTGTATCTAGATTCTGTATCACTTAGGGTTCTGCTGGCGTATGCCACTGGTTTATCTGAACCAATTGTGCCCTGTGATAGTACTGCCCCGATTGCAAAATTTGATGCATCCGTGGTCAGGATAAATGGTTTATTAAAATCCGGATACTGTAATAACGGCGCGTTTGTAAGAAGTTTTTTACATGTTTCAAAACTCTCTATATATTCCTCATTTATCTCTATATTTTTACCCTTTTTTAAACACACTGTAAGTGGTCTTGTTATTTTCGCAAAATCTTTTATGAACTTCCTATAGTACCCTATGAGACCAAGAAAGCTTTTAATTTCAGTCGTTGTTTTGGGTACAGGATATTTTAATACTGCCTCTATTTTGTCATTGTTGGGCTTTAAGCCTTCACTAGTTATAGTGTGCCCTAAATACAGTACTTCTTTTCGTAAGAACTGAATTTATCTAATTGTACCTTTAAATTAGTTTCGCGAAATCTCTCAAAAACTGCTCTAAGTTTTTCATTATGTTCCTGAATACTTTTTGCGAAGATGATAACGTCGTCTAAGTAAACTAAGCAATGAATGCCTTGCAATCCTCTTAGGACATTATCCATAGCACGTTGGAATGTAGCTGGTGCTGTTTTTAGGCCAAATGGCATCCTGTTAAATTCATAATGCCCAAAATGCATACTAAAACCTGTTTTTGCTCTATCCTCTTCTTCTACCTCAATCTGATGGTAGCCACTAGCTAGATCTAAGGTTGTAAAGTACATACTCTTGCCTAACACATCAAAAAGGTCATTGATATTAGGTAGGGGGTATTTATCGTCGACTGTAATTTCATTGAGGCGTCTATAGTCGATGACCATCCTCCATTTTTGTTTGCCCGAATTATCTATTTTTTTCGGCACTAAATGAACCGGTGCACTCCAAGGTGAAAATGATTTTTGTATGACATTATCTTTAAGCATTTTTTCTACTTGATTCTTTATTTCCGCAACTTATGAAGGCGGTAACCTTCGAGCTTTAATATGTATTGGATCTTCGTTTTTAGTTCTAATCCTATGCTTTACCTTGTTTGTAAATGAGAGTGGTACGTCCTCACAATAAAATATATCTTTAAACTCATTACAAATATTAATAATAGATTGCTTTTCTTCTTCATTCATGTGATCAACTTTTAACTTACAGAGATTATCCGTTAATAGTTGGTCCAAATTACGATTATCTTCATCGGTAAAGTTCAACCTAAGCCTATCATGCTTTAAATTATTATCTAAATATGGTTCGACCTTAAACGGACTGGTAATCGATAATTCCATCTGTTCGGATCTAGAATTTTGTATGACTGTTGTTGCATATCCATGCGTACAGTTAACTAAGGCTGTTGGCATTCTAACACCCTTGGTAAATTCTACAAAATTTATAATTGCCTCACCGTTTGCCAAATTAACCGGAATTTCGACCCGTAATTCGCTACGCGGCGGTAACTTGTAAAAATCATACTTATGTGTAGGTGAACTATAGTTACTCGGTATGCAAGTATCCCTAGTAAACAATTTTTTATTCTTCATATCAATATTAGCGTAAAGTTGCACCAATAAATCGCTACCGATTAAGCCATCATATCTATCGTCAACGCAATAAATATAAAATTTGTGCCATTCATTACTTCTAAATATTTTAGGTAAAGGTATATACGCTACTTCTTTATGTGTACTTATGGCGTGAGTACTTACTACTTTAAAGTCAAAGTCAAAGTCAAAGTCAAAATCATTTATTTCAATTAGGTCAGGATGGCACTTTTGAACGTCAATAACAAAAATTTATAAGTGAAGCTAGTTTCTCATTCCAAGGCGTAGATTCCTATGGAGAAGAACGAGCAAGAAACTCCATAGGTTACTCTTTTTCAATCAGGTTTTCAATACAATTCTCTAGTTACATAGTTTTATTGGTTCGATTATGTGAGAACAATGCAACACCTAAATCCAGTCAGATAGACTGAAAAAGAAAATAACCTTGAGGATAATAAAATAAAATAGTACAGTCTGGAGCTGACCAGTTCCAATCGACGGTGCCCGTTCACGAACATTTGGCGAAACCTAGCACCGCCCAACTCAACCATTTTGTAGGGAATCGAGCGATCCAATGCACGTGCCACCGCCAACGAGATCTTTGAGTGAGCATGACAACTCCAAGCTGACATAAATGCAATCTACTAGTCTAATTTGATTTAATTAATTACAGGGCTCTCACATTTACAATAAATTGTGCAACGTTTTAAACTATACAAATATTTAAGCAGCATGATTATATTATTACACAAATAGAATTCATTGAACATCACTGTGTTTCATGTATTATCCTGCGGAGCCGGACCAGCCTGCCTCCAAGCACTTTTATCCTCTATATAATCATTTAGTTTGTAGTATGCTTGTGTACATAACGTTTTTTTAATACATAGTTTAAATTTTCTTTCATTTAGATGCAGTATTTCTTGGGGGATTTTGTTATAACATTTAACACCGATTCCCATGAACGACTTATGTACTTTTGACAATCTAAAAAACGGCGGACTTAATCTATTCTTATGTCTAGTTTCATAATTGTGTCTGTCAGACACTTTACTAAATAAATGTAGGTTTTTCCTAACATACATAATATTTTCATAAATAAATTGACATGGAACGGTCATAATATTGATCTCCCTAAACCTTTCTCTGAGAGATTCACGACGACCTAGGTTGTATATAGCTCTGACGGTGCGCTTCTGCAAGACAAAGATAGACTCAATGTCAGCAGCGTGTCCCCACAGCAGAATGCCATACGACATGATGCTATGGAAGTAACTAAAGTACACCAGTCTTGCCGTGTCTATATCGGTTAACTGACGGATTTTCCAGACAGCATAAGCTGCAGAGCTTAATCGTCCCGCTAGAGATGTAATATGAGGACCCCATTGTAATTTGTCGTCTACAGTAATTCCCAGGAAAATAGTCTCTTTTACAAATTCCAATTTCTCACTATTCAGTAATATGTCACATTCGTTATTTTTAACGTTTGGCAAAACAAATCTAATGCATTTTGTCTTTTTATCATTCAGCACTAAATTATTTATTGTAAACCAGTTTTGAACCTTCATCAGAGCACCATTTACATCGTCATAATTATTTGTACGTCTATTTATTTTAAAAACCAGTGATGTGTCATCAGCAAATAATACCATCTGTGGTTCATTCCGGAATAAATGCGGCAAGTCATTTATATAAGCCAAAAATAGGAAAGGGCCTAGTATTGATCCCTGCGGTACACCCATAGATATGCTAGCACCCTGTGAATTTACCTTATTTACTTGCACCTTAAGTTGCCTATCCCGAAGGTATGACTTTAATAGATTTAGCGATACCCCTCTAATGCCGTAGTGTTCCAGCTTCAGCAAAAGCGTTTCGTGCTCAACACAGTCAAATGCCTTCGAAAGATCACAGAATATTCCAATTGCATCCTGTGCTTCTTCCCATGAGGCAACAACACGTTTTATCAAAGCTACTCCTGCGTCAGTAGTGCAGCGTCCCCTGGTGAACCCGTATTGTTGATCATGAAAGATGAATTCGTGTTAAAGTGGCGCAGCATCTGAACAAGCATCAGTCTTTCAAACACTTTACTAAGCACTGGTAAAATAGAAACCGGCCTATAGTTATTAGGTTCCGCGCTATCACCGGATTTAAACAATGGAACTACTTTACTGTGCTTCATCAAATCCGGAAAAACCCCTTGATCTAAATATTTCGTTTCGCTTAAAGTCGCCAAAATATTGATTCGCTAACTTTGGGCTTAAAAACGAACGTTGACTGCCGGTGTCAATCATAAAATTAGCGTTAAGTTCTGGTAAATATATATACGGCAGATTTAATATATTACAATTTAATTTTATTCGCTCTGGTGTGAAGAGGCCCTTATGCAAAAATTTCCTACCTGTTCGTTCTCATTAGAAATACCGAACATTGCATTATTCCCGTTGTCATTATGGTCGGTATAATTGATGCGTCTTGTACTAGCCGTTCTCGTGGTCACGTCGGTATTGCAACCTGAACCTGAGCCATGCGGCGACAGCGGGATCTTCCTAAAATCTCTAATCCCTCTCTTCCCACTCATTTCCGTCCCATCTCCATACTTGCTTTCCTTTCCAAAGTGCTTGAGGCCTGTGTCCACAAACAACTGGCTGACTTTATTTACAAAAATTCGCTCATAAGTCCCCTTCAATCTGGTTTCAGGCCGGGCCACAGCACGGTTTCCGCTCTCCTTAAGGTGACTGGCGATATTAGAACTGGTCTCGAGAGCACTAGAGCCACGGTTTTGGTTTTAGTTGACTTCTCGAACGCCTTCAATATGGTCAGTCACGACATCCTTTTAGCCATCCTTTCCCATCTAACGATCTCTGACAAATCATTGAACTGGTTTTCATCTTATCTTCGGGCCCGCCAGCAGTCTGTCAAGCTTGATGATACTTCATCGGGTTGGCGCGAATTAACGGCTGGTGTTCCTCAAGGCGGCATACTATCACCTCTTTTATTCTCTATCTTCATTAATCTTATTACTTCTGAACTTCAGTGTGCGTAACATCTATACGCTGACGATTTGCAACTGTACTGTCAGGCCAGTGTTGACAGACTCTCTGATGCGATCTCGGAGATGAACGGTGACCTGGTATCCATCAAGAACTGGTCCGAGAGATTCGGTATATCAGTTAATCCCGGCAAATGCCAGGCTATTATAATAGGTAGCTCCCGTACGCTGGGTGGAATAGACCGAGCATCATTACCAGCCGTGCTCTTTGATGGTGCAGTATCCGTTTGGTACTGACGTCAAAAATCTGGGTTTGCATATTGACTGCAATTTAAAGTGGCATGCTCAAATCACAAATGTATGCAGGGGGGTTACTGGATCATTGCGTGCTCTGTATCGCGTAAAAAATTTGCTTCCTCCCGCTACGAAGGCCATGTTGGTGCAAGCCTTGGTTTTCCCTATCATCGATTATGCTGATGTCTGCTACTACGACCTGAATGCAGATCTCCTCAATAAGCTCGACCGACTTCTAAATAACTGCATCCGATTCGTTTTCAACCTGCGTAAATACGATCATGTTTCTGCACATCGGTTGCAACTAAAGTGGCTGCCCATACGCCAGCGCAGGGAGCAAAGGGCGCTAACCACTCTATTCTCCTTTCTTTCTTCACCTGCTTCACCCAGTTATCTATCCCCTTACTTTCAATACTTATGCGCAAACCACAGTAAAAATCTTCGCTCTTCTCACAACCGTCTTCTCCAATGTCCCACTCATCGCACTGACTTCTTACATTCATCCTTTTTCGTACAGGCAATTTTGCTGTGGAACGCGCTCCCCCTGGATGTCAGGATGGTCTCAACTCGACTAACTTTTAAGCACAAAGTACGTGAGCTTATCCTAAAGAGGTTGGCTGAATCATCGCGCTAACTATCCACTGTGTACTTGTAAGCAAGTATATATTTATATATTATGTATATATGTATGTATGTAGGCATATTGTACTCATGTGTAGGTATACATTATAATTAAATTTATTTATGTATGTATATCTCCGAAATATATTAGTTTATCTTTCATTGTTAAATAAAATCACTGCTTGCCTCTTGCACCTACCATTTACTCTTCTCTGCATCACCCAAAGGTCAGACTGATAGAAAATGCCTGCGGCATTAAGTCCACCTTTTTGTACATTTTGTGCATGAAGCATATCAAATAAATAAATAAATGCGGCGACAGCGGCGCGGGCTGCGCTTGTTGCGAACCGAGCTGCGCGTTGTCAGCAATTTGTCGGCCTGGGAACTGTGGCCGGCCTTGTTGCGACGTATTATGATTATTGTTAAAGTAATTATTTTGATGAAAGCGATTATTATTATCTCTGTTATTTCTAGGCGAAAATGAATTATTTGTAAAGTTATTATTCCGAAAGTTACTTCTATTATTCGTCTGTACAATGTTACGATTTGGAGTAAAATTGTTGTTAGATCGCATATTCGGTGCACTAGTGCTTGTACTCGGCGATGCTTGCGAATTAAAATTATGATTCGAATTATTTCGGCCTTGAAAGTTTGTATTAAATGACGGATGCCGCAATTGTTTCTGGTCGTAAACTTCTTGGAAATATTGTTCTTCCAAGACAGCTTTCAAAGCATCTTCCAGGGTCGAAACATTTTTTAATCGCACCAACCTAACTAAAAACTTCGGTAAATTAAACAAGAAAACATTCAAAGAAAGGTTTGTGTAAATACTTTGTTTCAATAACCTTGTAGCCGCATCTTCGTCTGATTCATTAATTTTCGCGATTAAACTGTCAAATACCAAGCGGTCACCGGTGACCGCAACCTATTGTTCTATAATTGTGTCTACAAAACCGGTATTCGACGAGTTAATATGCTACGTATTTGTTGAATACGGTGACAAAAATCTAAATAACTTTCGCCTCTATTTATTTTTAGACTTTCTAACTCTAATACTAGACAATCTTCTGTTCTTGGATCCCCAAAATGATCCTGTAAAACCTGCTTTAATTCTGCCCAAGAGTGAATTGTATCTCGTTCACCTATTAAATTAGCTGCCCGCTTAGCCTACTGGTTATCGCGTTGAACAGATATTCATTCTGTATTTCATTGCCGCGATATAAATTAATGATATATTCAGTTTTGCGGATAAATAAAGACAATAGCCTTGTCTCGCCACTAAATATAGGAATGATTTTTAATACTCCAGGGGGTATAACTACGATTCTTTCCATTTTTATGTAGTACCTACTAAAATATCTTTAACTCGTAATAAAATTATATCTAACTATTACTAAACGTGAAAATTTTATCACTGTAATGCGCTACGTGCCAGAAGGGCTTTTTCTAATCCCTATATGATACACGAGACACACACAATTATCACGGAGGAAATTCAAAGGAAAGTAGACAGGATAGTGAAAAGATCTACTCACATGACCCGCTGGTTTGCCGCTCTTCCGTGGTTGATGATTCTGCTCAGCCTGCTCTGCGCCGTGGCTTCCCTTGACGAATTTGTTTGGTTCGCTGACCCGTTGAATCGTTGATATACGAACGTTGGAGTGTTCTCGGTGCCCGAAAATTTTATTCGCGGTGGCACAGAGGACCCAAACGACAAGGTCACTTACCGGCTGCGCCAGTCAAGGAACGGAAACTCGGATTAATTTATAATAAAAATAAAATTTATTTAATAAAATCGAGTTACAATGTTTGTTGAGCGAAGTCTGAGAACAGAATGAATTCTAATGGAAATTACAAATAATTAATGGTACAATAAGGGTGTCATATTACTTATTGCGAAAGAGGTAAACTAATGGGTAAGCACAAAATGTTCCAAGAGGTTCTACACGTGTTTTATACCTATAATGCAGACTTATATACCTACTAATTATGTTGCTAAGCTGAATTAGTGCTGACAAAGCATATATCTATAGGGTGGGCACCCTTAACTCGCACGCTCTACGATCACGCCTACACGACTTTAGCTCGTTTCAATTATCTGCTCACAACATCTCCTAAATTGGTGACCCCGTTGAGAAAAAAGAACACAACCTAAATAAATATCAAGACGCCGAATCCCTGCAAGTCTGAAGAGCATTATCATGGCTAACCACGGCAACGAAGAATTCAGCGACGCCCACGGCGTGACCACGATGAAAAGTGACGTGGCGACGATATCCCTGCCTGCACGATTGCCACCATTTTGGCGCCAGAACCCGCGTCTATGGTTCGCACAATTCGAGGCAGCTGTCGCCGCCAGTAAAATAGGAGAAGAGCAAAAGTTCAACCTGGTCGTCCCATTGCTCGGCAACAGTGATTTGGAACAGATCGCCGATATCATCTTAAACCCCCCAGCGTCCGGAAAATACAGCACACTCAAGACCGAATTCAAGCTATAGTCAATTACCCAAAACCACAAACAATTCAAGACCTAAGAAGATTTCTTGGCATGCTCAACTTTTACCGCAGCTGCTTACCTCATCAAGCCGACTATCAACATGAACTAAACAAATACCTACATAACACCAAGAAAAAGGACAAGACTCCGATACCGTGGACGCCAGAAGCAGAGCAAGCCTTCGAGAAATGTCGACAAAGCATTCTCGACGCCACCACTCTCACGCACCCGATACATAGCGCACCGCTACGATTATATACTGACGCTTCGAATTCAAGCATCGGTGCCGTTCTTCAACAACAAGTAAACAACGTGTGGAAACCCCTTGCCTTTTTCTCTAAAACAATGAGCGAGACGCAGCGTCGTTACAGCGTGTACGATCGCGAACTATTAGCGATGTACATTGCTGTCAAGCACCTTCGTCGACTAATAGAAGGCAACGACCTAACGATATACACAGACCACAAACCTCTCACCTATGCACTAACAAGATCACCGAGTACCAGCGACACATCACGTAGAGAACGACAACTTAACTTCATCAGTCACTTTTGTTCGAATATAAAGTACGTGCACGGTGATAACAACGAAGCGGCCGACGTCTTATCACGCATAGAGGAGATCGACCTATCGGAAACTTCAATCGACTACAAACAGATGTGCATGGCAAAACCAAATCTACAGTTCACCAGTATTTCGCTACCTGGAGGTAAACGACCACTTATCTGCGAAACATCAACAGGCAACATTCGCCCATATTTACCTGCGAAATATCGTTTTGTCGCATTCAAAGCACAACACGACCTAAGTCATCCAGGCGTACGTACTACAAGGAAAATAATGTCTACAAAGTTCTTCTGGGCGAACATGAATAAAGAAGTCGGAACATGGACAAGAACATGCATCGGTTGTCAGCGTGGAAAAGTACAGCGGCACGTTATCAGCCCCCTCGGCGAGTTCGGAAAATCACAGCGTTTCGAACACATACACGTCGATATCGTAGGACCGCTGCCGCCGTCTAATGATTTCCGATACCTAGTCACGATGATTGACCGCTGCACAAAATGGCCTGAAGCGATACCCGTACGCGACATCACTGCGGACACGATCGCCAAGACTATTTACGACGGGTGGATATCAAGATTCGGTTGCCCGCTTCGACTTACGACTGACCAGGGAAGACAATTCGAATCATCACTATTTAAGGCGCTGATGAAGAAATGTGGTATAACTAGAATACGCACAACTGCTTTCCACCCCCAAGCAAACGGACAAGTCGAGCGCTGGCACCGCACCTTAAAGTCAGCACTCATGGCGAGATGCGCGCGCACAAACTGGACCGACGAGTTATCAACTGTGCTACTCGGACTACGTACAGCACTACGACAAGACCAAGAAGTCAGCCCGGCACTCATGACCTACGGTTCAACACTCCGTGTACCATCGGATTTCTTCGTGCCTACCCAGCCGAACATTGATAATGCCGAATTCGTCCGTCAGCTGACTGAAACGATGTCCACCTTTGCACCGGACAGCAAACCACATCCTAACAACCTAAGGACATTTGTACACAAGGATCTGGCTACGTGTACACATGTTTTAGTGCGCAACGACATTGTGCGCAGTCCGCTAGTACCTCTCTACGACGGCCCCTACAAAGTAATTCGGCGGGACAACTAGCATTTCACCATGCAAATGCAACTCCGTACTACAGTTGTCTCAATACTCATACAGTTGACTCAAACCAGCGTATCTACTTGACGAAGACGAAACCTCAGCGCGCCAACAGCCTTCAACGGCAACTGCAAACGCGCGCGATCAAACATCGAGCGCTACAACTACGAGTACGACAAGCTCAAGTAACGACGCGCGTACACCGTCCCTCACCTCTCCCCGCGATGCCTACGTCACACGTACCGGCCGTACAGTGAAACCCAACGTACGCTTCGCTTGAGGGGGAGTACTGTAACCACAACAGCTGCTGACCAAATGTTGGCGTTACTCAATAGGGGATCCAAACGCCAATCACGACAATAAAATCATTTTATCCCTTTGTTACTTTTAAGGCCTAGCAATAACTTCACTTCTTGTCTAGCTTTGATTATTGTACCTATTCATTTGTTAATGTTCGTACCAATTATCTTTTATTATGTATTGTACAGATTTTCTTTTAACAATAAACAGTGTTTCGGGACGCACGTGGCGGCCAGATGTCTCAACGGGTCTGAGCATGGCTATAGTGGGGATGTGCCTCGAATATTATAAAAGCCATCGCTCACAACCTCTTTTCTCTCTTTCCTCGCCCATCCTCGGAGCACTCAACATCGCCTACGCTCCGAGACGTCTGGACGCGCACGCTCTACGACCACGCCTACACGACTTTAGCTCGTTTCAATTATCTGCTCACAACATCTCCTAAAATATTATAATTATGATATATATTATATCAAATATACAACTATATTATTATCTAATTGTTGATGACCAAAAGCCAACACGAAACCAAAGTAACGAAACCATAAAATTGATATTGATTAATTAGTTCAATTTTTGTAACTAGATGGCGTTGCCGCGATTAATATCAAGCTATGGTTTCGTTACAACGACTTGCTTAAACTGTCAAACACCAAGCGGTCACCGGTGACCGCAACCTATTGTTCTATAATTGTGTCTACAAAACCGGTACTCGACGAGTTAAGACAGTAATTTTTTGTATGTATTGAGATCAACCAGAACAAATTACGAACCAGCAGTTCAAGCACTAATACGAAGTTTCAATTAAACCCTATTAGTAGCTACAATAGGCCACATTACTTCGGTAATTAACATTGGTCCTTCGAGCCGGATCAGACGCAGTACTGTCTGAATTTTTGAGTTCAACCGTGCCAGTGGCACAAGCTCGAGTATTCGCAGTGGATCGCTGCAGCAAGAATACTGAGCACCCCGCAGAAGCATCGCCCAACAAGTTGGCGAGCTCAGTTGCTGTGGAGTATAGTTCATCGAGTGGCCACAGAGGGCGCCACATGAATCAACGCAGTCCATTCTTCGAGAGGTCGTCGTCAAAGAAACTGTTGCAGTGACAGCAGCCTATATTTGAAGTTCCGAGCGACGCCGCAGAGGGCGCCACTTGTACCATCCACGCCGAGTGACGTCGCAGAGGGCGCGACCTGCACCATCCGTGTTCAGTGAGTGAAGTTAAAAATTGTGAGTACTATATTTCATAAATAGTTAAAGTGACTAACGCAGAACAATCTTTGCCAAGCCAAATTGAACTTTATATCAAACATTATTTTGACTTTAACACTTGAATGTATTTTAGACTAGTAAAATTTGTGCATGTTAGTTAAGGACTTAAAATAATTTCAAAAAAAACGGGGGAACGGGGAACCTATGCCCGAAATTCGCCAGAATTTAAATCCAAAACACTTGTAAAATTTAGTGATTTATTTAGGACTTAGAAAAATGTCGATGGTTTTGGTCATATAAAATTTTTGTTTGTTATGATTTGTATACATGCAGTTTGACTAACTTTTGAATCTAATTATTTATTGTTGTTAGATATTATTTACAAACTTCTATCAATTTACTTTTGTAACGGTTTATTCTTACTAGTCTTAGGTTTTTGGTTCGTAAAAATGGAAGGTCAAATAAACGTTATGAAGGATCTTCAGAGTGTGATGACAAGGGCATTTACTAATTATAAGAAGAGTCCTAAAGATAGATTAACGGTTGAATACATAGAAACAAAACTCGAATTATTAGAAAAGGATTGGTCATCATTCAAGGATACCAAATCTCAACTTTATAAAACCTATAAATTAGAAGATATCAGTCAAAAGGTTATGGATATGTACGACACTACTGAAGATACCTACATAACATATAAATTTGCTATGAAATCAACTTTAAATAAATTACCTAAACGTAAAAGAACCTATAGCACAACAGGGTAGCGAATCAAACACAATGTCTAAAGCAACAAGTTCATTGGTTAAACTGCCAAAAATCTCAATTCCTACCTTTTCGGGGAAATATAGTGAATGGACTACCTTTTACGATTTGTTTACCTCTTTAGTTCATAATAATCCTTCCTTAGATAATGTACAAAAGCTGCATTATCTGAAAGGACATCTTACTGGTGAAGCTGAACAATTAATTAGGCATACACCTATAACAGATGCTAATTATAGTCAATGTTGGTCGCAACTGGAAAGGCGTTATGCTAATAAAAAGTATCTCACTAATTGCATTTTGAAAAGGCTATTCGGTCAAAAACGGTTACTCGTAGAATCAGCGTCAGGTTTAAAGGAGTTGTTGGACACAACAACAGATTGTTTGAGTGCTCTGACAAACTTAAAAATTAACGTTACCACTTGGGATGTCATTGTGATTCATATTGTAACTTTTAAACTTGATAATGAAACACGTAAACAGTGGGAACTTAGCATTTCAAATGACTCTAGTAACGAGTTGCCCACCTTTGAGCAATTTAAGAAATTCGTAGAAAGTCGGTTCCGTGCATTAGAGTTTTTAGAGCCAAAGAAAACTCACCAGGGCAGTAATATTTCACACGCTCATAGTCCAAAGGTAATGTTAACGACAAAGACATCCAACATGCTTTGCGAGTATTGCTCTGAGTCGCACAAGCTTTGCTTCTGTAAGAAATTCACGAAACAATCAGTAGATAATAGACGGGAATTTGTTGCAAAACATAAAATCTGCTTTAATTGTTTGGGCAGCAACCATACAATGTACGATTGCAAAAAGCAAATGTCATGTAGAATTTGCAAAAAACGGCATCATTCCTTGTTACATCACAACAGAGAAAATGATAACCAAGTTCAAAATACTGCAACTAAGTCTGCTGTCGATAGTAATTCAACTAACGATAGTCAGATAGTTGCTTGTTTATCCACTGGCAAAATCTCGAAGCCTAGACAAGTTTTGTTGGCTACTGCGCTAATCAAAGCAGAGTCCAAGACGGGTCAGTTTATAACCGTCCGTGCCTTACTTGATCAGGGGTCTCAGGCTTGTTTTATTACTGAGGCTACGGCACTATTGCTAAAATTGAAAAAGATTCCTGTTCGTGGTGTTATTACTGGCCTAGGAAAAAATAGTTCAACTACAACGTATATGGTCACTCTTACAATTAAATCTAAAATAGATGACAATTTCCAATTACAAATTAACGCCTACGTATTAACTAAGATCACGTCATACTTACCCGAAAGGAGCACAGATATAAGCACATTTGAGTGGATCGATACCCATGGCTTATCTTTAGCAGATCCAGATTTCAATACTCCCAACAGAATTGATATTATATTGGGAGCGGATGTCTACGGTTCCATTGTTAAGGAAGGCATCGTGAAAAGTCCAACTGGTAATCTCATCGCTCAGAACACTGCTCTAGGATGGATTCTTTCTGGGTTAGTAGTCAGTTTAAACGATAAGGAAATGCAGCATCTTCCTAAAAATATAAGTGTCAATTGTGCACATTTTAACGAGGATAATCTTCTAAGAAAATTTTGGGAGATCGAAGAGCAGTGCAAACAAACAAGTTCAAAAAAGATATTAAGTCCTGAGGAGCAAAGGTGTGAAGAGCTGTATACCAAAACTACAGTAAGGGATGCTGCAGGGAGATATATAGTACGCTTACCGTTTCGTGATAGTGATCCTGCTTGCAAGGGTGGCGGTTCAAGATACATTGCTGAAATGAGACTCAAGTCATTAGAAAAAAGATTAATTAAAGACACATGTTTAAAAGACAAATACTAATAAACGAATACTTACAATTAGGACATCTTCGACCTGTAAAGGAAGTGGACGGTAAAAGGGATCAAGCGGTATACTTACCACACCACGCCGTAGTAAGGAATGACAAGACAACTACGAAGGTTCGGGTGGTATTTAATGCCTCTGAAAAAAATAAAAAAGGTATTTCCCTAAATGATACGCTGATGGTCGGACCAACTCTACAAGCAGACCTAAGACATACTGTTTTAAGGTGGAGGACACACTTGATTGGTTTAGTGGCCAATATAATAAAGATGTATCGACAAGTTAGAATTGCTGACGAAGACGCCATGTTCCAAAGGATTCTTTGGCGGGACAGCCCTGATAAGCCAATCAGAGATTATGAGCTGGTCACTGTGACTTTTGGTACCGCTTCGGCTCCATATCAAGCGGTAAGAACTCTTCACCAAATCGCATATGATGAAAAAGACAATTATCCTTTAGCGGCAGACATAACATTGAATAGTTTTTATATGGATGATCTGATGACCGGGAGTGACAGTGTACAAGAAGGCATAGACATATTTAAACAGATAAATGTATTACTGAAAAAAGGAGGATTCATTCTGCAAAAATGGAATAGTAACAATCAGGAAATCATGAAAATAATAGATCAGATGAAGGTAACGAAAGGGGAAGTAGAACAAACGGATCCTATAAATAAAGAGAATAAGGATTTAGAAATAAAATTAGATAGTACAATCAAAATACTAGGTCTTACCCTGGAACCGGGACGACGATAGCTTCCAATACACCGTGAATCTTCCTCCGCTGACGACAGCACCGGTAACTAAAAAACAAGTTATATCGGACATAGCCAGATTGTTTGACCCTCTAGGCTGGTTAGCACCAAGTGTGGTGTTAGCGAAAACGTTTATCCAAAGGTTATGGCTTGCAGGTGTTCCTTGGGATGAAGCATTAAATAAGGAACTAGTACAAGAGTGGAATACTTACCGTGAAGAGTTGTCACTGCTGACGAAGATGCTTCGAAGTAAGTCTAAGGATGAGTTGGAGCTTCATGGTTTCAGTGACGCTTCCAAAGTCGCGTATTCGGCAGTTGTTTACTTGCGAGTACTAAATGCCGTAGATGGAGTACACGTTTCGTTGCTGGTAGCACGAACTAGAGTGGCTCCTGTCAAGCAGGTCAGTATACCACGTCTAGAACTGTGTGGAGCAGTCTTGTTATCACGATTATTGGTTGAGGCAGCAGATGTTCTCAATATTTCTAGAGAACGAGTAAAAGCCTGGACTGATTCCACCGTTGTATTGTCGTGGCTAAACAGTCACCCTAGCAGGTGGAAAATCAAATCGCACCTCGGAAATACTGACAACCATGAAGGCATCGCAGTGGTTTCATGTAAAAACCAAGGACAACCCTGCAGACTGTGCCTCAAGGGGATTGTTGCCTAGCGTATTGATAAACCATCAAATGTGGTTTTGTGGGCCTCCATTCCTCAGTAACGAAATTATTGATTACAACAGACCTACAGGATTACAAGATAATTTGGAAGAATCAATAAAAATCTATGTATCGGTAGTGCCAGAAACCGTTTCTATTTTTGAGCGGTATTCTTGTTTACAAAAATTACTCAAAGTAATTGCGTACTGTCGACGATTTCTAAAACGTAGCTCGAGTAATAAAATATATTTACAAAAAACTGAAATAGAATCCGCTCTAGAATGTTGCATAAGACAGACACAAAGGGAAGTATATACAGAGGAATATTTACAACTAAAAGAAAAAGGCTATTTACAAATGAAGTCTAGCAAACTTCAATCATTAAGCCCTTATTTAGACGAGAAGGGCATAATTAGAGTGCAGGGTAGACTTGAGAGGGCTTCACTAGAGGAACAGACCAAGCATCCGATAGTTCTACCTGGTTCTACTCATCTAACTAAACTCATAGTCGCGGACGCTCATTTAAAGACGCTTCACGGTGGTCCACAACTAATGACAAATTATTTAAGATCAGCTTACTGGATAATAGGTGTCAAGAACCTAGTAAAGGGCCATGTTCGTAGATGTGTCATCTGCGTAAGACATAAAGCCAGTACCAGAAACCAACTAATGGGGTCTCTGCCAAGCATTAGGTGTTCTCCAGCACGACCATTTTTACATAGTGGCGTGGACTATGCGGGACCCATTAATATTAGGACAACCAAAGGGCGTGGACATCATTCCTATAAGGGTTACATTTGTCTTTTTGTGTGTAAGTCCACTCGCGCACTTCATTTGGAAGTGGTTAGCGACATGAGCACTCAGTCATTTTTAGCCGCATTCCGACGGTTTGTCAGCAGACGAGGTCATTGCTCCAAAATATGAAGTGATAATGGTACTACATTTGTAGGTGCTGCCAGAGAACTAAAACAGCAAGCGTCTAATGAAGCGATGTTAGCAGATCACATGGCGTCAAGTGGAACTGAATGGCATTTCATCCCTCCTTACAGCCCTAACTTTGGTGGTTTATGGGAAGCAGGGGTAAAATCCACAAAATTCCACCTCAAGCGAGTGATTGGTGACTCCACTCTTACTTATGAAGAGATGGCCACATTACTCGCGCAAATAGAAGGATGTTTGAATTCACGTCCAATAAGTGTTGTGAATACTACTGACCCTGGTGCACCAATACCATTGACACCCGCGCATTTTTTAATTGGTGAACCAATAGTACATGCGCCCGATGCTAGTTATGAAAATACAACTGTTAGCAGCTTAACTCGGTGGCAGCATATTCAAAGAATGCTTCAGTCATTTTGGAAACGCTGGTCCCAGGAGTATTTAAGTAATCTCATGCATAGGTACAAATGGTCGAAGAAGATTCCGGAACCAAATATAGGCGACATTGTGTTAATAAAAGAAGATGATTTGCCACCAAGTCGTTGGTTATTAGGTCGAATTACAGAAAAGCATCCCGGAAGTGACAACTTAACTCGAGTCGCTACCTTAAAAACAAAATTATCCACAATCAAACGTCCGACTTCCAAGCTGTGCATTCTACCAGTAACCGATTGAGGTCTATAATGCAATTAAGATCAACTTATGACAACTTAGTCTAGTCTAGTAGTACTGTTACAAGTTTAAGTTTACTTTTTGCACATTTTAAAATTACTTTTTTGTTTTATTTTTACATTATGTTAAGTTTTGTTTTATTTAGCTGTTTAGATCAATTTATACAAGTTTTGTTATACATAATTTGTACTTACCTGTGCAACTTTTGTTATTTTATTTATTATCTAAGGGAACCTTTGTATCAACTTACGATATTCATGTTCATTATGTAATATAAGATCAAAGTGTTATTTTTATGTTAAGAAATTATATTATTGAGAAGGACATTCCGTCAATAATGTCCTTGGTGGGCAGTATGTTGATGACCAAAAGCCAACACGAAACCAAAGTAACGAAACCATAAAATTGATATTGATTAATTAGTTCAATTTTTGTAACTAGATGGCGTTGCCGCGATTAAAATATAGCTATGGTTTCGTTACAACGACTTGCTTAAGACAGTAATTTTTTTTGTATGTATTGAGATCAACCAGAACAAATTATGAACCAGCAGTTCAAGCACTAATACGAAGTTTCAATTAAACCCTATTAGTAGCTACAATAGGCCACGTTACTTCGGTAATTAACACTAATACCATTACATAATTGTGTTTTGTTAACAAAACTCTGTTTCAGTTTAAGACCATACCTTGGTGGACCATGAAATAATGTCCACTAAGACCAATTTTACTCAGGCCATGAAATAATGAAAGAGAAGAAAGAAAGAAAAATCATTTATTCGACAGTAGGCACGCACACAGATACAAAAAAAAATACAAAATTAAAAAAGAAAATAACAAATAAATAAACTTAATATTTATAAATATATGACGGAGGATCGGTCCCCGTTCTGTTTTTAAAAAGTGTGACGTCAGCAATGCTGCACACGCATGAACACTGTGTTCATGGTGATCACTCATCTTCAGTTTTCAAAGTAAAACACCACAAGTTTACTAAATGCTTCGTTTATTAAACTGACAGCGTAACAACTTATTTTAAGTAGTTCTGTACAGTTCGACAGCTCGAGCAAGACTGACTCAGCGCCGTCGAGTCTTCTCTGCGTCCCCGGCAGGGGGCGCGAGGTCGCGCGTTCCAGGCCGATGCCTGTCTCGGCGGGTGCGCTCGCTGCCTGCTACAGCAGGCGAGGGGTTGGGTTAGTCGGGCTCCTTGCGGGGCCCGATGCGGTGTCGAGTCCGGTGGTTTGCCCCGCCATGGGCCGCGCTCTAGCCGGGCAAGCCCGGCGAGCAGCAAGCTGTTGGCGGGGCATGGTCGTGTCCAGTGGGGGCCCCGCTAAGGGCCGCGCTCGAGCCGGGGGGAGCCCGGTGAGCGGCGGGTTGGTAGCGGCGCGCGGTCGTGTCCGGTGGGGGCGGAGACTCTACCGACCCGCCGGCGGGCGGGCGGGAGTCTCACGCGGTGTCCGATGGGTCGGTCGGCGCGACCAGGTCTCTTGGGAGGCCGAAGCCGTCGGGGGGGCGCCGGTGGTAGGGCGCCAGCTCCCGGAGGTGGTCGTGCCGCGACCGATCGGAGCGCTCGAAGAGTGTGGTGCTCAGGCGCTGCACGAATGCGTCGACGCTCTCTACGCCGAGGTCTCGGGCGATTGTCGCGTTCCGTACGAAGCGCGGGGCCTGTACGATGATGCGCAGCGACAGTGACTGCTGCGCACGGAGGCGTTTCTTGTTAGTTTCGGACACGAGCGCGTACCATGCCGGGGCGGCGTAGGTGAGCCGTGTCCGAATGTAGGCCTTGTAGATACCGAGCTTCGCACGGAGAGGCAGCGCCGAGTCGATCACCGGGCGCAAGAGGTAACGCGCGGCGCGCGCCTGAGCAACAGCCTGCTGCACGTGGGGCGTCATTGAGAGCGAGCGGTCGATGGTCACGCCGAGGTATTTAACGCTCGGCGCCCACCGGACCTGCTCTCCCATGAGTGTCATGGGTGTCGGCTTCATGATCCCCACGGCGAGCGCTTGAGTCTTGGCCACGTTCACAGCCAGTCTCCACTTCTCCAGCCATTCAGGGAGTGCATCTAGGGCGCGCTGTAGTTTAACTACTGCGTGCCTCGGGTTCAGCGATGACGTGTAGTCGTCGGCGTACAGCGCTAGTTTGACGCCGCTCGCGACAGGGATGTCGTCCGTGTACACGCAGTAGCACACAGGTGAGATGCAGCTTCCCTGGGGCACGCCGGCTCGGATGTTCCGCTCGGTCGACAGAGTGCCTTCCACTGCCACTTGGAAGGTTCTGCCGTGCAGGAAGGTGGCCACGATCTTAACTAGTCGTCGAGGAGTAGTAGATGTGGCCAGCTTGCTGAGCAGGCCGGCATGCCAGACGCGGTCGAACGCCTTCTCCATGTCGAGGAATACTGCCGCGGCGCGCTCGCGCTTGTTGCGCGCGGCCGCCAGGTCGTGCAGTACCCTCGCGACTTGCAGGGTGGTGGAGTGTTCAGCCCTGAAGCCGAACTGTTCGCCGCGTGGCTGGAAATGTGGGCGCAAGTGCAACAGCAGCAGCTTCTCGAAGAGCTTCGAGACAGTATCCAGGAGCGTGATGGGGCGATAGCTTCGAGACAGTATCCAGGAGCGTGATGGGGCGATAGCTTCGAGACAGTATCCAGGAGCGTGATGGGGCGATAGCTTCGAGACAGTATCCAGGAGCGTGATGGGGCGATAGCTCCCCGGCAACAGTGTGTTCTTCCCCTGTTTGGGCAGCATGATTACTCTGCCGAGCTTCCACTTGGCAGGGAAGTGTCCGGTGCGGAGGATGCCGTTGAATAGCCGCGTCAACGTCGCGATTCCTCGTGGCGGCAGGCGGCGGAGGGCTTCGTTGGGTACTCCGTCCGGGCCGGGTGCCTTGCGTAGTGGGGCTCGCAGAGCCATACGCCGCACCATGCCAGGGGAGAGCACGATTGGGTCCTCTTCGGGGGAGATCGGCTGCTCCAGGTACTGTGCTACCTGAAGTTCGATAGCTGCTGTGTGTTGCACGTTGCGGGCCGGGTTGGGCTGGAACTGGCTCTCCAGGGAGTCAGCGAAGAGCTCCGCTCGGTCTTCGGCTCGGTAGCGGGGTGTACCGTCGCCGGCCAGGAGGGGTCTTATCGGAGCTGGCTTCCCGGAGAGACTGCGGCACAATCTGTGTATGCCCGACCAGCCGTCGCTCACGTGCTCGATGGCTCGTTGCCAGGATTCGGCGGTGTGATTTGCCACGGCGGACGAGATTCTGGCGGCCAGAGCGTTGAGCGAGCTCTTCATTGTCGGGCATCGGGTCCTTTGCCATTGCCTGCGGAGTCTCCTCTTCCTCTCGACCATGGCGAGTATGGCGGCTGGGAGGGGTGATGGCCTCCTCGGTGAGGACACGTTTGCCATCTGGGACTCGGCTAGTCCGGTCTGGGTGGCCGCGGTGAAGTCGGCGGCGAGTCGGTCGACGTCGGCGGGCGTGTCGATCCGGTGTGACGGCGAATTTAGCGCCATGTGCGCGGCGAATGCGCGCCAGTCCCGCCGTGGGCGAGGGGGAAGAGGTCGCAGGTGCTGTGGGATGTCCTCGATAGTCAGACTCACTGGCTGGTGGTCTGACCGCAGATGGTCGTCCAGGACGTCACAGCTGACCGTCGCGGAGATGCCGCGTAGGACGGCCAGGTCAATGACGTCGGGCGTGAGTTGCCGGTCGTGCGGGTAGTGCGTCGGGGCTTCCGGCCCGAGCACGACGTAGTTGTGGAGCTCCGCATCGTCGAGCAGGCGACTGCCTTCACGTGTGTTGGCGTTCGCGTTCCACGCCGTGTGCTTCAGGTTGAAGTCACCGGCGATGATGGTTGGCAGTGGCGAGTCCAGCAGGGTGTGGACGTCAGCCACTGCGAGGCGGTAGTGCGGCGGTCTGTAGAACGCGAACACCCGGGTCGGCTGATGGTCGATGCAGATCTCCACGCCCAGCGCGTAGGACGCGCGCAGCGTCGGCACTGGCAGTAGCTGGTGGACGACTTTTCTCCTGACCAGGATTGCCAGTCCCCTGTAGGCAATCCCTGACGGCGAGATGTGATCCTCCCGGTAGATGTGGAAGCCAGCCATCTTCAGCTTGTCTACCGGTCTAAGGTGTGTCTCGTTGATCAGGGCTATATCAGCTTGCCGCTGGTCTAGCAGCAGCTTCAATAGCCTGGTCTTCTCGGGGGACATCCCATTGGCGTTCCAGTGAACGATCTTAAGGTGCCGGTGGTCCATCGCAGATCAGGGACTTGATCGCGTCTAGGAGCAGTGGCACTGGATCGCTCTGCTCTTGAATGAGCGCCGTCACAGTCCCCTGCAGGATGCGGACGACGGTATTGATGGTGATCGGCGGGGGTGAAGGTGCTTTCGGCGCGGTTGGCGCGGTCGGTCGGTTCGTCTTAGTCGCAGCGGTGACGGGCGCCTTGGTCGCGGGGGCAGGGGGCGCCTTTGCTTTAGCAGCGGTGCGGGCGACGGCGGGGGCGGCAGTGGGGGCGGGGGCAGAGGCGGCATTGGCGGGCTTCTTCGTCTTCCTGCGCCTTCGCCTTGCACAGCGTTTAGCGCCCGGCTCATTTGCCGCGGCCATTAGGGTGCCAGGGGCGTTTGGTTCGCCCTTTGGCTGTGTTGCAGCTGGCTTGTTTGCTGTGGTGGTGGTGGTGATGGTGGTGCGCGCCACAGTGCCCGCCCTGGGGTTGCGCGTTTCGCGGCGGAACACCGGGCACGACGTGTTGTTCGCCGTGTGCGCTCCGCCGCAGTTCACGCACGTCGGCGGCTCCTCCCTCGGGCGGGGGCACTCGCTGGCCGGGTGTGACTCGCCGCACCGCACGCATGCCATAGGCCGGTGGCAGTTGTGCGACGAGTGCCGGAATTGTTGGCAGCGGTGGCATTGCGCGGGGCCCTTCTTGCCCCGCCATGCCTCGATTTTGATCCCGGGCATGCAGAGCAACTCCGTCACTGCGTAGATCCCCGGGGTGGTGTTTTCCGCGCGCGCGATCTGGGCGTAATACAGGCACCCAGGTCGTCCCTGGCGCGCACGGATTGGGCGGACGTATTCGGCCTTATAGCCGGCATCCCGCAAGGCCTCTTGTATCGCCTCCGGTGTGGTGTCCACAGGCAACCCTCTGATGGCCACCTTTAGGCTCCGCTCCGCCGGGAGGGAGTATGAGAACCAGGCGACTCCCTGGGTCCTCTCCAGGTCGGCTAGGTACGCCTGGATCGACTCAGCGCGCTCTGTGCGGCCGTATTTATAGTGTAGCGAGCATGTGCACAATATTGTAGGTAGTACTAACTTTATTTTAATCACAAGATTTTTACATTACAAAATCAAACAATAATAAATTCTTGATTTATAAACTGGTTTTGACGTAATCAAATTATTAAACTTAGTTATTAATTATTGTTATTGACTAATTTATTGTTGTTGCGCCGATACGGCCATACTGACAGGCGGTGCGAGCTCTGCACCAGCCTCGTTGATTGTTGGTCTTATTTCGTATTTAGGAGCTAGGTAGGAGAGCCTAGTGTCCTAGAGGAGGTTTCTTCTTTTCTTCTAGTAGTAGTGAAACTCCGATGAGAGGTGTGGACTAGAATGATTTAATTCACCAAACTACGCTACTTATATTTCTATTTACATATTTACAATTAGACAATATCAGACATAGTTAGGTGATAGTTTCGACCAATAGCGGCGCGCCGGCGTGCGCGGGGTGCGCGGGGTGCGGGGCGCCGCTTTGCACACGGCACTATCGGTTCCTCCCGTATAAGTATGACCGCGCGGCGCGAGCGCGCGCATTTCTCCGAGCGCCGGCGTCGAGTGAAGACTGAAGACTACCTACAGATGAACCAATGAAGATACGACGAATGCAAGTGCTCCGGCTCCGGCTCCGCTTGCGCTGCTTGGCTGCTTGCTTAACCAAACCGCTTCTTTCGAAGCGATCGCTCGCGGCACGGTGTGATAACGCTGTTGCCGCAGTGATTATTATTGTTTCTATGCGATAGAGTCATAAACTGTCTTTTTCAAGACAATTGGTTTCTTGTTTCTAAAAACGGAGTCAAAACGTAAACTGTCTTTTTCAAGACAATTTGTTTCTTGTTTCTAAAAACGGAGTAAGTCTAAAACTTTGGTAAAGGTATTGTGGAAGGTATATGGTAAGGTATTCGGTGGTACTGGTAACTGGTAGGTATGTAGTCGTGCGGTGCGGCTACAGTACTCCCCCCCGAGCGAAGCGTACTGGGGTCTTGACGATTCTTCCTGTTCGCGTTCTTCGTACATCGCTGATGCTCGACGGAGGTTGACTGGGTTGATCCTGGATAGCCTCTGGTGGCGTTGCACAGTTGTCTGAGTTATCGTGATTAATGACGTAGGCAGGCTTCAGACGCTCGATAGACACGTTGGTAGTACCTCTAGGTGTTTGTAACGTGAAGTACTTGTTGCTTCTGCTGGTGACTAGGTACGGACCCTTGTACGGACGTTGCAGCGGTTTGCGAACTGCGTCGTCACGTACAAATACGTGGCTGCATGTTTGCAGGTCTTTGTGCACGAAGATATTCAGTCGATTAGTGTGCGACTGATAAGCGGGCGTTAAGCTTGTGATAACACGATGCAAGTCGGCCACATAGTCGTTATCCATCTTCGTGTAGGTAGGCGATGGCGATATGAAATCGCCGGGTAGCCGTAGTTCTTGTCCGTAGGTAAGTTGAGCGGCACTAGTGTTAGTGTCGGTGCGCGTAGCGGCTCGTAGTCCCAGTAGCACGGTAGGTAACTCGATCAACCATTTGTTATTGCCGGCGAGTCGAGTCATGAGTGCGGCTTTCAATGTACGATGCCAGCGTTCTACGATCCCGTTACTCTGCGGGTGATAGGCAGTAGTACGAGTTCTTTCTATTCCCAATAGCTGAGCGAGATTTTTAAATAAGCTGCTCTCGAACTGTCGTCCTTGATCAGTCGTGATTTTGATAGGACAACCAAAGCGTGATATCCATGCTTCATACAGCTTTCTTGCGACGACTTCGGCTGATACCTCTCGCAGAGGGACGGCTTCAGCCCAGCGGGTGCAGCGGTCGATCATAGTGAGTAGGTATCGATGTCCGCTCGAAGATGTAGGCAGAGGTCCGACGATGTCAATGTGTACGTGTTCGAAACGCTCGCTCGGTGGGAATGATGTGACGTCACTGTGCGTATGTCGATGTACCTTTGATTGTTGACACTCAATGCATGACTTTGCCCACTCGCCAATCTCTGTGTTCATAGACGGCCAGAAGTATCGTTGCTGCATTAGTTTGCGTGTAGTTCGAATACCAGGATGACTTGTATTGTGCACGGCGTTGAATGCGATGCGACGAAAGTCAACTGGTAGGTATGGGCGGATGTGAGGCGTCGATACTTCGCAGTAAATCAGCTTGTTTGAAGTAGGTATGGCGATTTTCTTGAGTTGAATATTTGTTTGTTTAGATAATTTGAGAATATTGCTGTCCTTTTCTTGTGCTTGCGATAGTTGATCGTAGTCTATCGGCGATGGTAAGTCGATCGTTTCAACGCGTGACAGTGCGTCGGCGACTACGTTGTTCGCTCCGGTCACGTGACGTAGGTCGGTCGTGAACTCGCTTATAAACAACAGCTGACGAGTGCGTCGTTGTGTGTCGTTGTCCGACGGCGGCTTGCGTATTGCGTAGGTAAGTGGCTTGTGATCGGTGTAAACAATGAGTTCTCTTCCTTCGAACATTTTTCTAAAATGTTTGATCGCCATATATATTGATAATAATTCTCGATCGAAGGTACTATAACGTTGTTGTGTTTCTGAGAATTTCTTCGAGAAATAGCCGAGGGGAACCCACTTGTTGTTTACAAGTTGTTGTAGGACAGCTCCAGCACAGGTGTTCGATGCGTCACACATGAGTGATATTGGTTGAGTTGGTGAGGAGGATGGGTGAGCGAGTAAAGCTGCATTTTGTATGCTAGCTTTACACAACTCGAACGCTTGAAGTGCTTCATTGTTCCACTCGATTTTTGTTTTGTCGCGTTTCTTGGAGTTATGTAGAAATGCGTTTAGCGGCGCTTGTATGTGGGCCGCGTTGCGTATGCTGTCACGGTAAAAGTTCACCATGCCGAGAAATCGACGTAGGTCCGCTATTGTTTCGGGTTTGGGGTAGGCAGTGATAGCGTTGACCTTATCAAGTGGAGGTTCGATTCCTTCGCTCGACACTTGATATCCTAGGAACTTGACGTTTTCTTGACCGAAGACGCATTTTGACGGGTTTATAGTGATACCGTAGTCATTTAATCTTCGTAGTACTTCTTGTAGATCTTCAATGTGGCGTGCGTTGTTTTCTGACGCGATGATTACGTCATCAATAAATGGAAATGCGAAGTCTAACCCGTTGAGTACTTGATGTATGAACCGTTGGAATGTCTGTCCCGCGTTTTTTAAGCCTGGACACATTCGGGGAAACTCGAACAAGCCAAACGGGGTTGTTATGGCTGTTTTCTCGACGTCGGGTTCGTACACGGGTAATTGTTGGTATGCACGATTCAGGTCGAGTGTGGTGAAAATCTTCTTGCCGTGGAGTAGGTATGTGAAGTCTTTGAGGCGAGGTACAGGGTAGCGGTCGGGCTTAGTTACGTCGTTGAGTCTTCGGTAATCGCCGCATACCCGTATGTCGCCATTCTTTTTCGGGACGACGTGTAGTGGGCTGGACCAGGGACTTTTGCTTGGACGGCATAATCCCTGCTGCATCATGACTTCAAATTCTTTCTTCACGGCCAAGTATCGATGTGGGGGTAATGGCCGGGTTTTGCTATGAACAGGTGGACCGGTGGTTTCAATGTGATGTTCCACGCGGTGTTTGGGAGTGGTCTTCATGCATGATGGTCTTAGGATATCGGGGAATTGACTCAATATTTGATGATACGGCTGTTCGACGTCTATGCTTCTTACAGTTGGCTCGGCGGAATATGAGATTGGCGCTTTGACGGTGAGGTTTGTTACTTTGTCGACAAGACATCGACCGGCTATGTCGACGAGTAGTTGGTGGTGGCGTAGGAAGTCGGCGCCGATGATTGGCTTGCTGACTTCAGCAACGATGAATTTCCAACTATAAGGTCGGCGTAGGTTTAGGTCCAGTTGTAGCGTCTTCTCACCGTAGGTAGGTATAACCGTGTTGTTTGCGGCGTATAAACAAAAGTCAGTTGGGGCTATCTTCACGCCTTTTCGTTTAGGGATGACCGAGACGTTTGCGCCAGTATCAATTAGAAATGACAGACGTGAGTTTCTGTCTGTTATAAACAGGCGGTATGACGTAGTTGTTGCGCCGGTTCCCGCCTCATCCAACGCAGCTCTTAGTTTTCCGGACGGGTGTTGTTGTTCTGGAAATTACACGGACGTGTGCATCGCTGTGCCTCCTTCCCGAACTTGCGGTGGTAATAACAAATTCCAGAAGATTCCGTGCGGCGTGGTATGTTATCGCGCTGTCTGGACTGGGAGCGATATCGGTTCGATGGTCGCGATCTGTTCTGAGGTCGTCTCGACTGACGGTTGCAACGATGGCTAGGTTGTGCTGCTTTGAGTTCGGCGATTTCCCTCGTAAGTATATCAATTTTGTCTTCAATACTTGTAGGTACACAGGGGAAAACGGGGTTTTCAGTCACAGCAGCGACTGTGCCATGAGGTTGCGTCTGTTCGAGTATTTTGTCCGCCATCATCGCTAGATCGTGGATATCTGTGTGTTTAGCGATGTTGTCGCTGACAGCGAGGACTGCGCGCACGGACTGGGGGAGGTGGTTTGTCCACATAATACGAAGCGCAGCGTCAGATATATTATCCGCGGCGAGATTCTTCATCCGGCGAAGTAACTGTGATGGTTTTAAGTCGCCGAGCTCCATCTCGGAGAGAAGGCGTTGAACTTGACGCTGTTCAGACTCCTCATAGACCTGGAGTAGTCTGTTTTTAAGGGTTTCGTAGCGGTCTCTCTCCGGTGGATGAAGGATAATGTCGGATATTTCATCGAGGTCTTGTCGTTCAAGATGACCGACGACAAGCTCAAACATGGCTTGGTCGCCCTTCTTCTGCGGAGACATAATCGCCTCGAACTGCGCAAACCATAGGCGTATTCTGTCGCGCCATATAGGTGGAATGCGCAGCGACGTCGACACGCTGGAGAGTTCCGGCGTTTTTTCGTTGGAGTTGGACATTACGACGAGCTTGACTTTCTGCAGTACTGGGCGGCGATTAATTCTTGCAGAGATCCGTTGGCAGCGTCGGGGTCACCAGTTTAGGAGCTAGGTAGGAGAGCCTAGTGTCCTAGAGGAGGTTTCTTCTTTTCTTCTAGTAGTAGTGAAACTCCGATGAGAGGTGTGGACTAGAATGATTTAATTCACCAAACTACGCTACTTATATTTCTATTTACATATTTACAATTAGACAATATCAGACATAGTTAGGTGATAGTTTCGACCAATAGCGGCGCGCCGGCGTGCGCGGGGCGCGCGGGGTGCGGGGCGCCGCTTTGCACACGGCACTATCGGTTCCTCCCGTATAAGTATGACCGCGCGGCGCGAGCGCGCGCATTTCTCCGAGCGCCGGCGTCGAGTGAAGACTGAAGACTACCTACAGATGAACCAATGAAGATACGACGAATGCAAGTGCTCCGGCTCCGGCTCCGCTTGCGCTGCTTGGCTGCTTGCTTAACCAAACCGCTTCTTTCGAAGCGATCGCTCGCGGCACGGTGTGATAACGCTGTTGCCGCAGTGATTATTATTGTTTCTATGCGATAGAGTCATAAACTGTCTTTTTCAAGACAATTGGTTTCTTGTTTCTAAAAACGGAGTCAAAACGTAAACTGTCTTTTTCAAGACAATTTGTTTCTTGTTTCTAAAAACGGAGTAAGTCTAAAACTTTGGTAAAGGTATTGTGGAAGGTATATGGTAAGGTATTCGGTGGTACTGGTAACTGGTAGGTATGTAGTCGTGCGGTGCGGCTACACGTACCTGCAACAAAGGATTTGACTTCTTTTGAGTCGGATATCTGTAGGCAACTTGTGTTGCTTATGTTAGTTATAACACCAACACACAACATGTGATATCAGTGTAATTGAAGTTAGTAGGTTCTCGAAGGGTTCTCGGAGGTTCTCGAAGAGTTCTCGGAGGTTCTCGAAGAGTTCTCGGAGGTTCTCGAAGAGTTCTCGGAGGTTCTCGAAGGTTCTCGAAGGTTCTCGGAGGTTCTCGAAGGTTCTCAGAGGTTCTCGTAGATTTTTGTAGATACATATGTTTTAAGACTTTATTTATTGTTATTGAATTTAGTTACTTACTGTTTATTCTGATAAATTATTTTCACCCTGTAGCTATTGGTCTTCTGGGTCTCGTGAAGTAGAAGGGATGGGCTCAATTGCAGCAGACTCCTGATGGTCAGGTGATACATTTCCCGCCGATACGGTCATCTGTTCACCCAGTTATGGTGCGCGGCGCAGCTGATCATGAGCCACCTTGCGAGGTCGCCCCCTACCGACTACCTTCTTCACCAAATATCGGTCATTTTCTAGAACTCTACAGTCAGTCTACACACTTCGTAAGGTTCACTAAACTTAAGATCGAGTGATGTTTGATTACGAGGGTTATTCTTAATCAACACATAGTCTCCTCTTTGGAAATGATGAATTTTGGCTTTATGTTGATTAAATCGTTGTCTGTCTTGTTCACTTGAACGTGACATTTTCTGTAATATTTGTTGAGAAAGCGCCTCAATATCGACTGTTGCACTATCAATATTCACTAAATTAAGGAGCTCAGGAGGTACACAGTGCTTTTGTTGTGTAATAAGTGTCAATGGAGCAACTCCAGTGACACGATGAGTTGTACAGTTCATTGCTAATTGTAGTTCCTCAAGTATAGTGTGCCACTGCTCTGTTTCGTAGTTTCTAATCATTACCAATGCATTTTTGAGAGTTGCAACAACCCTCTCTACTTGACCATTCGCTCGGCTAACTCCTGGAGCTATGGCATGAATATTTATTCCAGAGTGGTCGCAATAGTCTTTAAACTCACCCAGGAATTCTCTTCCACCATCAACTATTACCTGAATTGGTGCACCAAATAAATTTACAGTGCGTTTCAGAGCAGCTAATGTACTGTGTGGATTCTTGTTGCTAGAAAAGTAGAACAGTACATACTTTGAGAAAGCATCAATAGTTACTATAACATATTGCTGATCTTCTGGAGTTCCCAGTTTTCCAGTTATATCCATGTGAATCACTTGGAATCATTTTCTATTGGGTGCATTTGGGCTTGAATAGCACCAGATCTTCCTTTCGATGTTCGGCATATCACACAGTTGTCCACGAATCTTCGAATAGTAGAACTCATTTTATCGAACCAATAAGTTTCTCTGATCTTCTGTAATGTCTTTTCCCAACCAGGATGTTTCAGTGCTGTGTGAAAAGAGTTAATAATACTCCATTGGAAGGCCTTGGGGACAACTGTACTAAACTGCCGACCAAAGACAGGATCATTTACTTGTTTCTTTAGGACGTTATCTTCTAAAGCGTAGCTCTCTACTGAATTGCCATCGCAAAGACTGTCCATTATAGGTCGCAGTTCATCATCACGCCGCTGTTCAATTTTGAGCCAATTCATGTCTCTTGTCATAACATTCACTGCAAATTCAGTCGGGTTTCTGCTGAAAAAGTCAGCATGTTGGAGACGTTCGCCCTTACGGTATTCAATTTCAAAGTCGTAGTTTTGCAAGAATGCCCACCAACGATGAATCCTCGGTAGAAGATCCTTCTTGTGTTTGGACGCCTTTAATGCATTGCAATCCGTTATCACCGTGAATTTTCGTCCATACAAGTATTGGCGAAAATGTTTTATAGCTCGGACCACTGCTAATGTTTCCAACTCATAGGAGTGGTAACGGCTCTCTGCTTCAGTGGTCCTCATACTCATAAATGCAACTGCATGTTGACGTCCGTTGACAACCTGTACCAGCACTGCACCATACCCAAGGCTACTAGCATCCGTATACAACTGTATGGGTGCTTCCTCCTGGAATAAAGTCAGTACCGGAGCAGATGTCAAACATTCAATTATTATATTGCGTGCCTTTTCGTGTTTATCTGTCCATGTCCATTTTGCACCTTGTTTTGTCAGTTCATACAATGGTAACATTATACGTGAAAAGTCAGGAATATATTTCCTGAAATACCCTGCTAGTCCATTGAACTGTCTCACCTGCTTGACAGTCTTAGGGACTGGAGCTTTGACCAGAGCTTCGACTTTTCGCGGGCTTGGTCGTACTTGTCCATCAGAAACTACGTTGCCAAGGTATTCTATGGATCGTTTGAAGAAACTGCACTTATCAGCATTTATAGAGAAGCCAGCCCCTTGTAGTGCTATCAGAATCCGCTCCAGGTGTGATATTCCTTCTGGAAAATCTGTGCATTTGGAGAGTACATCATCCACGTACACCTGTGCAGCTGTTCCCAGCAATGATGTCAGGGCTCTGTTGATGCATCGCTGGTAAACAGAACAAGCATTACTCAGGCCAAAAGGCATGGTGAGGTATTCATATAACCCATCCGGAGTGACGAAGGCGGTCTTCTCTATCGAGGTCTCAGCGATAGGAATCTGATGAAAACCAGCTGCCATGTCAAGACTTGTATAAAAATGTCCATTCGCCAACTGGTCAATCTGGTCGGAAATCAACGGAAGGGGGTAATGATCACGTAGAGTATTCGAGTTAAGTTCTCGAAAGTCAACGCAGAGACGATCATCACCATTCTTTTTCTTGACCAAGATAATAGGGCTTGAATAAGGTGATTTGCTTTCACGTATGATGTTATGTGTCAACAAATCTTGAATTATAGTACGTACCTTCTCCCTTTCCAGTGGACTGAGGCGATATGGTCTTCTTTCGACAAATTTATCTGGGTTTTTCAGTCTGATCTCCAGTTCGCCTGTGTTGACCCGAGTTTTAGGATATCCACGAATAAATAAATGTTCGTATTTATTCAGAAGTCCACGTAATAATGAGATTTCATCTTCGTTGGTTAGATCACAATCAAGATTATTAAAAATAGGAGAATTTTTACTCACCACATTGATGATTGTATTGTGAACTAGCTTCGTCCCACTGGGTGTAATTATCATATTCAGATTGGTATCATGAATCAGGTTCATACCCACTAAAATATCTGTTGACATTTCATAGTCGGGTAATACGTAAAACTCCAGCTTAATACTGATGGTATCTATAACACAAATGGTTGTAAGTTTGGTTAATGATAGTGCTGGAAATTGTCCAATTCCTTTCAAATAATTTACTGCTGGGCTCCTTTGACCTGGAAGAAGTAAAGCAACTGATTCTCGCATGATTGAGCATTCCGCCCCACTATCAAACACAGCTTGTAATGTCTTTTCTCCTATTTTGATAAAAATAGGAGCCAGCTTATTACTTGCCACGTAATTGACGTTTGAAGTCAACGATTGCTCCCGCCTAAAGCACGTTTCATAACTGTGGCCTGGTCTCTTGCAATAGGTGCAGGTAACTATGGTTTGTGCTTTAGTATCCTTGTTACTAGTTTCTGGTTTAGGCTCCTGAGGTTTAAATCTGCAATCATTAGTCGAGTGGTTTGTCTTTTTGCATATGCGGCAGCTAGATGTTGATTGTTGACTGTCCGTAAATCGTGAATGCTTGTTAGGTATTGTGGAACTTGAGGTTGGATGAGGACGTTTCTTCCGTATAGATGTTGCCACTGAAATCAGTTCAGGAACAGTGGTCGCCCTGGCATTCAGCAATTCAATGCGCAATCGCTCATCATTAACGCATCCAATCACTGCTTCCACGGCGTGCTCGTCTCCCAACTTGTCCTTGGTGACTCTTCTCCATAGGATCCATGCCCGTGACAAGAATTCAGCAATATCCTTTGAGGAGTCATAAACATGTTCCCTGAACATAACAATGTCTCGGGAGTACCTGTTCTCAGGTTCAAATGTGGTGATGATGTTCTTCCGCAACTCTTCCCAGGTACTACTGGTCACCATCCAATCATCGATCCCCATTTTAGCACGTCCCTTCAGTAGACTGCAGACTTTCATACGAACGTCGAAATCACTTAACTTATATGCCTCAATAGCTTGATCAATATGTTGACACCACTCACGTACTCCAACATGGGTGTCCGGGTCGAAGGACGGCAGGTAAATGTCCTTGATACTTATTTTCGATTGGGTAGGTGGAGCACACAAGCGCTCCGACATCCTCTGCATCATTTCCACCATCTGCATGAGGAATTGTGGTAGTATACCGTCCATCCGCATTCTTTGATCAGAGTATGTATGCGGTCTTGATTCATTTGTAGCGTCTATTGATGTATTGGAGCCCAGGATAGGCTCCTGACGCTGAATGTTGGCTGGTTCCAGTTGCTCAGGTGGTAAACGAGCTGATGAGGAAGTGGCTTGAGTAGAGATTTCTTGTGATCCCACTTCTGATGACGGAGGATCGGTCCCCGTTCTGTTTTTAAAAAGTGTGACGTCAGCAATGCTGACGTCACTGACACTGTGTTCATGGTGATCACTCATCTTCAGTTTTCAAAGTAAAACACCACAAGTTTACTAAATGCTTCGTTTATTAAACTGACAGCGTAACAACTTATTTTAAGTAGATCTGTACAGTTCGACAGCTCGAGCAAGACTGACTCAGCGCCGTCGAGTCTTCTCTGCGTCCCCGGCAGGGGGCGCGAGGTCGCGCGTTCCAGGCCGATGCCTGTCTCGGCGGGTGCGCTCGCGGCCTGCTACAGCAGGCGAGGGGTTGGGTTAGTCGGGCTCCTTGCGTGGCCCGATGCGGTGTCGAGTCCGGTGGTTTGCCCCGCCATGGGCCGCGCTCTAGCCGGGCAAGCCCGGCGAGCGGCAAGCTGTTGGCGGGGCATGGTCGTGTCCAGTGGGGGCGCCGCTAGGGGCCGCGCTCGAGCCGGGGGGAGCACGGTGAGCGGCGGGTTGGTAGCGGCGCGCGGTCGTGTCCGGTGGGGGCGGAGACTCTACCGACCCGCCGGCGGGGGGGGCGGGAGTCTCACGCGGTGTCCGATGGGTCGGTCGGCGCGACCAGATCTCTTGGGAGGCCGAAGCCGTCGGGGGGGCGCCGGTGGTAGGGCGCCAGCTCCCGGAGGTGGTCGTGCCGCGACCGATCGGAGCGCTCGAAGAGTGTGGTGCTCAGGCGCTGCACGAATGCGTCGACGCTCTCTACGCCGAGGTCTCGGGCGATTGTCGCGTTCCGTACGAAGCGCGGGGCCTGTACGATGATGCGCAGCGACAGTGACTGCTGCGCACGGAGGCATTTCTTGTTAGTTTCGGACACGAGCGCGTACCATGCCGGGGCGGCGTAGGTGAGCCGTGTCCGAATGTAGGCCTTGTAGATACCGAGCTTCGCACGGAGAGGTAGCGCCGAGTCGATCACCGGGCGCAAGAGGTAACGCGCGGCGCGCGCCTGAGCGACAGCCTGCTGCACGTGGGGCGTCATTGAGAGCGAGCGGTCGATGGTCACGCCGAGGTATTTAACGCTCGGCGCCCAACGGACCTGCTCTCCCATGAGTGTCATGGGTGTCGGCTTCATGATCCCCACGGCGAGCGCTTGAGTCTTGGCCACGTTTACAGCCAGTCTCCACTTCTCCAGCCATTCAGGGAGTGCATCTAGGGCGCGCTGTAGTTTAACTACTGCGTGCCTCGGGTTCAGCAAGTTCTGACTCAGCGCGCTCTGTGCGGCCGTATTTATAGTGTAGCGAGCATGTGCACAATATTGTAGGTAGTACTAACTTTATTTTAATCACAAGATTTTTACATTACAAAATCAAACAATAATAAATTCTTGATTTATAAACTGGTTTTGACGTAATCAAATTATTAAACTTAGTTATTAATTATTGTTATTGACTAATTTATTGTTGTTGCGCCGATATATATAATGACTGTCATACTTACTTATTGGGCCATGAAATAATGCCGACACATTTATTTTTGTATAATCAATTTTCGTTGCAGCCTCAGTTTGTGTAAGTAAGTATCTAATTTTTCATGATAAAAATATGCTCTAATTTATGTTTTTTATGAAATGTTTTTGTATGAAAATAAAATCTATTTATTGTTCTTACTAGTTATGTTTTGTGTTCATTATTGACATAATATAATTTATATTTGCTTATTGTAATTATTGAGGTTCAAATGTAGAATATAATCTTAACCTAAAATTGTATAATCTTTTATTAAAATTGCAACAACTAATATGTTTTGGGTAGATATGTTTCTATTTTTAAGCCTGAAAGGAAAGGGTTATTGAGCAAAATGAATGTATTTAATTTATCGATTTTCATTTTGCTATGTATAAAAGTGGATAACCCTGGGTATCGTGAGGGTTAAGCTTTAAGCTGGGGGTTGATTTGAATAAAAGTACTTGGTAGTGGTTACCGAACACTTGTATTCCGAATTATTGTACCTCTATAATAAAAATTACGATACAATAGCACGTGACAATTTGATACCAACATAAAATAAATTCTTTAGACACTTATACTATTGGCGGAGAATCTTAACACCGCGATTCAGAAAACGATCTCAAATAAAAAGCACCATCTATGAATGAATGTTGGAACACTTGTTCTCTGAATCGCGGGTTTCTTATATGTCAATCGCTTGGCGGTTAGACATTCCGCCCACCAAGGACATTATACCATTATGTCCTTCTAATGTTACAAAAAATTACAACGAAATACATAAATAAGATTAACAATATGGCTTAAAGTTATCCTAAACTAATATAATTAGGCAACGGGCAAGACACACAGTTTAGATGTGGGCCTTTTGAGCATAGAACCATTACTGCGAATTGTAACTACTCGTGTAAGATTGTCCAACCCCGGATGCTTTTCTACCACTCTGCCAAGCAGCCACCGACAGGGAGGTAAATTATCCTCTTTAATTAACACAACATCTCCTATGTTGGGTTCTGGATTTTGAGTTGACCATTTATAACGATGGAAAAGTGTAGTCATATATTCGCTGGACCAGCGACGCCAAAAATGTTGCGTCATCTGTTGTACTAAATGCCACCTCTTTAAGTTAGAAATATTTGCATCTTCATAGTTACGATCTGGTGCGCTTATGATTGGTTCCCCCACAAGAAAATGCCCAGGTGTTAACGCATCAAACTTGTTCGAATCTGTTAACCTATACAAGGGACGCGAGTTTAAGCATGCTTCTACTTGACTTAATAATGTAGCCATCTCTTCAAAAGTTAAAGTAGAGCTTCCTATTACCCTATTTAAATGCTTTTTACACGACTTTATTCCACTCTCCCATAATCCGCCAAAATTCGGTGCATGAGGTGGGATAAAGTGCCATGTAGTACCCTCAACAGCCAATGATGCAGCAATATCCTTAGCCAATTTTGAATTCTCAGAGCGAAGAAGTGTATCCAACTCCCTACAAGCACCCTGAAAATTTGTACCGTTATCACTCCACATATCTGTGCAATGACCACGTCTTGCTACAAACCTCCTAAACGCGGCAAGAAACCCATTTGTTGTTAGGTCACTAACTGCTTCGATATGGACAGCCTTAGTTGCCATACAGACGAATAAACAAATATACCCCTTGTATGCATGATGACCTCTACCCTTGGATGTTCTCAAATTGATAGGTCCAGCAAAATCTACCCCGCTACTCTTGAATGGTCTATTTGGTGTAACCCGTGCAGGTGGTAATTGACCCATTAACTGAGGTTTTGTAGAAGCTGCATAACGCAAGCAAGTTACACATTTTCGTACGTACGCAGTAACCAACCGTTTGGCTCCCTGAATATAATATTTTGTGCTTAAATAGTTAAGCATGAGTTGAGGTCCGCCATGTAGATTCCTATCATGTGCATCAGCAATTAGAAGATTAGTAAAATGAGAATTGCTAGGAATTAAAATTGGGTTTTTACGATCTCTGGCAAGGTCAGAACGCTCCAGTCTACCGCCCACCCTCAAGATATTAACGGAATCAAGGTAAAGATTTAATGATTTAAACTCCTTTCTTTTAGGCTCCTCTTTTTTCAGATCCAGAATTACTTCTTCGAAATTTCGACCCTGACATATCTTTATACATGTCTCCAAAGCTAATTTCAACTCTTCGGCAGTTATAAATGTATGATTATTTCTTTCAGGTTTTGGTTTTCTTAATTCTAAAGGACGTCTTAAATATGCTACTATTCTAACAAGTCTTGTAAGTGATGAATATTTATCCCAGATAAAATTGTCTTCTGATACTACATGTACTTTTATTGCTTCTACATCAGTTGATGCTGCCTTGTGTTTACTATATATAATATTTGTATCCTTCAGGAATCTTGGACCCTCTAACCAAAGTTTAAAGTTCAAAAATTCTGACGCATAAAGACTACGCGATGCGCAATCAGCCGGATTGCTTTTTGACTGAACATGATTCCATTGCTGTGGTTCACTGATACACAACATTTCAGAAACTCGATTTGCTACGAATGTTTTCCATTTGTTCGGATGGCAATTTAACCACGCTAATACAATCTCTGAATCCGTCCAGTAGAACAAATTTGATTTACTTATCCCCATAACCTCAGAGACTTCGGATAGAAGTTTTGCCAAGAGAACAGCCCCACATAGCTCTAATCGAGGGACTGATACAGTCTTTATAGGAGCCACCTTAGTTTTTGCGGTCAGCAAGTTGACATGTATTCCACCATCAGCATCGACAACCCGTACATATACTACCGCAGCATATGCTGATTTTGAGGCGTCGCAAAATCCGTGTAAGTCAATCTGCTTGTCACCGTGCTTCATGTGTAACCATCGAGGTACTGAAAACTTCGTTAAAAAGTGTAACTCCTGTCGGTAAGTGAACCATTCCTTTTTTATTTTATATGGAACTTCCTCATCCCATGCAATCCCAGAAATCCACAATTTCTGAATAAGCATTTTTGCTACAATAATTACTGGGGCGACCCATCCTAAAGGGTCAAATAGTCTTGATATATCTGATAATATTTTCCTTTTTGTTACAGGTTCTTGCAGCGCAGGTAGCTGAACGGAATATTGGAATGTGTCACAGGTTCGGTTCCAGGTAAGTCCCAACGTTTTAAATACTTCATCTTGTTTTATACTTATCTCTTTTTCTACATTTTGCTGTCCCTTGAACGAGTATCTTTTCCCGATCATTTTTTTCCAGTAATTCATTGCTGTTGCTTGACCACTTTTGTAAAGTGAATCCCGCCTTTGCAAGTAACTCGTTCATTTGATTATAGATTTGCATGCCTTCTTCTATCGTGTCACAGCCAGTCATCAAATCATCCATGTAATAATCTTTAAGTACCCTTTCAGCTGCGAATGGATATTTAACTCCCTCATCGTACGCCACTTGCTGCATCGATCGCACTGCCAAAAAAGGTGCTGAAGAGGTACCAAAGGTAACAGTAAGTAATTTGTAATGTTTTAGTGTAGAATGCTTGTTATCTCTCCACACGATACGCTGAAAATCGGTATGATGGTCAGCAACGCGTATCATTCGGTACATTTTTACGATGTCCGAGACAAGGCAAATGCGGTACGTTCTCCAACAAATCAACAAATGTCGCAAATCTGGTTGCAGTCTAGGACCTATCATTAAGTCGTCATTGAGAGATAACCCATTATTTCCCTTGCAGGAAGCATCAAAAACCACCCGAACCTTGGTGGTGTCCTTGTCATTATGTACAACCGTATGGTGAGGTAAGTACACTGCATGCTCATTTTGTTCCTCTGATTTAGTTAGTTCCCTCATATGTCCCAATTGTAAATACTCCTTCATAACATCTGCGTATTTTTCCTTTAACTGTGTATCTTTGGCGAATTTAGTTTCTAATGTATAAAACCTCTTAAATGCAGACTTTCTTGTATCACCATATTGACAGCTTGGATCTTCGCCTTTAAATGGTAAGTTAACAACGTAGCGACCGTCCTTTTCTCTAGTAGTTGTAGCCTTAAATATTTCATCACACCTGGATTCCTCTTCGGTGAGTAAATGTTTCTTGATGTGATTTGGTTCTTTTTCTAATTCCCAGAATTTTTTCAGGATTTCATCATCACCGAGTTGGGTATGCATCACTGTAATATTGGATGTATTCTGAGAAGCAGAAGTAACTGTACCCGATAAAATCCATCCCAATGAGGTAGCCTGAGCTACTGTGCTGCCATCAGGAGCCTTTTTGAATCCGTTCTGCAAAATCTGACTATAAATTTCTGCCCCTAACAACATATCAACTTTATCCGGTTTGTGATACCTAGGATCCGCTAGTTCAATCTCACTAACTTGAGCCCAATCTAAATATGACGTTTCTCTACCCGGTAATAAAGACGTTAAAGATTTGAGAACGTATGCTTTGACTACAAGTTCATATGACGGATCAATCCTAGATTGAATTTTGACCTCAACAACCGAATTTAATACTAATTTGTTATTAACATCTATGCCAGTAATTGAACCCTTAACCGCTTTTTTACGCAACCCTAAACTCTGCACAGTACGCTCTGTAACAAAAGACGCTTGTGAGCCTTGATCTAACAGGGCTCTGATCGTGAACAAACCGTTTTTGGATACAGCCCTCACCAGCGCTGTGGCCAACAAGACCTGACTACTCACTCCACTTTTTGAGAAACAAGCTACTACCTTGTTTTGAGATTCCACTCCGACAGTGGTTGAATATGCTTGCGTTGATGGATCTCCTTTATCACCAGCAGATTCCTGCTCATTTTTAGGGTGCAGTAAGGAGTGATGTCTTCGCTTACAGATTTGACAGGAAGCTGTACATTTACACAATCTAGCAGAATGGTTGTACCCCAAACAATTAAAACATAAATTATGATCCTGGACAAACTTACGCCGAATATCCACATCCTTATTAACAAATTGTTTTCAATTTCTTATTTTGTGCTCGTTACTATTACAAACTGGACATACCTTGGCTGTATTGGCCGCTGTGTGAAATACCCTCTCCTTGATAACACTGTTCTTACTTGACTTAGTACCTAAAAATTCAAGCGCCCTATAGCGGCTTGTTAAGAATTCTTTGAGCTGTCCGAATGTAGGCAACTCATCCGAATCTATATTGCTAGTTACCTTTAATTCCCAATCCTTTCTGCTGTTAGGATCTAGTTTTAATGCTACAATGTGAATTATTATAATGTCCCAGGAAGTTACATCAATATCCAAATTCATTAACGCATTTAAGCAATCTGATGTTGTGTCCATTAACTCTTTTAAAGCATTAGCTGACTCTTGCATAATATTTTTCTGACTAAATAACCTTCCCAAAATACAATTTGATAAATATTTCCTGTTATTATATCTGGTCTCTAACTGAGTCCAGCATCTTTCATAATTGGATTCTGAAATTGGTATATGACGGAGGAGCCGTTCGGCTTCCCCAGTCAAATAACTTTTTAAATAATGCAATGTTTGGACATTATCAATAGTGCTATTCTTGTGAATTGCTGACACAAATAAATCACGAAAAGTGGGCCATTCGGTATATTTCCCGGAAAAAGTGGGAATCGTTATTCTCGGTAGCTTAATAGCTATGCCTTTACCAGGTGAATCATTATTTGACGACATAGCTGAAGGAAGGTCACTATTCTTAATTTTACTTTATGCAGTTTTTAATTCGCATCTTAAATCTAAATACAATTCTTCAGTGTTAAAATAGACCTCGTTTACAGTATAAGGCGAAGACGATAACTCCTTATGATCAAAATCCTTAACCATCTGTGTATGTTTTTTTTTTTTTTTTAATTCTAACAAACTATTTAGGGGCTTTTATCACAGATATGTCAGCCCCATCGTACCCTTTACATTACTTTACGTACTTAACATTGACTCACTTGATTAATTGTTATTCGTGGAGGACCAAAATCAAATAGCACAACTTTTTCACAATCGCTGAAGATGGTACAGATAAAATGGATTGTATAATGCCTACATCAAATTTATTTATATTAAAATCCTTCACGAATATCTCACGTTCTTCTCCATTCCGAGCACACTCCATCAGCAAATGTTGGACATCTTCAATTTGACCACAAAGTGTACAGTTAGGAGAATTGGTCTTTTTCATAAGAAATGCATACTTCGCCGATGGATAGTGTCCTGAACGGAGTCTTAATATTAATCTAACATAGTTTCTATCCAAATTAGTATTCTGTCTGTGTATGTGTTAAAGTAAATTGTGCCCATAACTCTTCAATACTTTCTAATCTAGTTTGTAAATATTGTACAGTAATCCTATCTTTGGGAGACTTTTTAAAATTACTTTTAGCCCTTGACAATCGGACGTAAATGTCATCTTGCACCTTAACATGTGATTGCAAAGACAGTTTGAAGCACAAATTCACAGAAAAAACAAACAGATGCCAAAAATAAAGTACAAGTCTATTATAAACAGCAAATAGTTTCTAATGTGTTTGAAATTTTATAAGTCAATGTAAACATCCAAAATTTTCTAAGTGTTTGAAACTTAGAGAATCTACTAAAAATCGGGCATAGGTTCCCCGTCTGAACACAATTTGGCTTAAATCTAACTAAGTCTAACAAACACACATAACAATTATTCTAAGTCCAAGATTTTTTCTAAGTTAAAGTCTTCTAGGCAATAAGGTTAACTTTTGCTTGATACGAAATAAATCACAAAGTACTCACGTTTTTTCGCACTATCACTCACTTCCTTACGACGTCAGTCGTTTACATCTTGCTTGCTGTTGATGTCAGCGCCCGCCAGGTGGCGCGCCGATCTCAGGTATGATGCTCAGCTACACTGGGAAGCCGTCTTCACTGATGTCCAGCTCCAGAATCCGGAATTATCCACACAATTGCTTGAATTGCGGTGGCGCCCTCTGTCGGCGACAGTGGGAGCACGGAGCACTTCAGTGGCGATCCACCACTGGTTTCTGTGCTGGCTGCTGATACCCAAAACTCTGAAAAGCGTTATATTTATGACGCTTGATCCGGCTCGAAGGACCATGGATAACCCTGGGTATCGTGAGGGTTAAGCTGGGGGTTGATTTGAATAAAAGTACTTGGTAGTGGTTACCGAACACTTGTATTCCGAATTATTGTACCTCTATAATAAAAATTACGATACAATAGCACGTGACAATTTGATACCAACATAAAATAAATTCTTTAGACACTTATACTATTGGCGGAGAATCTTAACACCGCGATTCAGAAAACGATCTCAAATAAAAAGCACCATCTATGAATGAATGTTGGAACACTTGTTCTCTGAATCGCGGGTTTCTTATATGTCAATCGCTTGGCGGTTAGACAAAAAGAATGTTTTCCTGATGATTGTGATTTCCCTTTCCTAATCGCAGTTTTTTTTTTTCTTTTCTCTGTTGTTTCTTCTTCTTTTCTCTTTTTTTTTTGTTTTTCTCTTTTTTTTGTTGTACGAGGACGCACAATGTTACTGGATGGCCGACTGTTATCATTTGTATATTTACTGGTACCTACCTATATTATGCATGTCTTCATCTAATTATTATAATTATTATTTTTTACTACCTACCCTACAATAATTTGACAAATGCGCTCAGTCGTGACACGGCAAACTTGTTATTCGAAGTTAGTGGTGGGGATAGCCCCACTTGTTTGCCGTGTCCGTCCTAAGCGCAGTTGACCACTTCACGCCGTGGAAGGAAGTCGTTTCAAACAACCTACTTGTCGTGTTAAGAATAAGATTGCTGTAACCTCAAATAAACGATTGTGTAAGTTGGAATATAATAAATGTAAGTACTATTTGATTAACGTTTATAATTTCTCACCCCGTTACCTGCGGAATAGTATTAGCTTTGAAATTGAGAACCTGAATGCAAGCTAGATGCCAATTTATTATGCTACATTCCATACGAATTCCAACACTATAGTCAGTCGTTCAATAAACCTCGAACCAAGAACACACATATTATTTGCCGACCCTTCTGATAACGAATACACACACCATAACCGGCAAACGTGTTTTCAGCATTCTCCAATGTAGACATATTGGAGGTGTCTTCCGTATTATTAATGGTAGATGAATTGTCGGAGTGATCTAGCATTGATTCCGTAACTATATTAACATCGGTTGGATTCAAAAAGGATAATTCATCATAATACACATATTTTTTATCTTCTTTGCATCGCTCCCTGAAGGAGTTTTTTTCATAGAAGCTCTACATCTAAAAAATGCATCCCTCGCAGTCTTCCACCTTTGCTGGATTAGTTTTTCTGTAACAATATAAAAGCAAATACTTAGTAATATATATTTTATTTTCAGATTTTTGGCTACGGGAAATACATTTACAGATCTGCAATATTCATTCGGCTTGAAGTAACTACTAATACTACTATTAGTTGTATTGTAAATTAAGTATGTTCACTAATCTGGGATACACTTCACGACGAATGTCTGCCAACCAGAAGCTCAGAGATGTGGCAATAAATAGCCAATGGATTTCTTCACAATGCGAACTTTCCTAATTGTGTCGGAGCAATCGACGGGAAGCATATAACAATTATAAATCCAGAGGGAGGTGGATCGATGTACTACAATTATAAGAATTTTTATTCCATAGTTATGTGTGATTCAGATTATTGCTTTACATGTGTTAACATTGGTGCACATGGGAAAACTCGGAATCATCTATTTTTAAGAACAGCGCTTTATTTCGTAATCTAGAAAATAACACTTTGAATTTGCCAGATCCCAAGCCTTTACCAGGTACAAATGATCCAGTATACCATTTCATTATTAGCGATGGGGCGTTTGGTATATCGAAGCACGTAATGAAACCATATGTACAAAGCGACATGACACTTAAATAAAAATTTTCAACTACCGATTAAGTCGCGAAAGAAGATACATTGAATCCACGTTTGGCATAATGTCTAACAAATTCAGAGTGTTCCATACACCTATGGCCGTTAGTGTTAAAGTTTCCACAAATATTGTAATAAAAGGCATGCATAATTGCATAACTTTATACGAGTTCGAGATGGCTAGGTACAGGTTGGAAGATTGTTTGACAATAGAGGACATGATTGATATAGAAAATAATGAGCCCATAAATAGGTCGGGAAATGTATCACGGGAATTGTTTGCTCAATATTTTTTGACACCCATCGGAAGAGTTCCCTGGCAAGATGCATGTATATTTCAACATAACCTTGACATAACCTCACTTTTTGATTTTTTAATATTTCTTGTGTTTTTATGTAACTATAACTTATAAGAATATTGTTATTCATAACTACGAATGCAAAAATATATATTAAACGCACTTACTTACCCAAATCATTTTCCTGCACATCCTCAAACAGTGCGATTACGATGTCGTTCCAGGCCGACGCGTGGCGCGTACGCGCGCGTGTCGCTCAGCGCTGTCAGTGCTCAGCGCTGAGTCGTCGGTGTTATTTTAAAACGCTTCATAAGTAATCATACATATTGGCCTGTCAGCGCCGACGGTCAGCGTGACTCAGGACACTCGTAGCGTTCTATAGCGCGTCAGTCAACCGACGATCGCGGCGCTGACGAGCGAGACCGACGCACAAACCCGCGCGCCGCTGATGTCAGCGTCACAGTGTGGTGCTTCATAGAACACAACGTACATTAGTACGCGCAACCGACATCAGCAACAGGAATTCGGGCCTTAAAGACCCTGGTATATAGTACCTATCCTATCCTATAGCGCCTCATTTAGCTTCCGTTTTAATAAGGTGTAGATCACGGAGTTTTCTCGGATTTACTAAAACATAAAGTACCTAGTTCCATTGTTTAAATTTGGTGACAGCGCAGAACCCGGTTGGCGAGGCTCAATTTTATCAGCGCTCACCAAAGTGTTCTAAAGGCTGATGTTTAATCAGATGTTGCGTCACTTTAACATGAGTTTTATCTTTCATGATCAACAATACGGATTCAACAAAGGTCGCAGCACTACTGACACGGGAATAGCTCCAATTGAGCGGGTTTTTGCCTCATGGGAAGAAGAACGGGATGTCATCGGAATATTTTGTGAACTTCCGAAGGCATTCGACTGTGTGACACATGAAACACTATTGCTGAAGCTGGAACATCGCTAAATCTATTGAAATCATACAGTCAGGATAGGCAACTTAAAGTACAAGTACATTCACAGGGTGCTATCATAGCTATGGGTGCACGGCAGGGCTCAATATTAGGTCCTATTTTTGATACAATATAAACGATTTGCTCTAATTCAGAATGAACTGCAGATAGTATTATTTGTTGATTGCACTTCATTTGTTTTTTAAATAAATACTTAGACGAACAAATAATTATGACAATATAAATACTGCCCTAATGAACATTCAAAATTGGTTTACCTAACTATAACCTTACCTAAAACTATCGTAACAGTTATCTCCATTGCGAAAGTTTTTTTTTAGGAAGGTAATCATCGAATGACTGCTCCCACCCGGGTGAGGCGGGAGGGAGTGTCGGACTCTTGCTGACTAAAAACCACTGCGTTCCTTCTCCTGCACTTCGAGGCAGCGCTTCGATGCCTCACGCGTCCCGCCACCTCCTTAGCTAGCATAACTGCTTTGCAAAAGGAGGAGACTGCATCCCAGTCTCCCTCGCTCTGCATTTCTGAGCTAGCTAAACACATAAATATAAGAACAGACCTACTAACTATTATTTCACAGAAAATAAGAAGCATTTCATGTAACTTTGATGATTTCTTAATTACACTGTTCACTCTCCGGTTCGATACTGATGTAATCATTTTAACAGAATGCAGATTAATACCAGGGAGAAATATTCCACAACTCAGTAATTATTCCTCATAGTCTACAACACACCAACAGAACCAAAACGATGAGGTTGTTGTCTATATTAAAAATAGTATTAAATCTAACGTAAAGGAAATATAGTTATCCCAGGTGTCTTGCTTACAATTGGACTTACTCAACAACATCATCTTGTGTGTTTACCGATCCCCATCTAATTCTAATACGGACACTTTTATAAGTTCCCTAAGTTTCCTATTTGGAAACCGTAAATTAACAAAAAATATAGTCATAGCAGACGATATAAACATCAATATCAAATCTAAGAAGACAGTAGTCCTATGAGCACAAAAATCGAGTGACTTGCCTAGTCACTCCATGCTATCGTTACATGGAACATTCTTTGAATATTACCCTCAAAAACTGTTTAGACCACTTTATGCTTAAAATGAACAAACAAAAAATATCTGCTTTTATTGCCATATTACACACTAGTACCTACCTATCACAGATCATTACACAACACTTCTAGCACTAACATAAGTTATGTGTACCACAACAAAGAATTCAACTTTTTTCTAATAATGGCAATTCGTATTTATAATAAATTACCAAATGGTTTTAAAAGCCTTAATCTTATGGAATTTAAAAAGAAGCTGTTTTGTTTTCTTTTGCATAAATGTTATTATTCAACAAATGATTTTTTGAATGAAAAATTTAATTCTAAATTCAACCTAGACGACTTTTTATTATCCTTTAAGTAAATTGTAAGAATAATCTTAATTTTGTACCGAAAATAATTTTACTACATTGTGATAATTAATCGTCTATATTATCCATTTTTTTATTTTTGATTGTATGTTTTTACCTGTCTTGTTTTAATTTTAACTTTTAATATTTGTACGCTGGAAACAGCAGAATATTCAGAACATAAATTTATTTGTAACACCTTTGTAACAATATTCTAACAAATATATATATATATATATATATTATTATTATTATAACAAAAATAAAGAATACCTACATAGCCAATAAGAAAAAATCGACAGTTGATTACGTGCAAGCAACTATTTGCATGAAAATAATGTATAAGACTTGCTTTTTTAAAGTGACCCTGAATACTTCATTAACATTTAAATACAAAAACTTACAGAATCCATTAAAAGAAACACAATTATCCTTACTAATATTATAAATCAGAAAGTGAGTTTGTTTGTTTGTTTGTTTGTTCCGCCATCACACCATAACTACTAAACCGATTGCTTTGAATTTTTGCAGATGTACCTCTATAGTTAGAAGTCCGGATTAAATAATAGGGTACTTTTTATACCGGAAAAATTTGGTATTCCCGAGGGAAAACAAAAGTATTGGTATAGATGGCGCTGTGTGTATTGGTATATGTCACATTGGCTTTTTATCCTTTTGTGACGCGAGCGAAGCCGCGGGAAAAGCTAGTTATAAATATACCAAACAGTAAACGAATCATGAAACCATGGATTACACCAGGTCTACTGCGCTGCATTAGAAACCGTAATAAACTACAAAAGATAGCAGAAAAGATATTTACAAAGACATTTTTAAATTAACATAGCCGTCCCGGCTTCGCACGGGGTAGACATTTTTTTGTTTAAATGAAATGTAGCCTATGTCAAATTGGAAGAATGTAGCATTCCAATGCTGAAATAATTTTTTAAATCAGCCCAGTACTTTTTGAGTCTATTTATTACAAACATACAAAAACAGGTACAAATCTTTCCTCTTTATAATATCAGTATAATAGATGTTGTAGGGAATATTCCCTACAACAATTAGAAACTAAAACTGCCAGACACTTTCTGTCGGCAGATATAGGAACCACTGTAAAAATTAAAACGGAAATATGAAAAAGAACTTATCATTAAATCAGTAGGGAACTAGAGAACAATGAATTGCTTTGGAACAATATAAAAACAATTCCCTGCGCAAACAAAATAAATGGCAACTCCACACAACTATTAAATATCAAAGAATCTCCTCTACTACATGTTAACTACATAAATGACTTTTTCGCAAATATTAGGAAAAACCTTGCTCATGAAATCCAGTCTAGCCTAAATAGCTTCACTTTCAATTTTTTTTTGACGTTCAAAAGTGCCATTCTGGCCTAATTGAAATAAATGATTTTGACTTTGACTTTAAATAATAGCCACAACACATGTTATAACACATCAACTGCACAAGCAAATTCCTATTGGACACTGCCAAGGATGAAGTGAGTCATATCCTTATGAATCCGATGTCTGACAGTGCCTCTGGATGGGACAATGTGTCCACCTGTTTCCTAAAATATGTAGGGAGTGACGTTGTTCCCATAATAACTCATATTTGAAAAAAAAAAAAAATATTGCTAATCTCTGCTTCAATAAAGGTATCTTCCCGGCTCCACTAAAACAAGCGATCATTACGCCAGTTTATTACAAGGGTGGGGACAGGGACGACGTCAGTAAAGCTGTATCAGTGTAGCTGCTGGAATACTGAAACGTTACTCAATTTTAAGTCGTGCTCAAATATCGTGCCATCTCTGTCATTTCACAAAGAATTTGTAGTGACAGAACTATACTTAAGCGTGACTTAAATTTGAGTAACGTTTCAGTATTCCGGTATAAGACAGACAGATTAGGCCTGAAGCCCATATCTGTTTTACCGACAATATCTAAATTAATAGAAAATCTTATCAATGTAAGATTATTAACCTTTCGCCGCCAACGCACACAAAACGCAATGCCTCGCCGAGCGCCAAACTATAAATGTATAACTAAATATACTGTAAACAGTAGTGATGAGGATATCGTCATATCCATGAATAAGATTTGTACGCGTAAAGTTAAGATTTAAAGTTGATTTTACGAAAATAAATAAAAAACTGATAAAATATTTCCAGATTTGTTTTATGTCACAGTATCCTTAATAAGAAAAAACAGTGTAAATTATGAGTATCAAAGACACTAATACATAACTTAATTAGAACTATAAGGAATGGGGTACATCTCTATTTGTTTCGTGATCTCATTCTTCAACTTCATATCAAGTTATTGGCACTGAGGGCACGTTGAATACTGATCGGGGATGGGGTCTATGGTCTTTCTTCTATTTTTTCTTTATTCCTGTGTTTTTTTAATAACTTCAGTCAACGTCTTTACCGTAGGTAGGTATCTAAGTGGCAGAATTTTTAATTGTTTTTTGAAATGGAAAGTAAGTATATATTTACATTCTACCACGCTTGAAGCCGTGTACTTATCAAAGCATGGTTTTATAAGTTCATAATATCTACAATATAACGTTACGTTTTATCCATTTATATGATTTTTAAACGAATTGCAATTAGGTTTCCTTTTTTTCTTTGAAAAGAATTTCTAAAAAAGTGCTTTCACATACTTTATTTAGCACTAGCGGCCCGTCCCGGCTTCGCACGGGGGGACTTAAGATTTTTTACATAGTTTTACGTTTTATTTATATTTATTCTCAGTTTTTTTTTTATTTAGGAAGTATTTACCTTTTGAAAATATTTTTCCGGACTTCATTTACTTATTTCATTTATTTATGAAATAAGTAGTTTCACTCGAAAAGAAATCAAAGTGTTAGGGTGGGACAGTTCGTCAGTGGGGAAGCACAGGTGTCATATGGTGTTCCCCAGGGAAGCGTATTGGGGCCTACGTTATTCCTCATTTTTACGTGTATGACCTATGTGACTTAAAATTCAAAAGCGCGCGAGTTTTCTCGTATGCTGACGACACTGCAGTAGTCTTCACTGGTGCGACATGGCATAACGTCAAGCGAAGCACTGAACTTGGCTTATCTAAAATAGCTGGGTGGCTGAGCAAGAATCTGCTTACACTGAACATTTCAAAAACAAATTACATATGCTTCAGTGACTGCAATAGAACACAACCCACTGAGGACTTTAATATATAAGTGCATACCTGTGACGACGACGAGATTCACACAAATTGTAGCTGTTCAACTATTAAAAACCTTGCGTCAAATACTTAGGTATTGTGATGGACCAGAGACTTTGTTGGCACCCTCACCTTGAACAGGTTGTAAATAGAGTCAGAAAGTTTAGTTGGATATTCAGTACTCTGAGACATGTAGTACCTAAAAATAAATGTAGCAGTGAAGGCCGCCAAAAAACTGTTAAATGATGTTTATGTCGCACTGGCACCAGTCAGTGCTATTATATTGTATACCTACATGGGCCTATGGGGTGGTGCTGGGAAAACTACATTTTTAGAGTTGGACCGTGCACAACGAGCTCTAATCAAATGCATGTACTTTAAAAAAAGAGATTCCCAACTGAAGATACATACAGATGTATACAATTAGTAACTTGCCATCGATGCGGAAACTTTATATGTTTCAAATTGTTCTAAAATAACATAAATCTCCAGTTTTCGATGCCAGCAAACCAGCAAGAAGAAGGCAAAACGCTATAGTCACGGTCCCTCAGACCAGTGCCGTGTCTGCTAGTACCTACACAATTTAGCGAACGGTCTGCGCAGTTGTACTACTCTGTTAAGAAAGCATCGGGAAGAGATCAATTATACACAAAATGTCTGTTTCATCTAAATTTATTTTATCACTTTCAAAGTATGGTCCTTTAGAAACGATACACTTGCTCCAACGAATAATCCATTCATCAAAACATTTTTTTCAGAGTGCACAACACCGCGGTAGTCAAAGAAAACAGTCAACGTGACTTTGACTTTTGATCGACTTCGGCGTGGTTTCCTCGGTTTCGGTTCGGTTGGAAGGCGCCACTCCGAAGCTTGTTGACTAGCAAAGAGTATAATAAGTATACAGGTTCAATTTGATTAGATGTATTATAATAAAAAAAAAATGTATGACAAGGGCACGGACCGTGGAGAATTAATCTGTAATATTATATTTAAAAAAAGTATAGAGGTTGACTAGTTAGCATGTCAAACTCGTAAACCCACGTCTCGTTACCACTTTACCAGTAACAATGCATTTCATGAATGTTTGGTCCGAACTGACTAGTTCTAGCATGTCCTCAGCGACTTTCATGCGATTGAGTTTTTGGAGAAAATTCAGATCAAAGACAAAGCATTTATTTCAATTAAATCATAATTTGGTACTTTTGAAACAACAAATCACTACATAGTATAAAACAAAGTCGCTACCCGCTGTCTGTCTGTCCCTATGTATGCATAGATCTTTAAAACTACGTAACGGATTTTGATGTGTTTTTTTTAAATAGATAGAGTGATTGTTAAGGAAGGTTTACATGTATAATACATGCATATTGCACCCGCACGAAGCCGGGGCGGGTTGCTAGTACAAAATAAATAATAGTGTGTCAGTCAGTCCGTCAATGAAGCTACGTGAAGCTAGGTGCTCATTCCAAAATGTAGATTCGAATGGAGAAGAACGAGCAAGAAACTCCAGTCGTTACTCTTTTTAAAAAAGTATGTTCTACAATGTCTCTGATACATATTCCAATACCGTACGTATATGTGAGAACAATGCAAAGACACGCTTGACGCATTATACTAATTACGATCTTTTGAGACTAACCGAGCAGCAACATGTTTCATACCCAAATGATTAGTTAAAATGGTACGGATCGACTCGTGAGATACAGAAAGTTCGGCGGCTATCTCTCTCAGAGTTGAATGGGGATTTTCAGTCACTATTTCCTTCACTTTTGCGATGTTAACTTCAGTTGCAGACGTAGACGGCCTACCAGAGCGAGGCAAACCTTCCATCACACCTAGACCGCTTTTGAACGCTTTGAACCACTCATAAGTATGAGTTTTTGATAAAATAAAGTCGATTCACTGTAAGCCTTCTGTAACATTTCAGTGACTCCGAACACAAAATTCCATCGGCGATGCAAAATTTAAGACAAACTCTTTGTTCGATATTTTTGTCCATTATGAAATTCACAATACACACTATGATATTATCATATTACTAAAACCAGCACTGTATTTAATGATACTTACTTACCTTTAATTACATAGCCGATATATTAATTTTTGTGACTTAAGACTTTTACTAAATTCAAACTTAGTCATTAAATTAACACATACAACACAACATAAAGTTAACTATGTATGTCTTGTTCTGAAAGAGCGGAGTTTCCTAACACAGGCATATCTTGCTTAAAGGGAGGCTCCAATCACAATTTATAGGTTCTGTAATCTGTTTTTGCAAATAAATGCCTTTTTATTTATTATTATTATGAAAACACATGGCCTCGGACTTGTGGAGCGCCACCTCGAGTCCCGACGCCGGATTCTCTCAACGACTGTCGCAACCGCTGTCGCCATTAAATCGGCCGCCGCCTGGTGCGACCTCCTGTGCGCTAGCACCAGCGTGTCGTCGGCGTAGCATGTTATGCTAACACCGCTCGGGAAGTCGGTGCGCAGCACCCAGTCATAGCCGATGTTCCACAGGAGCAACCCCAGAACCGAGCCCTGTGGAACACCGCGTGACATCTCTCGCCGGTTCCACTCGCCCCGGTGACCGGGGTACGGTAAGCGTCGATTACACGACGAAGGTAAGTAGGCACCCGGATGATATCGGAGTGCCTCCAAGATGCAGCGCCAGGGCAGGGCGTTGAAGGCGTTGGCGATGTCCAGAGACACCGCCACTACGACCTTACCTCTGGACACTGCAGTCCCCGTCGTGAGGTCTCTAACGCGCATGGTGGCGTCCACCGTGGAGCGCCCTCTGCGGAAGCCGAACTGGCCGTCAGACAGGTCCGGCCCAATCTCCGACAGGTGCGCGACGAGGCGGTTCGAAAGTATCTCGTCGAGCAGCACTATGGGCCGGATTGCGATAGTTTAGACCAGTAATTCCCAAAGTGGTCCAGGTGGACCCCCAGGGGTCCACGGGAGACTTGCTGGGAGTCTACGTAGGCGTGAACAAAAAATGGGGGTCCATAAGATGTTAATGGGGGTCCACGAAAATTTATCTGCTTTTGTAGTAAAGAGCAAAAATGTAAGCATAGTTTTATAAGGGCCTAGCTACATTGTTTTAAGTACCTAACTAAGCAGATAATATTTTAATAAGGAAAGCGACTGTTACTTGTCCAAACTTACGTATTCGATCATCATTTATCACCACTATAAATATTTGATGCCAAAGGCAAACTCATTCATTTGTTTCCGGAATTTCGAAAAAAAGGTGTGAGAAAATTTATATCAGTGTTTGCTAGTGCCGGAGAAAAGTAAGTACCTACCTTTTGTTACTAGTGGGTTGATCACAACGGCTTGTTTATATAGGTAACTTAGTAACTTACAGATATTTTAATTTTGACTGCACGGTTGGTGCGGTGGCTGGGCAACCGGCTGCCGTGCAACGTGTCGCGGGTTCGATTCCCGCACGGAACAACACTTTGTGTGATCCACAAATTGTTGTTTCGGGTCTGGGTGTCATTGTGTATGTGAACTTGTATGTTTGTAAACGCACCCACGACACAGGAGAAAACCCTAGTGTGGGGCAACGTTTAAAAAAAAAAAAAAAATTGTCCCCTTTCGATTTAAAGACCAACAGCACGTTTTATTCAATTGTTTTTTCACGAGAGAAGCACTGCCTCTCTAAAAAGGCCGAATAAGCAATATTGCAGAGCAATTAAATTTGTAATTTTTCTTGCAAATAGGTAACTACTAATTTTATAAAAAAAGGAAAAAATTTGTACTATTAAAAATTTGTGGTAAATTATGTACTTTAACATTGATACCGTTTTGTGAAAACGTCTGTATTTGTCTTAGCGGTTTATTATTTTTTTACGGAAAAATCGATTCCATTTACAAACATTATTTCAGTGGCAATGGCAACACACGGAGCTCCTGCAATGGTCGGGCGATATTGTGGGTTTATAAGTCATCTCAAAAGAATTATACCAGAACATATAGCTATTCATTGCGTAATCCACCGATAACATCTTGTGGCAAAACATTTAAGTGACAGGAACCAATCTCTTCATTTTGTAATAAAAGCTGTCAGAAGCAATGCATTGAATCAGCCTATATAGATCCGTGTAAAGCTATATAGATCCGTTTTTATGTCACTTATAATCTACATAGGTGCAAAGTTCTAATCAATACAAATTATACAAACCCAAACACAAGGTATTTACTGTATACCGTTGAGGAGTTCCCTTAACAATTACACTTCTTCATCATCAGACCCTTAATGACAGTCCCACTTTATCTAGATGTAAAGTCCCCATCAATACAAATTAATCAAGCTCTAACACAAGGTAGTTACTGTATACCGTTGAAGAGTTGTCTCGACTGTCTGTCAGCTCCATCATCAGGTCCACTCCAGACCCTTACCAAATTGTACAGTTAAAAAATTTTAATTGGTAAACATAATAGACGCATTACTTGCCCCTTCAATTTTCGAAAGTTCCTCTCGGTGTCCTAGGAGTCCATCATCAGATCCTGACCTCATGAAAATGGGATTATCTCAGGAGTATACCCTTTCAAAAAAAACAAGAATTTTGGAAATCGGTGCACAAACGACTGAGAAATGCGCGAACAAACAAACAAAAAACAATACCCCCTCCTTTTTTTTGAAGTCGGTAAGAAGGGGTCGATGGCAGTTTTTAAACTTAGTCTATTAAAGAATTATATTGACGGGTTACGGTCGACTAAGTTATAAAAGTACCTAGGTACCTACCTACATTTTTGTGCAGTTAGTAGGTAAGGTTAACGTTATTGTTAAGAGGCATTTTGTGTTACAGGTTAGGGTCTATAATAGGATGTAGCTAACAGATGCCGGACTGAATCTAAATGTCCTGTTTTGAGTCAAAAAAGTGGTCAGGTTATGCATAATTTCCACATCTCCAAGTTCCACCATCTGACTGATTCCGTCAGTGCGCGGCGGTGTGTCAGACAGACGGAGGCAGCTCAGAGCTCAGGCTGGGCGCTTTGGGGTGGCGGGTGGCGGTGGCGGCGGCGATACGGCACGACGCCGTGGCGTGCTCGACACTCACACTCGAGGGACAACCGCGTCCTGCCATTGGCCGCAGGCACGTGGCCTGATCTCGCACCATGGCAACGCGCTTCGCCCCGCACGCCCCGCGCGCACCGCAATTAGATACCGCGCAAGCGATCGCCTCCTCGCATTTCGCATTCACACACCGCACAGTCGCGCTGAAAACGAAGTCGCGCTGCGACGTGCCGGACGTCTGCAAGTAGCGCGCCGGTCGATACTCGAGTCGTGAACCCATATTATTACAACTAATGTTACGGTGTTGCTACAAACGGTGTATATGAAGCTGTGTATTTTTTTATAATAATAAGTAAATATTTTATTCGTTAAAGAACACAAGAAGAGTGGATTGACCACGATTTTTAATCCATTTTGAACGGCGATTCAACACGAGGTTCTTCATTTGCTATCACAAATTGTAAGTTAATTAAAACCATTACAAAATAAGATATATGTATTTATTATTTGTTTGATTATTCGTACTCATGTATGCACTTGGCCATAAAATATCTTCTTCAGACTGTAGCTTTTAAGTACCTACATTAAACGTTTATTTCCTTCGAAGTTTAAGCTACCGCTGCTACTTATCTAGTACCTACCGCGATGACGCGAGATTTAGCTTTGCGGTCTACACCAAGAGTAGACTCTATTGTTTATAATAATAGTAGGTACATATTTATACGTATAATTTAACTATAGAAGTGTTAAATCTGTAGGTGCATTGAAAATATAAAAAAAATAGTAGTTAGGTACGTAAAAAATGTTGTCTGTATGTCAGTCTGTATGTTCACGCAGCATACAAAAGCTACGGGTCCGATTACGATTAGATTTGATATGATTATACTTTAATATCCTGGGCGTCACATTGGATACTTTTTATCCCGAAAAAGTATATACTCACACGACAAAATCAACCTTAATTGTGCAGCTCAATCCCTAGCCACAATTTCTATACCTACCAAAGGCAAATGTCCTGACTGACTGCTTTATCATCAGAGCGCAAACTATCATTGCTAAAAAGATAAAAGAAAATTCTAACTGTACATAATATACTCACTTTATATGTAACTAAATACCCACTAAGAATCCACCCCTAGGGTCAAAATAGAAGATGAAAGTTTGTATGGGACTTGCATTGTATCTATCTGAGGGACACCAAAACTTCGTAGGTCCTATTCAGGGTCGGTTGTCTGGGGACAGAATAATACTACCTACAAGTAATGTAGAACTCAGAACCTAGTCCCCTCACCACCTACTGAAAGTTAAAAGTCGATGCCCCAAGTCCTAAACAAAACTATTTATGAAACTTTAGGTAGGTGTAATAGTATCGATAAGTCATATAATATATACGTATATATCGAGGGGTAACGGACTATTTGGTTTAAACTGTCAAACACCGAGCGATCACCGGTGACCGCAACCTATTGTTCTTTAATTGTGTCTATACTGACGGTACTCAACGTCAACGAGCGACAATTTGGGCGATATTGAGTTATTATAATTATATATTCGACGGAAAAAAATTCGCTAATCGCCTGCCTCGTTGGCCGAGTGGTCGCAAGTGCGACTGCCGGGCAAGGGGTCTCGGGTTCGATTCCCGGGTTGGGCAAAGTATTACTGGGTTTTTAAAAAAACTCAGTAGTAGCACGGAGTCTGGAATTGTGCCCGGTATATGGCAATAGGCTCACCTCCTATTACATGGGACTCATAACATGAATAGTGAAAAGTGGGTGTTACTTCTGTGTACACCTCTGCCTACCCCTTCGGGGATAAAAGGCGTGATGTTATGTTATGTTATCAATATCGCCCAAAATGTCGCTTAAACCAAATAGTCCGTTACCCCTCGATTTGTACCTACGTATAACCTACGTATAAGTATTTATGTACCTACGTATAGTCAGAATCAAAAACTAATAGATTGTTTTTATAATAACTATCATGAGACATACTAAATTAACTAAAAATCGCTATAGTAATAGTAGGTAGACCTTTTCTCAGTATACTATACACGTGAGTAACCCCGGGCCAAACTCCATTTCAACACAAAGTAGGCTACCTCTAGGTTAAACTTGTTTAAACAGAAGATAGGGCAACCCGATATGGTAGGCAAATAGGTTTGAATGGAATGGCTGAAAATACCGTAAATACCGTAATGTCTTTCGTTAGGTTACTTCAAGCCTTACGGGCACAATTAGGAAGGAGCCCCGCTACGCGCGCTCCGTCCGCTCCGTCACCTACGCCTACTGCTAACACTACACTAGTTTGCCAGGTTGGGCAAAGTATTACTGGGTTTTTTTAAAATTCTCTGTAGTAGCACGGAGTCAGGAATTGTGCCCGGTGTATGGCAAAAGTCTCACCCTCTATTACATGAGACTCGTAACATAAATAGTGAAAAGTGGGTGTTACATTGTTCAGTGGCATTAAGTGCCCTAATGTGGACTTCTGCCTATAAAAGTCGTGATATTATATAATTGTTATTGGGTAATCAACTGTACCCATTGCAGGTTGCTTGACGTCTAAATATTGAATGTGTTGTATAAAACATATATTATTGTAATAATAATAATAATAATAGGCCCGAGGGCACCTTGAGGCGAGGTGACGGGCATTAGCGATCCCGCGGGCTACCATCATCCCGAGTGCTCCAGGGAGAAGTCACCGTTCCTTCTTCTCCAGCTTGCCTTAATTGGCTGGCTGGAGTGAACAAGGAACAGGTCTCCCACCTCTGGCTTGCCTTCATTGGCCGTCCAGAGTGGAGTCGCGAGAGCAGTGATCCTGCTCGGAGGGTAAGAAACTATTCGTAAGTCGCGAGTGGGCCAGGGATGCAGGAGGCTTCGGCTGGAGCAGATGATCTGAGTAGAAAGCGGTGGTAGTTTCTTAACCCTTCAGCCACTCACATTCTCGTTGCCCCTATGTTGCTATATCTAGCAACCATTCCCGGGGCCCGGTCGGTGAGTTGGCGAGTCTCCGCCTGCCATTTTTACGTGTAAAAATTACATTGTTTCGGCAGGTGCCATAGTCATCCATAGTTCCCAATTTACCAATCCACAGTAACCCATCCATAGCCCTACCCTTTTTTCCATTATTCACAATAGTCCTACACTAACCGGGGACTGTCCTTGGGTGCATTTCCATAGGGCATACAGGGATAGTCGCCGGTTTGTGTCTCCATTACATTTAGATTAAAGTTGTCTAAAGGGCCTCTGCGCAGTTGGCTTCGGCCCCTCGTACGCCTCCCAAATGACCGGGACCCTGTGGTCCCGTGAATGGTAAAGACATACATAATAATAGTTAATGTGTATGTTAATAATATAATAAAAATATTACGTTGCTACTTATTTATATATTTATAATTCCATTTTATGTTAATTTACCTGTATCAAGTTTAGTGTGTGTAATGTTTTTATTTCTATGTATTTTCACATACCCAAGCTTTTATAACGCGATTTATCCACGTAATCTACATACATCACTATCACTATATAATGGAAAACAAAGTCGCTATCCGCTGTCTGTCTGTCCCTATGTATGCTTAGATCTTTAAAACTACCCAACGGATTTTGATGCAGTTTTTTTAACTCGTCGAGTACCGTCTATGTAGGCACAATTATAGAACAATAGGTTGCGGTCACCGGTGACCGCTTGGTGTTTGACAGTTTAATAGATAGAATTATTCTTAAGGCAGGTTTATATATATATAATACATGCATATTGCACCCGTGCGAAACCGGGGCGGGTCGCTAATATATAATACTAGCTACTTCCGCGCGATTTCACACGATCTGCTCAGCTCCTATTGGTCGTGCAGTGATATTTTATAGCCTATAGCCATCCTCGATAAATTCGCTATCCAACACAAAAAGAATTATTCAATTCAGACTTGTAGTTACGGAGATTAGAGCGTTCAAACGAACAAACAAAAAAGCAAACTCTTCCGCTTAATATAATAGTATAGGATTATAATAATAGTGTACGATAATAAAACTGTAGAAGTGTAAATTGCGTATATTGAAAATATTAAATAAACCAATAGGTATAGCGGTAGTAGCAATATCGCGTCACACGCATGGTTGCATCTATTACACAGACAACAGTGAAGACGCGATAAGCAAACTAATCAGGAGGGCGGCTGATGAGGGTGAGCAAGGGATTAAGGACTACAACCTGAAAATGGCTATCAAACACAGGGACGCGGCAGTCGTGGGTGCTCTCTTGGACGGGGAGTGTTGCTGGTGATAAAACGAATGCAACATGAGGAAATATGTATGCAGAACAGAAACATGTAGAAATAGAAAATAACTGCTTTATTGGAATCGGCCAACGTAGCAAGGGTTGAGGCGTCATGCACACATAAATTTCCTACAGTCGGTGGCGCTGTGTGTTGGGTTGTTCCGTTCCCAATAAAAAGGTTGACCGGACCAATTGCTGACACACACGTCATACTCGTGAACGGGTGCCTTCTGCTGGGTCAGGTCGGCTCTCCCAACTTGTTAGTGGGCCGATTTCATAGAGCCTTCAAAATAGAAATAAATAAATAGTACCTAATTATTATGTAATTTATACTTTTGGTAATAATTATAGATGTAGTTAATTGTAGTGCGTAACTAGGTTCCCTCTTTACTTTATAAAAATTGATGACTAGATGTATTATAATAAAAAAATTGTATGACAAGGGCACGGACCTAGAGTCCGTGGACAATTAATCTATAATATTATAAAAAAATAAACAAATAGTGTTACTAGATAGACACCGAAATCCAAAATGTGTTTGTTGTAGCTAAAAAACTGTATTTTACACAATGTTTACTTATACATATAACTAGTGCCAGTCTGTCAATAATAATATGCAAAAACCCATGGTCAGAATAAAAAGTCTACTATTTAATATTAATACGTACATGGTGGCCCGTTCAACTGGTCAACAATTTTTTATTCATCTTGAGTGCATCATAAGTGATCATTTAAAAATACTTTTGTTCAGCGAAATTTCATAGTATGTGTGAAAACTTGTATATTTCTGTTATGAAAAGTACTGGACCGAATCGAATGAAATTTGGTATGGACATCGTATCTACCTATCGAGCTATAGGCTAACCTAGTATGATATTTAGACTGATTTACTTTTACTTAAAAAAATGCTATGTGCAAAAAATACGAAAAATTGCACACAGCACAAAATAAATGATTCTCTTTTTATTAGTCCGTACTCTTCATTTACCTCCTTTAAAATCAAATATACCTACTCTATTTATTCTAAACAACGTCGGTAACCCTAGTCACGTCTTATTACATATTCTTTCCATTACTGAAGCTCGTGTATGTGTGATGCTGTATAGGGAATCGTTCTCGAAGGTGGTTACATTTGCCGGTGGGCTATGAGTTAGTGACTTCGGCATCTCTAAAGCGATGTTGGTGCAGACCCATGAGGGTTTTGAATTGGTCCCACTCCCACCATCATTTTCGAGTTCGACCTCGTGCTCTTTTCTCAACCTTGCCGTGATGATGATCTTCTCTAAACTGTCAGCCTCCTAATGATCCACATGTCCAAAGAAAGTACCTGGGTATTTTTTGGAGGCAGATTATACTATCTCGTGGTAATGCTAAGTTCACTAAGAATTTAAATATTGGTGCACTCCGCAGTCCAGGGTTGGGGCATTTTTCGCCAACACCACATCTCGAAAGCATTTACTGTTTTTCTAATTTTCAATATTATTAAATACTTTTAACTCTTTTCCCGGTCCTAAGAATCGAACCTGATACTGCTGCTGAGTTGGTCACGGTTGCGGGCCCTCGATCCTTAGTGTTGGCATAGTTTATACTTTCGTGTTAGCCTTTTTGACATGAATACATATTCGCGTTATTTTAGATATTGAACAGTTTGCTTGCTTCACTCATCTTTATTGTCGTCCTTGTGAACATACTATGTAGTTACTTTATTTATTATAGTACCAAATAAATTCTTAAATAAAATTAAAACTAACTATTACTAAAAACTTAAACTTTCTTTCTTCTTCTTATATTTACAAAAAGCATTGAAAAATTCGTCCGCATCGACGTCAGTGGGGAAACTACCCAGATGGCTGGCAGCATAGCCAAGTTGTATGGCAATGCTTAATCTCTGACCGAGAAAAAGACCAGCTCTCTAGTCACGAGTGTCGACCAGGCGTTTCGAAATGTTTTTGAATAATTCAAGCGCACTCGGATCCCATGGACCTAGCGTCTCAACTCAACCCCAAACGGCTCAAAGATATAACTACCAGCAAGGTTGTTATACTTGCGCCGCTTGAGGTTTTCTGCAGAGGCAGCAGCCGAATCAGCACAACCCGCCGTTACTGGAAGATGAGCAGGTTATGCAAGGGTGTCGACGCAGGTTGCGTCCCACACCAAAGACCTTCCCAGCTTCCAGGGCATAATAGACATACCGTCGGATCTCTTACCATCGTTGCGTGGCAAACCCTTTGGTTCCAGAACAGATGGCACACCGGCGATGACAAGAGCTCGACGGATAATGTCGTTAATGCTGGCATGTCGGGCTATCCGGCCCGCGCTTCTGCTACACGATAGGCCGTGGTGGCCGAGGTGGTCGACCATCTCACCGCATTGACAGCGATGCGGAGTAACACAGGGTGCACCTACACGCAAGGAAGCAGCATGCCGAAAAGTTGAGTCATTCAACATTGTGCCAATATTGAGTGACGGAAGTGCCTGAAGCCAGAGGCCTGATTCCACTCATCCACAACCAATAGGCGAGCTAACTCCACAGGATTGGTGCTCGTATTAATTAGATTATTATGCACCAACCTGTAAAGCGGCTCGTCCCATTGTCTCTGGGAGAGAGGGTTGACTAGCAAGGCGGTATTGGGACAATTGTAGTTACTTGTACCATACTATTACGTGGTAGTTGTTCCACGTTTTATCCCGGCTTTTATCACTTTAGTTAGTTTGTGCAGTGGTATTGTCATGCAGGTCGGCGATCCGTACTCCGATCATAATAGTAACCATATCTTTCAACTGTTCCGCCGATGATGGTCGTCAATCAGTTAATTTGAAAGATATATAATTATTTAGTATCTAGATATTAAAGTAAACTGTAATGTTGTGGTCGATTAAAATATGGTCTCAGTATAGTTAAAGTAATTAAATTTTTAAAATCATTCTCGTGATTCGTGGAACTGGGGGATGGAAGAAGAGACCATAGTAGGTCGCTGCGTGCACGGCGTTGACGTGTGTGTACCACAGCGCTCCCCGGTGTGGAGAGTTTCCGTAGGTGACGACGCCACTAGTACAACAAACGTCCGTCGTCCGTACGTCGAACAAACCGCAAGACATTCGTATTTAGATGCACAGACTTATGAATATTTGTTTATTGTATTTTACATAATTGTGACCTTCCGTAAATTGCAGCTGCCAGCTTTTTGTAATTCTCATTTGTTTTTATTTAGAAATCTAGTACCACAATAACATAATAATGATCTTAACTTCGATAGTGCCTAGATACCTAGTTACCTACGTGTAGAGGTACAATCTATGTTGTTTTCGTTGTGTAGTGCTCGATAAAATCATTCATTTCGTAGAATACTTAAAATTAATTCCTTCATTGAAGAACATATTATAAGTATAATAAACCTCCCAATGGATTTCGATGGTGGCAAGTCTAAATAGACTAGTCCACAACGCAGATATTATTATTAGTGCACAAGTGCGAGCCAACAATGTCGTAGGAACTGCCTTAATACATAAGGAAGATCCAGCAGAGCGCGTGCGTCGCAGGACTCGCAGGGCTACTGTTGAATTTCGTGCAACAAGAGGCACTGCTCTCATCTTTTGTAAGGAGTATCACGTTTCTCGGTTTTAATCATTTGCACATTTGTTTAGGTTGCCACTAGTTAATCCGGTGATGACTAGGTATACCGAAGCGTGCTATTAAGAGTAGTCTGCCAAATGTTATTATATACCCATCATAAAAAAAACTAGCGTAGCTAATAATGAAGTGAACCCACACAATACGCATGAAGCTCTGTGACTCTTCAAGCTGCGTGGACCGTGGTACATTTGTTGAACAAGACATTGTGAGAAGTGATCCGATGTGTCGCTCGACTTCGCCAATTGCCTTACAAAGGATCCCTATTGTTGGGGCATGATGGGACGTTGGCATCGCGCACTGCGTCTGCGCGCGTCTCGCAGAGTTCAGCTCTGCATCCAGGGATCATCGAACTTTAAGATGATCCAAATCCAAGCTGCAGGTAGCTTGCAATCATCAAAGAATACGTTTCCTTTAAAATAAAAACTTATTCAAAATTGATACTAATTTCACACACTAACGGTAAGTATAATAAATATGATTCGGCGCGTGATTTACACTTCAGATTATGATTATTTGCGTATTTAATCGAGAGGTCACTAGATCGACCTCTCTAGATAAATGGAACACTCTGAGGTCGAAGCGGACTCGCGTTGCAACCGTGTTAACAGCACATCTCTCGGAAGACGCTCGTCTCGGGGGTACTGATGCTGTAGTCGCCTATATCCAAAAAGGCCGGGAGTAGTTTTAGCAGCAATGAGTAACTTTCTTAAGGAGGAAGAACACGGCGACCTTGTCCGTCCTTGCGATGAGATAACGCGGGTTCGGGGTCTTGTGGAAACGTGACGCTTCGGGCCGCGACCCCGCTATCGCGCCCTTTTAACCGCGTGTCGCACCGCCGCCGCATCACTCGGCTCGCACGCTCCTCGCGCGTATCACGCACCTTCCGTTCCGGCCGTGCGTTATACTTAAATACCCAAAAGTAACATTTGGTACTGAAACGACAGTGAAGTCGGAACTGGGCCGGAGCTCCACATTAGTCTGTGAAGGTGAGCGACGGGCGCGCTGCAGACGGGTCCGGGCGCGAGCTCGGGCGACTCGACGCGTACTCTAGCAGTACTCTGTTGCAGATAACTCCTGCTGAAACACTGCCATGCCGAGTGCTGTGACCAACGGAACCAGGGGTGCGGAGGATGACATCGTGCTGACGGGGCTGTCGGGCCGCCTGCCCGAGTCTGATACTATCGAGGAGTTCGCACAGCAGCTGTTCGACGGCGTAGATCTGGTCACCGCAGACGATAGAAGATGGACGCCAGGTAAGACTGCATATTATTCCATAACAGTGATACGTTATCACCGTATTTACTTATGTATTTCTTTTAGCTTTGCTAGTTATCAGTATCAGTACCAATATAAATATTGTACCTACCTTAAAAACTGGAATTGCGCGAACGTGAGTGTGGTTTGAACTGGTTTTATAAGATGATTTGATATCGATGATTCGTATGATGTGAACTGTTGATAAGTGGCGGCTAGGCAGATTACAATATCATATGAATGTGATCGTAAGTAGGTGCATAACACAAAATGCCTTACGTGCACTTTGCTAAACAATTCGTCTCAATGCTATATACTTAAATAGGTATATTACAAGTTAACAGATTTAAAGAAAATAAAAATACGTTTTTAGTTTCTTAATAGTGGCATTAAGTACCGTAATGTGCACCTCTGCCTACCCCTTCAGGGATAAAAGGCATGATGTTATGTTTAAATACGTTCTTAATGTAGGATCTTCTTAATATTAAGCTGCAGTATCAGTAATGATGAACTGGAGGACGGAGGATGTGCTGTATGATTCCATTAAGTGTAAGGCTGAATGTGTGTCGCCTCGACTCGAGTTCCCTATGGCTAACCATTTTATTATTTACGAGGAACAAACATACGCGAACAGATACAAAATGTGAAAAATTAAATAATAGGTTCACAACTCAAGGTACTTGTTCTTTCGACTTCCTGAAGAATCGCATCAGGTGAATGGTTGTGCGCGTGCGCATGGAAGAGCCGTGCGGCGCCGGTGCCGTGGCGCGGGCGTGCGCCCGTGCGAGTACAGTGGCTGCTATAGTCAGTGCACGGCTGCTGACCCGCGGGTCGCGCGGTGATTGCTCAATGTATCACCGAAATTACAGATTGACTTCAATGCACCACAGCGCCGCACGCTCACTCACACTTGTAGCACGTTGTTGGGGCAATGCGCGACATTCGGGACCCAGGCAGGTCACTCAGCCGCCTCTACATGTATTCTCACATTTCTAGAAGATTTTATTTTATTTTATTTTATTTATTCTTTAATGTACATAATTTGTTTATGGTACATAAGGCGAACTTAATGCCATATGGCATTCTCTACCAGTCAACCTTAGGGTTTAACTCGTCGAGTACCGGTTTTGCAGACACAATTATAGAACAATAGGTTGCGGTCACCGGTGACCGCTTGGTATTTGACAGTTTAAGTAACAACAAAGAGAGAGAGAGAGAGGAAAAAATAATGGTAATTATTAAATAATATAGTAAGATTTCGTATTTCACCAAAACTGAACATACCTAGGCACTTCAAATAAATCTTTCGTGGTATTAAGGCGTTCGAAGGTCATAAATAAATTAAACACTTATAATGCTTTAACGTCAAATGTCAAATAGATAATAATTAAAATTACCTATACGTTCAGTTGAGAGAAGACAAACATAGCAGCCATGACGACGTTTGTATAAGTGTAGGAGCTAGTAGTGAGTAGGTAAACACTAAACAAGTAGCTATATGATAGGTCTGTCGTTAAAGCAGCACTCAGTAGCATGATCTCGCTCCATTAATCGCACGGCGAGATGTTACGGAAGTGTCGTGGTCAAATGAACAAATGGCGTGTGACACGGCACACGGGCTATCTGCAGATCGCCTGACTCACTGGCCATTACCTTTACTTGCGACTACTTCTTAAATAATAAACGATAACTACAACGCTGTCATTCACGCTGGAACTACTATTTTGATGGGTATATTAGGCAGGGTATGGGCCGGAACCGCGCGGGGAAGCTAGTATATAACGTAAATGTTACATTGTTACTTAGTTAATAATAAAATAATGAAATTGGTGATAACAATATCGTGAGAAAATTGAGAGTAAACAAGGCTCCTATATTTTGTATTGTGTTGTAGGTACCAAAGTATTTTTTCTCATGGCTTTTAGAATTGCGTCATCATTTTACCCAAATACTGATATACATCAAGTTTACGTGAACAGCCACGTGACGTAGCGATGGACATTTGGCACTAGAATTATTATCATTCGAAATACCTAACTAACATTTTATTATAAATGAACATTCTGATTTGAGTTGATTACTTAATCAAAAATACGTTTCTCGATAAAAATATTTGGGACTCTGTCTGAAATTACACGTTTTAATATCAATAATTATTAAATTATATTTACGTATACTGACGTTGTTTTTTCAAGGTTAGTTAATTCCAATGCCGTGTAACAAATCTCACCAGAATCGATTCAATGCCTAAGTTTATTTATTGTGAAGTAAATTCATTTTCGTGATTTCACTAAACAAACAATCAGACAGAGGTTTTACCTGTACAGTGCCCGATCCCGTGAGGTTTCAGTGATAAAAACTATTCTGCCCTTTCTCTAGTTGCAAACCATTGATTGAATTCAATCCAAATCGGTTCAATGGCTAAATAGATAGAGACCCAGAGGTTTAACGCTGTTCCCGTTTTCGTGAGATTTTCGGGATGAAAACTATCTGAATATATCTTCTCCCAGGTTTCAAAATATCATTGTACCGAATTGTACTCAAAAGTAAAATAGTCCCAGATAAGGGATAGGTAGTCCCAGAATGTTAACGCAATGTTCCTGTATCATTTTCGGGATAGAACAATCATATTATGTCCTTTTCAGTGCCAGTGTCTCTAACTATCGTTGAACCGAATTTCAATCAAATAGATTTCAAGTTCAGTAGTTTAAAATGTAGAAAGTCCCGGGAGCTAACTCATAGTTCCTGTTATTCTGGGATTTCTGGGTCATTACTCTGGTAGGTACTAATAATGTTTCATGGTTTGTACTGGTGCGACGTTACTGTTGCATTTTTAGATAAATTGCAAATGATCAATTGGCTCTGTATACTGAAACTAAATGACAGAAAAATTGTAGACGACACAGAAATCCAATATTTTGTGTGTCTATTTGTTTGTCCGTCTTTCACGATCACGGCAGAACGGAGCTAGAAATTTTCGTGTTTTTTTTTGAGTGGAGATAGTTGAAATTGAAAGGTTGGTGAGTACCATGGGCTACTTCTCTTGTCTCTTCCTAACCCCTCACTTCCCTAAATGGGAGGGTGGAAGTTGTATTCGTGACCATCAAAAAATTCGTGCACCATTTCTTTCTTTCGTTTGTAAACCTGCTCCCAATCCTTTAAAAGAGCGCGAGCGAAGCAGTGGGCAGAAGCAACAAGTTCATGAATAAAATTAGAAAAGAAATTTCATTATTAATTCCATTCATTTATTTCAGACAACTGTTCTATCAGTGATGTACTGTTGTAAGTACAAACAATAAACAATTATAAACCGTATTAGTAGTTGTTAGTCACAAAATAATACTGTTCTTAATCTATTGTCAACAGCAAGACAAAATATAAGGAAAGTTCGTACTAAATTGGAATGGAATATGTAGTGTAGGCAGTAGGTACTGACTCACACGATACCTATTGCCTAAAAAACGTTTAGTTGTATAAAGTGCTCAGGAGTCGAGAGGAGGGCATTAGTCACAAATTGTAATATTACCCAGTTACCCTACACAGGGCACATAGCGTCGCGTGGGGCGAGTGCGAGGCGCACGTGTCGGCACAGTTTGCGCTAAATCTCCTGATTTAATGATTTAGTGCTATCTGGACAGGTCGCGCTCGCGTCGCTCACATTTATTGCCACGCTTAACCAATTGTGCCGATTGCGCGACGTCTAGTGTGAACGGCACCAGATCAGAGCTACACTAGCTGCAGTGCCGGCAGCGGGCCGCGACGAGTGAGTAGTGAGTAGTGAATAGTCTCAGTAGTCTGTGTGGCTAGGCGGGCGCGCGGTGGCGTGATGCGGCGTGCGTCACCGCCGCCACGCACACACGCTCACCTCGCCGCTACCTATCTCACTCTGCTAACAGAGATCTTACTCGTCAAACCTGTCATCAGTTATTATGTCATCGTGCTACCAGGAAAATATTGACTTTGTTAGGTTTCCGCACGCGTGTGACGTCAGACTGAGTGTTTAGATAGCTCGCTGATAAACAACTACATTCGACAAATTCGTAATGAGTCGATATCCGGAGTGAGGCACTCAGCTCGACCAGTTCTTAACGCAGGAGTGACGCATGAAACAAGTTACCTTAAACTTGAAAGTGATACCGACATGTTCGAGGCCGTTAATTATGATAAATGTAATTACCACTCACCACTGCAGTCAGCAGCAACTGTATTAAGTAAAATCGCGGGTTACTCACGTGAATATACTGAGAAACCTAGTTAACCTAACCTAGTTGTGCCGAACTCGGAATCGAACCCACGACCCGCGCCGCTGGTGAACGTACCGTGCGCTTTAACATCGTCCAACGCGCCACCGGAGTTGGAAGCCAACGCTCGTAGTGTCCGACAGAGGGCGCGTTGGGTTCGCAACGCAAGTAGCAACACCGAAGTGAGCTTCAACGCCAGCCAGAGCCAGTGAGCTGCGCGACGTCGCCGCGACCGCGCACGCTGCTTATGAGGAAGAACCCCTCTGTGGTTCGAAAGTAGTAGAGCTTTTCTCAGTATATTCACGTGAGTAACCCGCGATTTTACTTAATTTAGTATGTCTCACGATAGTTATAAAAACACCAGCAACTGTAGCCTACCCACGTATGCGCGCCAACAAAAAAGACTTGCTTGTCATTGTATTTAAAGCTTGATTCTAATCAGTGTGTCTCGAGATTAGTGATGTAAAGGCCTATATATATAACCTATAAAGAACATAATCGAGCGTCGAAGTATAATTAATAATTCCACTTGCCTTGTTGCGTAGTTGCACAGTTTAAAGTAATATAACCTGTAATACACTATGTAGGTACCTAATACAATTGAAGAACCTGAATTAGGTACAAACAACATGTTTTTAGTGGTTTGGACTACGAATTTTTTTATTTCCGAAAAAAAAATACATATACTACGTATTCTCCCGCTCTGCTCGGCTCCTATTGATCGTGGCGTGATGTTTTTTGCCTTTCTCGATAAATGGGCTATCCAACATAAAAATATTTTTTCAAATCGAACCTGTATTCCCGAGATTAGCGCGTTCAAACAAACGAAACAAAATCTTCAAGTTTATCTAATAAGGTACAGTCGCCTAATAAGGCCTTGTTTCAGAACCTCGTACTATCTTGCGGATAAATAATGTAGAGACAACATATAGGAGGTGGTAATATATTTATTTAACAATCAAGACATCCAAAAAAGTAGGCCGTGTGAGGAGACTTAAATTTTGATATTCACTGTTAAATAGATGAATTAAGAATTAAAAAAAATAAATGAATTAATAATTTTTACGGTGTACAGCAAAAAGATTTGTTTTATATTTGTTAATCTTTCAAAAATATTAAGATAATGGATTTTGTTAAACACCCGTTTTAACGTCGTCTTAACATGACCAAGTAAAATGTCGTCGTGATGCGCCGGTAACGAAAAGCACTTCCACTTTTGTATAGGGCGATAATAGCATAAACCTACGAAGTTTCAAATGTTTCTGATAATCATAACTTTATTATTTTTTTTTAAGTGGGCCATCTTAGGAAGTCTGTCATCATTGGCGATCCTACCTTAGTATAAGATTAAAATATACGATTCTTGGTAATAAATGGGTCGATTGTGACAGGTTTGCACGGTCTACCGGAACGAAATGGCAAGCTCAAGGACCTGGCACACTTTGACGCCACGTTCTTCGGGGTACACGCCAAGCAGGCTCACCTCATGGACCCACAGCTGCGACTGTTGCTGGAGCTCACGCACGAGACCATCATCGACGCCGGCATCAACCCCAGCGAGCTGCGCGGCTCGCGCACCGGCGTCTACGTGGGCGTGTCCAACTCCGAGACCGAGGAGATGTGGACCGTAGACCCCGACAAGATCAACGGATACGCTCTGACCGGCTGTTGCCGAGCCATGTTCCCGAACCGTATCTCGTACACGTTCGACCTGAAGGGGCCTTCGTTCGCGGTGGACACAGCTTGCTCCAGCTCCATGTTCGCGCTGGCGCAGGCCGCCACAGCCATCCGCGCGGGCCACTGCGACGCGGCCATCGTGGCCGGCACCAACCTGTGCCTGAAGCCCGCCAACTCGCTCAACTTCCACCGCCTGAGCATGCTGTCGCCCGAGGGCCGCTGCGCCGCGTTCGACGCGAGCGGGCGCGGGTACGTGCGCTCGGAGGCGGCCGTGGCCGTGCTGCTGCAGCGGCGCGGCGCGGCGCGGCGCGTCTACGCCACGCTGCGCGGCCTGCGCGTCAACACGGACGGCGCCAAGGACCAGGGCATCACCTTCCCCTCCGGCGACATGCAGCGCCGCCTCGCCGAGGAAACCTTCGCCGAAGCCAAGCTGCGTCCGAGTGACGTTGTCTACGTCGAGGCCCACGGGACGGGCACTAAGGTAATTTATTTTTCTCAAAATAAGTAGATAATAAAATTATATAGCTGATACACTTATTGCGAGTTCTTAAGCTACTATTCTATATTGCTATACTTTGGAAGGAGAAATGTATTTGACGTTACGACGTATTTGAAAGTGCCTAAGTATATAATATTGTCTAATTGAAAGATTATTACTTTATTAATTTTAATATTTACATACATTAAAAAACTTAAATTAAAAATAACTATTACTTAAATAAAATTAAAATTAAATAGGTATTACTAAATTAAATATATACAACTAAAGATTAAAATTAGAAAAATAAATTTCAATTGTTATTCAACTAATTGAAATAAATAATAATATTTGAGTTTGGCTTTATACTAGATACTCGTGCTATGGCTAAAGACTTGCGTTGTGAAGTAAGCGAGTGGTCCAATACGTTTGAGCGTCGTGTACACACTAAGTCCAAATCGTAGACACCACAATTGAATTCTAGAAACTATGTAAAATGTGGAACAAGTGTATCAATGTAAATTTTAATTGCAGACTTCTAAAAGAGTTTATCTTTGTTATCATCATAATTTTACTCAGAAAAACAACATAAAAAATATCGCTTCAAATGTAAAGTTTAGGATTGCGCGAAAAATCTTACTCTAGGGAATGTTGGCCATATATCAGAATAACTAGTACCCAACATTTATACCAGATTATTTGGAAGAATGAATCACAAGGATATTCTAAATAATTTAGGAGTTAAAGAATTTTATTAACGAACACGTCGTAATTTTAACCTTATATTTATTTTGCCTTACTTAGTTTCAAAAATCACTTGAAAATTTAATAATTTTTTCGCGGATCCGACATTTTTTAAAATAAAATATATGTTATGGTTATCTGAAAATAAAAATTACATTGATTTTCTCGATAGTTTTTTGTTTGTGATCGATTCGTTAAGAATCGGACCCCCATTCCTTGAGCAAAAAGTTAGGGAATGACCTCTTCTATGCCCCTGTACCATTTCACCCATACATCCAAGGACATCCTGTAGAATATAGAGGTAAACACGATTGAATTAATGTTTACCAGGTAGGAGATCCTCAAGAGGTGAACGCAATCGCAGAACTTTTCTGCAAGGGGCGCAAGGGGCCACTATTGCTGGGCTCCGTCAAGTCCAACATGGGTCACTCGGAGCCCGCGTCCGGCCTGTGCTCAGTAGCCAAGGTCATCGTGGCCATGGAGCGCGGCGTCATCCCCGGCAACCTACACTACAAGAGCCCCAACCCCGACATCCCGGCACTCAGCGATGGCAAGATCAAGGTAAGCGTCCGAGCGAAGCGAGCGCCGCTCCGCGCAGGTCAGGCACAGATAGGTACTCACGCGAGTCGTCGGCAGGTCGTGGACCGCAACACGGAGTGGGACGGCGGCCTGGTGGCCATCAACTCCTTCGGCTTCGGAGGCGCCAACGCACACGTCATCCTGGAGTCGGCGCCCCGCGGCGCGGCGCGAGCGGCGCGGGCGCGCGGCGTGCCCCGCGTCGTGCTGGCGTCGGGCCGCACGGAGGAGGCCGTGGCGGCGCTGACGGAGCTGGCGGCGCGCCACCGCGACGACGCGGCGCTGCACGCGCTGCTGGACGCCGTGCACCGCCACAACATCCCCGGACACTCGCACCGCGGGTTCGCCGTGCTGTCCGACCCGCCGCTGCACGAGTGCGCCGTGAGTGAGCCCTTCTGTAGATCGCGTCTTTGTTCATTATATCATTCATTCAATTTGGTAATCGTGGTTACGGTCGCAATGTGATAGCGGGTTCACCTGTCGTCGGTTGTGTGCACAGGAAGTAGAGAGTGGCGAGCCCCGGCCCGTGTGGTTCGTGTTCTCCGGCATGGGCTCGCAGTGGCCCGGTATGGCCAAGGCCTTGATGCAGCTACCGGTCTTCGCGGCCAGCATAACGCGCTCTGCAGCCGCGCTGCGCCCGCACAGCATCGACCTCGTCAACATCATCACGGAGGCGCCGGCCGAGGCCTTCAATGACGTCATCAACTCCTTCGTGTCTATCGCCGCCGTGCAGGTGGCGCTGGTGGACGTGCTGCGCGCGCTCGACGTGCGCCCCGACGGCATCGTGGGCCACTCGGTGGGAGAGATCGGTGAGTAGCCGTCGCCAGTACGGCGGGGCGGGGCTGGCGGGGCTGGCGGGGTGCAAGGCGCGGGACTGAGCGCTTTCGTGCTTGCAGGTTGCGCTTACGCTGACGAGACGCTGACGGCGGAGCAGGCCGTGCTGGCGGCGTACTGGCGCGGCCGCAGCATCGTGGACGCCAAGCTGGCGCCGGGCGCCATGGCGGCTGTGGGCCTGTCCTGGGAGGAGTGCGAGGCGCGCTGTCCGGCCGACGTGGTGCCGGCCTGCCACAACTCCAACGACAGCGTCACGGTCGGTGTCCCGACGAACTTTGCGAGACATTCGCGCGCCGCGCGATCCTAAGTATTATAGCTCGGATTTTACAGATTTCAGGGCCCGTAGAGTCACTGGAGAAGTTCGTGGCCGCGTTGTCGGCGGAGGGAACGTTCGCACGTCGTGTCAACAGCTCGGGCGTCGCCTTCCACAGCAAATACATCGCCGCCGCCGCTCCCTTGCTGCGCCGCAGTCTGGAAAAGATCATCACGGATCCGAAGCCGCGCACCAAACGCTGGGTGTCCTCTTCGTTGCCGCGGGACAAGTGGGACTCTGAGCTCGGTGAGTGCGCCCGCAGTACACGCTCGTGCGAAGGACGCCCGCGTCCCGTAGAAGGTAGTACAACGGTTCCCACCCCGCAGCCAAGCTGAGCGACGCCAACTACCACGTGAACAACCTGCTGTCGCCGGTCCGGTTCGCGGACGCGCTGCGCGAGGTGCCGGCGCGGGCGCTGCTGGTGGAGGTGGCGCCGCACGCGCTGCTGCAGGCCGTGCTGAAGCGCGCGCTGCCCGGCGCCGCGCACGTGCCGCTGGTGCGCCGCGACGCCGCCGACGCGCTGCAGCACCTGCTGGCGGCGGCCGGGCGCCTGTACGCGGCGGGCGCGCAGCCGGCCGTGGGCGCGCTGTACCCGGCCGTGCCGTTCCCGGTGCCGCGCGGCACGCCGGGGCTGGCGTCGCACGTGCGCTGGGACCACTCGCTGGAGTGGAGCGTGGCGCACTTCGGGAACGCGGCGCGCTCCGGCGAGAACGTCATCGAGTACGACGTGTCGCGGCCCGACGACGGCTTCATCACGGGACACAACATCGACGGCCGCGTGCTCTTCCCCGCCACCGGGTACCTGGTCAGTGCTCCCTGCTCATTGCATTGCTCGACACGAACATCCGAGTTCCAACTCGTGACTCACCGAGCTATCGTTGCAGACCCTGGTGTGGAGGACCATGGCGAAGCTCCACAACAAGAAACCCGAGGAGACTCCGATAGTGATGGAGAACATTCAGTTCCGGCGCGCCACCATCGTGTCGCGCGACACGCCCGTGCGCTTCCTCATCAACATCCTCGACGGCACCGGCGAGTTCGACGTCTGCGAGGGCGGCGCCGTCGTCGTCACCGGCCACGTGCGCCTGGCGCCCGAGCCGGCCGCCGAGCGCCTGCGGGACCTGGAAGACGAGCCGGCGCCCGACAAGGACCTGCCGCCGCTCGTCACCGACGACATCTACAAGGAGCTGCGTCTGCGCGGGTACAACTACGGCGGCATCTTCCGCGGCATCCGCCGCTCCGACCCGCGCGGCACCGCCGGCCAGCTGGCCTGGGACGACAACTGGATCTCCTTCATGGACACCATGCTGCAGTTCGGCATCATTGGCGTGGACACGCGCGAGCTGTACCTGCCCACGCGTCTACAGCGCGTCCTCATCGACCCGGCGGCCCAGCTGGCGGCCGTGGCGGCCGCGGGCCAGCCCGCCCTGCTGGACGTGCGCATGTACCGGGACCTGGACGTCATCCGCGCCGGCGGCGTCGAGTTCCGCGGCGTCAAGACTAGCCTGGCACCGCGCCGCGCCAACGCGCAGGCCGCGCCCAAGCTGGAGAAGTACGTGTTCATGCCGTACGACAACGCCACCATCAGCACCGAGGACACTTCGCGTTCCAAGCGCGACGCGCTCACCGTCAGCCTGCAGCTGGTGCTGGAAAATGCGGGCTCCATTAAGCTAAAGCTGGCCGAGGCGGCCCTGGACCGACCGGCCGAGGCCCTGCTGACGCCGCTCGCCATGCAGGTGCTGGAGTCCGAGCCGCAGGTGCGCGTGGACGCGACGCTGGCGGCTGGGCCCGCGCCCGCGCCCTACGCCGCCGCCGTCAAGGAGCTGGGAGTCAAGGTCAACCCCAAGGACGGCAAGAGCACACCCATCGACTCCGAGTGCCACCTGGTGCTGGCCGCCGACGTGCTGAGCAGGCACGGCGCCGCCACGCTGGGACACCTGACGGCCGCGCTGGCCGAGTCCGGCATGATCCTGCTGGAGGAGCCGCACCGCGCGCTGGACGGCGCGGGCGACATGCTGGCGGCGGCCGGGCTGCAGTGCCTGGCGCGCCAGCGGGCCGCCGCCGGCGAGTACGTGCTGCTGCGGCGGCGGCGGCCGGGCCCGGCGGCGCACGTGGTGCTGGACGTGGACGACGAGCGCGGCTTCCCCTGGGTGGAGGCGCTGCGCGCGGCGCTGGCGCGCGCCGAGCACGAGCCGGAGCTGCGCGTGTACTGCGTGGCGCGCGCGGCGGCGGCCGGCGTGCTGGGGCTGAGCACGTGCCTGCGGGCCGAGGCGGGCGGCCGCGCGCTGCGCTGCTACTACCTGCCGGGCGCGCGCGAGCCCTTCCGCCCGGACGCGCCCGCCTACGCCGCGCAGGTGGAGCGCGACCTGGCCTTCAACGTGCTGCGCGCCGGCGTCTGGGGCTCCTACCGCCACCTGGAGCTGGCCGCGGCCGAGGCGCAACTGCAGGTGCGTACTGTACAGACCGTGGTCCTGCGGGCGCGGGGCCCGGGCTGACGAGTGTCTGGCGCAGGTGGAGCACGCGTACGTGAACACGCTGACGCGCGGCGACCTGTCGTCGCTGCGCTGGATCGAGTCCCCGCTGCGGTACGCGGCGGCGACGCCGCTGCCGGCCCGCACGGAGCTGTGCCGCGTGTACTGCGCGCCGCTCAACTTCCGCGACATCATGCTGGCCACGGGCAAGCTGCCGCCGGACGCGCTGCCCGGCAACCTGGCGGGCCAGGAGTGCATCCTGGGCCTGGAGTTCAGCGGGCGCTCGTCGGACGGGCGGCGCGTCATGGGCATGGTGGCCGCCTGCGGCCTGGCCAGCACCGTGCTGGCGGACCGCGGATTCCTGTGGGAAGTGCCGCGCGACTGGACGCTGGAGCAGGCCTCCACCGTGCCCGTGGCGTACGCCACCGCGTACTACGCGCTGGTGGTGCGCGGGCGCATGCGGCGCGGGGAGTCCGTGCTGGTGCACGCGGGCACGGGCGGCGTGGGGCAGGCGGCGCTGGCCATCGCGCTGCACGCGGGCTGCCGTGTCTTCACGACGGTGGGCACGCCGGACAAGCGCGCCTTCCTGCGCCAGCGCTTCCCGACGTTGCCGGCGGAGAACATCGGCAACTCGCGCGACACGTCCTTCGAGCAGCTCGTGAAGCGGCGCACGGCCGGGCGCGGGGTGGACCTGGTGCTGAACTCTCTGGCCGCCGACAAGCTGCACGCGTCCGTGCGCTGCCTGGCCGAGGGCGGCCGCTTCCTCGAGATCGGCAAGCTGGACCTGTCCAACGACACGGCGCTGGTGAGTGGGGAGGGGACGCCACGACTCATGCGACGGGTGCGACAGAGAGCTCACGTTCGGTTTCCGCGCAGGGTATGTCCATTTTCCTGAAGAACACGACGTTCCACGGCATCCTGCTGGACGCGCTGTTCGACGCGGACAGCGCGGACAGTGACAAGGCGGCCGTGGTGCGCTGCGTCACCGACGGCATCGCGTCCGGCGCCGTGCAGCCGCTGCCCGCCACCGTCTTCTCCGACCACCAGCTGGAGCAGGCCTTCCGGTACGTACTGCGCACCCATTGTACTACTCGCCACACATACTCAATTCCTTGACATATACTGTCGTTCTCCGGCGAGTATATATCGATGACGCGCCCGCAGGTACATGGCCACCGGCAAGCACATCGGCAAGGTGGTACTGCGCGTGCGCGACGAGGAGGCGGCGGGGGCCCGGCCGGCCAGCAAGCTCCTGGGGGCCCTGCCGCGCACCTACATGCACCCCGCGCGCTCCTACGTGCTCGTCGGCGGCACCGGCGGCTTCGGCCTGGAGCTGGCGCAGTGGATGGTGCGGCGCGGCGCCACGCGGCTCGTGCTGAACTCGCGCGGCGGGCTGCGCACGGGCTACCAGGCGGCCTGCGTGCGGCGCTGGCGGGCCGCCGGCGTCTCCGTCGCCGTCAGCACGGCCGACGCCAGCACGCCGGCCGGCGCGCGCGCGCTGCTGCAGGAGGCGGCGGCGCTGGGCCCCGTGGGCGGCGTCTTCAACCTGGCCGCCGTGCTGAGGGACGCCTTCATCGACAAGCAGACGCCCGCAGACTTCCAGGCCGTCGCCAAACCCAAGATCGATGGTGAGCTTTACCACCTTCCCGTTAAATATTTAGCATTCCGGTATATATTTTTATGAAGAGAAATATCGTGAGGAAAACTTAAAGAAAATATGAAAAAAAAAATACGAACATCGACAAATCGTACCCAGCCAAGGCCCGGGCAAACCTCTAGTTACTTTTTTATACCGTTATAAATTCAAAAAAAACCGAGAGACTGCCCTATAATAGATATAATGCAATGAGGGAATAATAGTAAAGTAATTTGCAAACAGCGACTAAGGCATTGGACGCGGCAACGCGTGAGCTGGCGCCGGAGCTGGAGTACTTCGTGGTGTTCTCGTCCGTATCCTGCGGCCGCGGCAACCCCGGCCAGAGCAACTACGGACTCGCCAACTCCGCCATGGAGCGCATCGTGGAGCAGCGCCAGGCCGACGGCCTGCCCGGCCTGGCCGTGCAGTGGGGCGCCATCGGTGAGTACGGCCAGGGCCGTCTTTAAACTATTTGAGGCCTTGGACACATTAGGATCATGGGCCCCCATGACCTTGAGAAATCACAATTTAGTTATAATAGATAGAAGAATAGAGAAAGAAAGTAGACAAACAAGGTTCCAAATTTATTTTTATTTAGTTACCTACTAACTATAAAAAAATAAGAAATATAAAAAATAATCGACAAAAGTAACTCGCTTAGCATAAAATTCTTAGATTAATTCTATGTTGATTGCAAAGGTACACTTCTTTCAAAATACATACATAACATCACGCCTTTTATCCCCGAAGGGGTAGGCAGAGGTGCACATTCTACCACAGTACAAAGTAACACCCACTTTTCACTAGTTGTTATGAGTCCCATGTAATAGGGGGTGAGCCTATTGCCATATACCGGGCACATTTCCAGACTCCGTGCTACTACTGAGAATTTTAAAAAACCCAGTAATACTTTGCCCGACCCGGGAATCGAACCCGAGACCCCTTGCCCGGCAGTCGCACTTGCGACTACTCGGCCAACGAGGCAGTCAAAATCTATAGTATCGAATATATCACATTCTATGGACTATGTCATATCTCTTCAAGCATTGTACTTCTTAATTAATTTTTAGGAGAAGGAGCGTTCTCCACTACAGTTAGTTACCATCATGCTTAAAAATATTCTCAATGCAATTTCTACATTGGGAAATGTGTCTTCAATTTTGTTTTGCTTTAATAGATTATATACATATATACTTCCTGTACACTGCTAGGTGCTTCATTTTCACTCATTATTTAAGTATTCTTTTAAATGTTGACATTCTATTTCTTTTTCATTTACATCTTCGTGATAGATTTTAGAAAATTATTTGGATCCTTGCCAGATATGGCATCTGACTAGGGGGCCCTATTCGATTGCGGGACCCTGGGCACATGCCCATAGTGCCCCGTGAGAAAAAGGGGCCTGAGTACGGCGTCGGGCCCCGTCCGCCCTGGGGGCCCGGCCGCCGCTACAACGCGCGTGCTTGCAGGCGAGGTGGGGCTCATCGTGGACACCATGGGCGGCGACGACGCCGTGGTGGGCGGCACCGTGCCGCAGCGCATCGCGTCCTGCATGGAGGCGCTGGGCGCGCTGCTGGCGCTGCCGCACGCCGTGGCGGCGTCCATGGTGCTGGCGGACAAGCGCCGCGCCGCCGCCGCGCCGCAGCAGGACTTGCTGCACGCCGTCGCCAACATCCTCGGCATCAAGGATCCTAGCAAGGTGTCGGACTCCGCCAACCTGGCCGAGCTAGGCATGGACTCGCTCATGGGCGCCGAGATCAAGCAGACCTTGGAACGCGGCTACGACGTGGTGCTGGGCGTGCAAGAGATCCGCGCGCTCACCTTCTCCAAGCTGCGCGGCATGGCAGGCGGCGACGACGCCGCGGGCGGGGAGCAGGCCGCGAGCGAGCCGGCGGCAGCGGACGCGGCCGGCGCGCAGGCGCAGTTCGCGGCGCTGGGCGAGCTCATGCCCAAGCAGGCGCTGGTGCAGCTGCCGAGCGCGGCGGCGGGCGCGGAGCGGCCCGTGTTCATGGTGCACCCCATCGAGGGCGTGGTGGACATGCTGCGCGCGCTGGCGGCGGCGGTGCGCGCGCCCGTGTTCGGGCTGCAGTGCACGGCGCGCGCGCCGCTGGGCGACATGGCGGCGCTGGCGCGCCACTACGTCGCCACGCTGCGCGCGCAGCAGCCGCGCCCGCCCTACACGCTGCTGGGCTACTCCTTCGGCGCCGGCGTCGCCTTCGAGATGGCGCTGCAGCTCGAGCAGGTAAAGCCTCGGTACTGCCTCGTTGACGGAGTAGTCGCGTGTGTGACTGTTTCGGGTTCGATGCCAGGATAAAATGAGGATCGTTTCGGTCCGACGTAGTCCACGCTATACGTGCGAGTGGAAACTGAGCGCGCTATTGTCGGCAGGCCGGCTGCGAGACGCGACTGGTGCTGGTGGACGGGTCCCCGGCCTACGTGGCCACTCACACCACCCGAGGCAAGAAGAAGCGCGCCACCCGCTCCGCCGAGACAGACGAGGCCGACGCGCTCGCATACTTCGTACAGCTGTTCAAGGACGTGGACGCGACGAAGGTGAGTGTGTCCGTGGGCGACCGAGGCGAGGTACTGACGGGCCGCGCGTCATGGCGCGAGGTACTGACGGGCCGCGCGTCATGGCGCGAGGTACTGACGGGCCGCGCGTCATGGCGCGAGGTACTGACGGTCCCGTACGCAGGTGTCGGCGGAGCTGGAGCGCCTGCCGAGCTGGGAGGCGCGGCTGGCGCGCACGACGGAGCTGGTGGGCGCGGCGGCGGGGCCGCACGATGCGGCGGCGTTGGCGGCGGCGGCGGGCTCGTTCTACCGCAAGCTGGTCATCGCCGACACGTACAAGCCCGCGGGCCGCCTGCAGGCGCCCGTGACGCTGTTCACGGCGCGCGACAACTACGTGGCGCTGGACGAGGACTACGGGCTGCGCGCGGTCTGCGCGGGCCCGCTGCAGACGCGCCAGTTGGCGGGCTCGCACCGCTCCATCCTGGCGGGCGCGGGCGCCGCCGCCATCGCCGCGCACCTGTCCGACCTGCTGGCGCACTAGCGCCGCCCCGAGGTCGCGCCGTTCTACATATATTTGCGGGGTTAGAGTATAAAATTAGTGCGAGGAGTAAAATTGTGTATATAGCTATAACATGATACTCTATTTATTGTACGTATGTAAGTACTGTCGAGCCCGGCTCGCCGATTGTGATACATTCCGTCGCGGGCGACTCGTGTCGCGAGCGACCTACATATACGTATGTATGTGTTTTAGTTTGTAGTAAGCCATTACATGGAACATGTAACCCTGACTATCGTTAGTGTATAATATGGCGCGCCGAGCTCGCCTCGGACCTCTCGGCCCTTGCATTGCTGTGATACTGTGATCTGAATGTGCGACTGATGGCGCGATTAGTGGCGCGACTAGTGGTCCGCGGCGGGCGCGCGGCGCCGGTAGCGATGCTATAGTTAGTACTAGAGTATGGTTGTTGCGGTATTTATTTTGTTACCAATAAGAAGCCTGCGCCCTGTGATTAAAAGTGCATTATTTTAAAAAGTCTTTTATTTTACATCAATGATGCTAGATTTTTTTTTTTTATATTTAATGGGGCGACGTTTGACCACTATCTCGCCTGGTGGTAAGCGATGATGCGGCCTACGATGTAGCACGTCGTCCCATAAGCAACCTATTCACTCGGGCCTTGAAGACTCCCAGGTTGTACCCTTCAGGAAATACAGATTCTGGCAAAGAATTCCACTCTTTAGCAGTACGCACAAGGAAGCTTGAAGCGAAGCGCTTCGTGCGTGTGGGCGGAACATCTACCATGAATCGGTGACGCTTCGCCGATTGTCTTGTGGTACGATGATGGAAAGGACTAGGGGGAATCAAGTTGTGCAATTCCCCTGCACACTCACCGAAATGTATCCGGTAGAAAACCGAAAGGCTTGCAACCTTACGCCTGTGCTCGAGGCTTTGAAGCCGAGCCTTCACAAGCGCATCATCGTCGATGAGCCTCTTGGCACGCCTCTCAATGTGCTCTAACGCGTCCAGCTGATATTTTGCCGAGCCGTCCCAAAGATGAGAGCAGTATTAATTTTTCTGCTACGTCATTTTGTAAATTGGTATCCTCGGCAATGTATGTATGGGCTAAGGTTGGTGTTCCTTGCAGTGACGGTAAATTTTATTGTATCCTGGCTTATGGGACCCTACTTATTATTGGATATTATTATGTATATGCATATGTGCCTCTGTTCCTGTTACACTATGTTTCTATCTTTCTTTACTCATATATTATTTGCAACTCTTTAAGTAATGGCTATATTATAATTACAATCTTTTTTAACATAAATCTAGATACTCTCGTAGGGAAAAAATATAACTATTTTTGTTTATATTTAATCCATGATATAAAATGACCCCGAAAGAGTTTAAAATTGGATTTCTTAACGCCGGGTCTTTAGGTACAAATCATGACGAGTTTATAGCCGCAGTGGATCATCATGATGTTGACATCATGGCGGTAAATGAGACATGGCTCAGGGCGGGGGAGGAGGCGCGCGCGCCGTCGGTTCCCGGCTACCGGCTGCGGCATGTACCGCGTCCGCTGAGCGTGCGCGGCGGCCGCGGCGGTGGTGTCGGATTCTATATAAGATGCGGAATGAACGTACGGGCGCATTCCCACCCTACTGACCCTACACATACGTCGGTCGAACAGATGTGGCTCGTGTTTACCATAAACGGTATTAAGCTTGCTATAGGGACCGCCTATCGGCCGCCGTGGTTGGATGTGGATACGTTTCTGGACGCACTGACCATGTCTGTAAATTCGTTAACATTTTGCGACTACACTGTGTTGTTGGGCGATTTTAATATAAATTTTATGAACACTTCTCCACCTGACAGTAAATTAAACAAATTGCAAGTTTTTTTAAATTGCATGAGCCTCAATCAGTTAATAACATCACCTACACACTTCACAACCAACAACTCGAGCCTTATAGATTTGGTGTGTACAGACGCAAGAGTTACTGATGTCAATGTGTACCCAATACAAGCTCTCGGTGCTCATGCATTTATTACAACCACTCTTCGTATAAAAAGGGAAAAAATCCGGCCTCGAATTGTAACTTATAGGGATATCAAAAACATTGACTTAGAAAATCTGAAAGACGCTCTGGACGCGATCGACTGGCGTGGGGTGGTTTCTTCTCATGACGTGGACTATATGGTATACTGTCTGACAAACAATTTACTGTGTCTGTTTCACACATTTGCACCTCGCAGGAGTGTTAGGATGAGGGATAGATCCTATCCATGGATTACAGAAAACATTAAACTCATGATGAAACTTCGAGACAAAGCCTATAGGGAATTCCGAATTAATAACACATTAAATCACAAAAAACAATACTATACGGATTTAAAGAGTCTAGTAACTAAATCAATTTACCTTGAAAAAGTAGCCTACTTCAAATCAAATATTAATAACAACATCAAACATCCGAAGAGGCTTTGGAAGAATTTAAAATCCACCTTGCTGCCTCTAAAGTCTGATAATGAACTACCTGCACATTTCAATGACCCAAACAAAATAAATGATCATTTTTTGAATATTCCCGGCGATACGATTACTTCCCTGTCGACTTACAACTACTATGAATTTCATAGGTTCTCTGATTGCATCCTCTCCCTTAATACAACCGATGACATGAAGATTCTAAGGATAATAACCGGCCTAAAATCAAATGCTGAAGGTTGTGACCAGATAGCACTGAATATGTTTTTGTTAACAATACCACAAACTTTGAATGTCCTGACGCGTATTATAAATGCCTCCATAGTAACGGCAACTTTTCCGGGCGCCTGGAAATTGGCTAAGGTACGTCCTCTACCCAAAGTAAACAATCCTGGCGAACTTAAGGATTTAAGGCCTATTAGCATTCTACCCTTAATGTCTAAGGTCTTGGAAAGGGTGGGTGGTAAACGAACAGGTCTCCAAATTTATAGAGGACAGCAGCAGTGTTCTGCCGGATGAGCAATCTGGTTTTAGGAGGGGGCGTAGTACGGCCACGGCTTTGTTGGACGTCACTGACAATATACTGGCTGCGCAGGATGAGGGTTTGTGCACTATATTGGTCCTGCTGGATTTCTCGAGGGCATTTGATGCTATCAATTTATCCCTATTACTCTCTAAAATGGCGTACTACGGATTTGACATACCAACAATTAAATGGTTCGATAGTTACCTCAGCAACCGTGCGCAGCTGGTTGAATTTCGCGATGCTAATGGATCTTTCTTGGCTTCTGAGGTGAAACCTGTGACGAAGGGAGTTCCCCAAGGATCCATTTTAGGGCCTACCCTATTCCTATTATATTGTGCTGACATCATCAATATAATAAAAACATGTAAATATCATATCTACGCTGACGATATACAGATTTACTTGTCCTTTAGACCGGAAGAATACGCGAGTGCTGTGAATTCAATTAATGAGGACCTCGACAGGATAGTGAACTGGTCAAGCAAAAACTGCCTCATCTTAAATCCATCCAAAACAAAATTCATGCTTTTCGGAACAAAGACGCAACTTTACAAGACTCCTATCAATATTAACGTTCTCTTGAGGGGTCAAATCATTGAGCGTGTCGATGAAGCGCGAAATTTGGGTCTGATAATGGATCAAGGTCTTAGGTTTGAATCTCACATCTCAAACTGCGTCAGGAACTGTTTTTACCGCCTGAGGATACTATACAGAATGCGTCCGTATCTAAGTGAGGAGTTGCGTGTGCGGCTGGTTGAGTCGTTGGTTTTATCCAAGCTAAACTACGCTGACGCGGTTATTGGACCTAGACTGTTTTCACGCACTGAGCGATTGATACAGAGGGTTCAGAATGCCTGCGCGCGTTTTTGTTTTAAAATTCCACCTAGGAGTCACATAACACCTTACTTAAACAAGTATAATCTTCTAAAAATGAAGTCCCGACGTAAGCTCCACCTGGCATGTCTCCTCTTTGGTGTGATTAAGTACAAGTGTCCAGCATACCTCTACTCGAAGCTCTCGTGGGTGAATGCTCATCGGCAGCGGGAGGGTAGGCGGTGTGCACAACAGCTGGCTATACCGCAGCACAAATCGGCTGCTTTTCGGGGTAGTTTCCGATATGCAGCTTCTAAGTGCTGGAACAACATACCTCCGCCAATCAGGAACCTGCAAAGCCCATTCACTTTTAAACGAAAACTCAAGGAGTTTATTATTAATTCTCAAATTGAGAATGAATCTATAAATATTGACATTTCGTTTATTTAATCTAACACTTATCTTTCTTATATATATATATATTTTTTCCTTTTGTTTAACTGGGTACACAAATTATGTTTTCACATTTTCAGATTGATTTATTTATATAATTATTTATTAACTTCAGTATTATTGTAATGTAGCATATCTCGAAAACTCACCCTTGGGCCCCTTGTTGCCGCAGTGCTGGCGAAGTACCGACCTGTCTCTCGCTTCAACTTCGCGCAATGAGTGTCGGGCGGCGCGGTGGCGGTCAGCGGAAATTGACTCCGTTTGGCGGAGAATAGACACGCCTGGGTTTTGCTAGCGTTGAACCTAACCAAGTTGGCGTCACCCCACATTGCAGATTGCAAAAGATACAAAGGTATCACATTGACTGCCAATGTATATGTCACAAGCGAATTGTTCCGCCGTATCATATTACGCCTAGCCATTAAAAAAGCATGGCCGTTTTGGGATACGGCGACTGCACTATTAGCCGTACACCGTACCGCCATTATAGACACAATTAAAGAACAATAGGTTGCGGTCACCGGTGTCCTAGCGGTGTTTGACATTGTATTGTCAATGCTAAACGTTTTACAATGTGACGGCACACGTTTTGCCTCATTGTAATTATTTTACAATGGATGGTCTGGGTAACCATTATCATATTTTGTAGTTTTAAAATGAAACGTTATTCCAAGATGTCGGCTATACGAAGTTATCAACATAGTCGATATGGGTGTAATTTTCGCGGTTTTTGAGGGTAGTAAAACCGATGATAATGTTGAAATGTAAACCCAAGATGGCTGCACAACATTTTCAACATTTTGTCATAGGTGTCGTGTTCATGGTTTTCGAGGATGGTAAAACTGATGGTACTTACTGTGAAAATGTAAATCCAAGATGACCGCTGCACGAAATTTTCAACTTTTCGTCATGGGTATCATTTTCGTGGTCCTACGGTCGTAAACCCTGGGCTCGCTGCCATCGCAGCGGTAAGTCCCCTCTTTGAGGAGTGGCTTGAGAGACGCTACGGCGTCCTCACCTACCGCCTGACGCAGGTCCTCACCGGACATGGGAGTTTCGGGAGGTACCTGTGTCTGATGGGGCGGGAGGAAACGCCCGGGTGTCATCACTGCGAGGACCGCCCTGAGGACACGGTGGAACACACGGTGGGAGAATGCCCTTCGTGGGCTGAGCACCGCCGTGTCCTCAGGGAAGTGATCGGCGATGGCGACCTCTCGCGTCCGGGCCTAGTGCGGGCCATGATGCGGAGCGAGGGGGACTGGGATGCCGTCTCCTCCTTTTGCGAAGCAGTCATGCTAGCTAAGGAGGAGGCGGGACGCGTGACGCAGCGAAGCGCTGCCTCCTCGCAACCCAGCCATCGCGAAGGACACACCGGGCGTCGGGGATCGCGGGACGATCTCCGGCTACCGTCAGCGCGGGCCTGCGGACGGCGAGCATGGGTGGCTCCCCGTCCGACCAGAAACAGACCCGAGCGTACGGCGCCGAGCGTTCCGCGCGCGCCTCAAAGAGCCATCAGACCACCACAGATGGGGCCCAATAGGGCCGATGCCGATTCGGAGTCGCGGAGAACCTAACGGGTAACCGGGGCTCCGGCTCGACGTGCAGAAGGAACGGGGTGGTTTTGAGTCAGTAAGAGTCTGACACTCCCTTCCGCCTCACCCAGGCGGGAGCAGTCATTCGATGATTTTCCCCCCTTAAAAAAAAAAAAAAGGGACGTAAACCCGATGGTACTGTCAAAATGTAGATCATCGTTACGGCTAGTTATATTTATATTTCTTGTTTTAAAAAACGTTGCTCCACAATAAGATTTTCTCCTGTGTCGTGGGTGCGTTTTGGATTTTTAACAGACTACGAAAAAGGTATTTGTCAATTTGACCTCTATGTTTATTTGTTGTGCTCGATTGTCTCGCGATTGGATAAATCTATTTTGATGCAGTTTTCAGTAAAATTTGTTGCATTTTGGAGAAGGTTTTAAAGTTTATTGTTTATAAGAAAATCTGTACAATACATAATAAAACATAATTGGTACGAACATTAACAAATGAATAGGTATGACGGCACCGCCGTCATTATTTTGTAAACTGCGAATGTAATGGGGAAGCAGTGAACAAACAACTGACCGACGTCACTTCAACCCCACCACCGAGTGATATATAAAGCAGCGCAAGCGCAAGCTCGAGGCGGTCGTTCGTCAATCGTTGCCCAGTTCACACGTTACGCAATCGCTGAGTACACTTACTGTGCACTGTCGAAAGTAAACGTTACTTTATTTACGAAGATTTAATTGTTTTATTACTGCATAAACATACCTCTACCGATATATATGACGAAGAGGGTTCTCGCTTGATATCGCCCACACCATCCTTTCCGACATCAGAAGTGGGATGGACCAGGATTATTGAAAATGTTAAAATTATCGGAGCCGGTTCGTGAAGAACTACCTACATGCAAATGTGACAAAGAAGATAGTGCTGCAAGATTGGAAGTGCTTAGCTATACATAGCTAGGTACTCAGTAGTGAAGATTCAACGTGGCTAACGTTGAGGCAGCTACTTCGAACTGAATCGCTATCTGAAGCAGCAAATGAAGACATGACGTGGTCCCAATTCAAGCCGGAGTACATTGGCGTCCAGTGACAGCATGAGATACGCGGCGTTAACGCAGCGTTTGGTGAGCGGCGTGTTGATGTCTGCAATTGGACACTGCTGCCATCGGGATTATACCAGGTGACTTTGTTCCATTTATTATGATTCCGATACCAAGTACTTTATGAGTCAAAAACGAGTCAAAGACTTGAGTTTACAATTGTTAGTTTTCCAATTTGAAATTTTATTTTATTTTGTCGGGTAGTTATTTAAAGAAAATAGCCGTGATGTTTTAGATCCGAGATTATACATGGTCATTAGAATTACATCTGATAGTGTTATTTTGTGTTGTGCATTGTTAGGTAATATCTCAAGTAGTAGGCTTTCATTTGGTTGGAACTTGGAGGTATGGTTTCCGCGAGGTAGATGCAGAATTAAGTGGTGCTTGCTGTCTAACGCGGTACAAGTATTGAAAAAAAAAGTAGTTTATAACAAATAAAGGTCAAAAGCTGCTAATAATAATTGGTAGTTAAAGTCGGAATTGAAGAGTCCTCTAAAGTCCTACATTCATTTAGGATTATTGTTGGCTTGGAAAATAGCGCTAAGAATACTCTGATGAGAAACATGCTTCCCTTGATCTTGCCATTAGGATTTGTTATAATTAGGGCCTTTCAGTACCTAGTGAGTTAGTAATTGTAAGGGTAAAACTTCTCATTTATTCTACTGTATCGTGTGTGCTAGTCATAGTCGTTACTGGGGCAGGGACTCGAGTCCATATAATGAAACTACAGTCGTGGCTGACTTGTGACTCTGGAATACTGGAGTGACTATCCATACTTGTGTAGTGTATAAATTGTGGTTACGTTACCTTGAAAATCTTGATGGCTGTTGATCATTTATTTTGATTTAAAGGCCTTGAGATATGTTTTCGCTAAGTGCGTTGTAGTGAGTAGATAGGCTGTTCGGTGAATATTCCAGATGTAGTGAAGTCGGGTTTTGTCTAGAGGTAATAGAGAAAACGCGGAGTAACGAGACTCTGCATTTCATTATTATATTGCGTCTTACAAAAAATGTCTATCGCAGCGCCTATAAGTTACGTAAAATGTCGAGTAATTTAATTGTAACAGATGAAATTGAAATACAGTAGATCTGAGGACTAAGGATGAGGAGAATATCTGATCACCAGGTTCTTTGAGAATTTTACGAAGAGTCAATGTCATGAGTTGCACTCAACACCTATAACTCACATACCCACACTTCATTTTTCATTTTTTTTTGGATGGATCGAACACATATAGAGGTAGAAAGATAAAGTGTTTAAACTGTCAAATACCAAGCGGTCACCGGTGACCGCAACCTATTGTTCTATAATTGTGTCTGCAAAACCGGTACTCGACGAGTAGAGACATCCGGCGTCAAGGATTTAAGACCAGCTCCTTGATCACTAGTTTCCTGCCTAGATAACTACACCCAGTTGTACGGTCTCTTCTTTGTGCCTTCAGGCTTAATTCATTCTGTCTCCTGCAGTAATATTCACCGAGGGAAGTGGAAACTATAGTTTTTTCTTCTTCTCCTCTTATAATATCTTCTGATTCACTTCGTTGCCGGAACCAAGACAGTTACTCATGTCCCTGGGACGCGCCGGACTTCAATGTTCCGGTGTTTTCATGGTTGTATCTACTGTAGATCCTGGCTTACAGGAGTTGCAGCGGTTTTGGGAGGCTGTGGCGGGCATGTCCCATCAAAAAAAAAAAAATACCCACACTTACATCATATTCACGCACTCGTACTCTGACCGCACCCATGAGGAACTTGTGGCTATGGGTCTTCACACACCAGACCGCATTCATGAGGATCATGTAGCGATGGGCCTGTGTGGTAAAGCACCTGTGTGGCAAACCGCCTGTGTGGCAATGCATCTGATTGGTGAATTTCCTGGTTGGCAACTGGTCTGTGTGACGTTAGTTAGTATCGTATTGATTTTTATGCAGTTTCAGTTTGTAAGATGAAATGTTTGGTTATCTGTCAGATTATCTTGTCTCTGATTCGATCCTCCAGAGATACTCCGCAGATAGATGTTTCTTGTCTCTCTCGTTCACGTTCTCTTGTGTCCTGTAAGTTTCGCGTTAGAAAAGAGTAGCTGTGAGTTACTGGGCTATGCACAGCCGTGATCACTTGTAAAGTTTAAATGCTTTGGGTTGCTTGGTAGAATAATATTCTTGTGAGATTGTGAAACGTTAATTTGTCTATAAGTTTTCTGGTTATTGATTTTGCTACTGAAACGTCGTAACTTTTTAAACTTTTAACTGTAAACGAATTCCATAGTATAAAGGTTCCTACAAAATCACTGATTTCTTAGAAAACGATAGGTACGAGTAGAAACTCGTTAATGGTTCTAATCAAACGTATAAGAGAACTTACGCGAGGTACCCCGCGGTCCATTAGGTTTTATAGAAATAGCCGAAAGTTATGATGATGACGTGACGGCGGATGATAGCCAGAGTGATTTTGTCCATGAAACTGATCGACTGACTGGTAATAATATACTGTGTGACATAGCTGTGATTGATGATGCTGAGGATGAACTTTCCGATAGCGACACTATATCTGTTAATAGCGACACTATATCTGTTAATAGCAGCACTGTATCGGCTAGTTCACGTACCTAGCGCTATTAGTAATAGTATGGAAAGTCCATCATCAGATTTACCAGAGTGAATGAGTGTTGTAACTGATTACTTATTTATAAAATTAAAAAAAAGAAGAAAAAAAAAGAAAAAAAAATGTAACAAAAAAAATGTATGAAAGAGTCATTGAAGGGAAAATCCAGTCCAATGACTCAGCTAAAGGGGTTGCGATCCGACCATAAGGATTGCAATCCGGTCTAGCATGTTTCGCTATAGGGACTGTTGCCCGGTCTAGCATGTTTCGCTATAGGGACTGTTGTCCGGTCTAGCATTTGCTAAAGGGACTGATGTCCGGTCTAGCATTCGCTAAAGGGACTGATGTCCGGTCTAGCATTCGCTAAAGGGACTGATGTCCGGTCTAGCATTCGCTAAAGGGACTGATGTCCGGTCTAGCATACGCTAAAGGGACTGATGTCCGGTCTAGCATTCGCTAAAGGGATATTTATCCGGCCTAGCACAATCGTCTCCAGTTCTAATGCTGATGCTCTAATTAAACTCCACTGATGAGTGATGATAACGTAGTAGTTGTGGTAAGCTGAAGGGTTAACCGAACCCGCACAATATTGAAAGCTTTTGTTAAAGGTTATACTAGATAGAGATTAGAAATGCCAGGATGAACGAACGGGTTGTTATCTTGTTCCCAGATGCTCGGAAGACGCTCGAGGACGAGCGTACGTCAGTATGGCCGTGACGGCACCGCCGTCATTATTTTGTAAACTGCGAATGTAATGGGGAAGCAGTGAACAAACAACTGACCGACGTCACTTCAACCCCACCACCGAGTGATATATAAAGCAGCGCAAGCGCAAGCTCGAGGCGGTCGTTCGTCAATCGTTGCCCAGTTCACACGTTACGCAATCGCTGAGTACACTTACTGTGCACTGTCGAAAGTAAACGTTACTTTATTTACGAAGATTTAATTGTTTTATTACTGCATAAACATACCTCTACCGATATATATGACGAAGAGGGTTCTCGCTTGATATCGCCCACACCATCCTTTCCGACAGGTACAATAAACAAAGCTAAACAAGAAGTGAAGTTATTGCTAGGCCTTAAAAGTAACAAAGGGATAAAATGATTTTATTGTCGTGATTGGCGTTTGGGTCCTCTATTGAGTAATGCCAACATTTGGTCAGCAGCTGTTGTGGCTACAGTACTCCCCCTCAAGCGAAGCGTACGTTGGGTTTCACTGTACGGGCGGTACGTGTGACGTAGGCATCGCGGGGAGAGGTGAGGGACGGTGTACGCGCGTCGTTACTTGAGCTTGTCGTACTCGTAGTTGTAGCGCTCGATGTTTGATCGCGCGCGTTTGCAGTTGCCGTTGTAGGCTGTTGGCGCGCTGAGGTTTCGTCTTCGTCAAGTAGATACGCTGGTTTGAGTCTGTCTATTGAGACAACTGTAGTACGGAGTTGCATTTGTATGGTGAAATGCTTGTTGTCCCGCCGAATTACTTTGTAGGGGCCGTCGTAGGGAGGTACTAGCGGACTGCGCACAATGTCGTTGCGCACGAAAACATGTGTGCACGTAGCCAGATCCTTGTGTACAAATGTCCTTAGGTTGTTAGGATGTGGTTTGCTGTCCGGTGCAAAGGTAGACATCGTTTCAGTCAGCTGACGGACGAATTCGGCATCATCAATGTTCGGCTGAGTAGGCACGAAGAAATCCGATGGTACACGAAGTGTTGAACCGTAGGTCATGAGTGCCGGGCTGACTTCTTGGTCTTGTCGAAGTGCTGTACGTAGTCCGAGTAGCACAGTCGATAACTCGTCGCTCCAGTTTGTGCGCGCGCATCTCGCCATGAGTGCTGACTTTAAGGTGCGGTGCCAGCGCTCGACTTGTCCGTTTGCTTGGGGGTGGAAAGCAGTTGTGCGTATTCTAGTTATACCACATTTCTTCATCAGCGCCTTAAATAGTGATGATTCGAATTGTCTTCCCTGGTCAGTCGTAAGTCGAAGCGGGCAACCGAATCTTGATATCCACCCGTCGTAAATAGTCTTGGCGATCGTGTCCGCAGTGATGTCGCGTACGGGTATCGCTTCAGGCCATTTTGTGCAGCGGTCAATCATCGTGACTAGGTATCGGAAATCATTAGACGGCGGCAGCGGTCCTACGATGTCGACGTGTATGTGTTCGAAACGCTGTGATTTTCCGAACTCGCCGAGGGGGCTGATAACGTGCGCTGTACTTTTCCACGCTGACAACCGATGCATGTTCTTGTCCATGTTCCGACTTCTTTATTCATGTTCGACCAGAAGAACTTCGTAGACATTATTTTCCTTGTAGTACGTACACCTGGATGACTTAGGTCGTGTTGTGCTTTGAATGCGACAAAACGATATTTCGCAGGTCAATATGGGCGAATGTTGCCTGTTGATGTTTCGCATATAAGTGGTCGTTTACCTCCAGGTAGCGAAATACTGGTGAACTGTAGATTTGGTTTTGACATGCACATCTGTAGTTCTGAATCGTTTTCCTGGTCTAGAGCGAGTTGATTGTAATCGATTGAAGTTTCCGATAGGTCGATCTCCTCTATGCGTGATAAGGCGTCGGCCGCTTCGTTGTTATCACCGTGCACGTACTTTATATTCGAACAAAACTGACTGATGAAGTTAAGTTGTTGTTCTCTACGTGATGTGTCGCTGGTACTCGGTGATCTTGTTAGTGCATAGGTGAGAGGTTGGTGGTCTGTGTATATCATTAGGTCGTTGCCTTCTATTAGTCGACGAAGGTGCTTGACAGCAATGTACATCGCTAATAGTTCGCGATCGTACACGCTGTAACGACGCTGCGTCTCGCTCATTGTTTTAGAGAAAAAGGCAAGGGGTTTCCACGCGTTGTTTACTTGTTGTTGAAGAACTGCACCGATGCTTGAATTCGAAGCGTCAGTATATAATCGTAGCGGTGCGCTATGTATCCGGTGCGTGAGAGTGGTGGCGTCGAGAATGCTTTGTCGACATTTCTCGAAGGCTTGCTCTGCTTCTGGTGTCCACGGTATCGGAGTCTTGTCCTTTTTCTTGGTGTTATGTAGATATTTGTTTAATTCATGTTGATATTCGGCTTGATGAGGTAAGCAGCTGCGGTAAAAGTTGATCATGCCGAGAAATCTTCTTAGGTCTTGAATTGTTTGTGGTTTTGGGTAATTGACTATTGCTTGAATTCGGTCTTGCGTGGGTTTGATTCCGTCAGATGAAACTTCGTACCCAAGAAATTCGATGTTTTCTCTGTTGAATTTGCACTTGTCGATGTTTAGAGTGACGCCGTAGGTATTCAGGCGTTCGAGTACTATTTCGATGTGTCGACGATGTTCGTCTTGATCCTTAGAGTGCACAAGTAGATCGTCGACGAAGCAAAACACTATGTCGTCGAGTCCTCGTAGTACTTCGTGCATAAATCATTGAAATGTTTGTCCGGAGTTTCTCCAGGCCGAAAGTCGTGCATTTGAACTCGAAGAGACCGAAAGGAGTTATTATTGCGGTTATTCGTGCGTCTTCTTTAGCGATAGGTATCCAAAAGTATGCCATCTTGAGGTCAAGTTTCGAAAATATTTTCTTGCCGTGGAGTTGGTAGGTAAAATCTTGTATACGTGGTATGGGGTACCGATCGGGTACTGTAACAGCGTTTAGTCTTCTGTAGTCGCCGCAAACTCGAAGTGAACCGTCTTTTTTCTTGACGACGTGCAGTGGACTCGCCCAAGGACTGTTAGAGGGCTTGCAGATACCCATATCGATCATGCGCTCGAACTCTAGTTTTGCTGCCTTGTATCTGTCGGGCGGTAGAGGTCGCGCTCGTATATAGGCGGTCCGGTTGTCTCGATGTGGTGAGTGACGTCATGTTTGACAGGAGTTTTCAATGACATGGGTCGCAGAACATCTGGATATTTCTTTAGTAGGTCGTGATAAGCGTGATCGCGATTGACCATGTAGACGGTTTCTTGATTGGTACTGTTGCTCTTGATTGCGTTGACACTGAGTTCGGTGATGCGGTCGATGAGTTTTTTTCGGTGTAGGTCGACTAGTAGCTGGTGATGTACTAGGAAGTCTGCACCTAATATAGATGTGTTTACGTCGGCCACGACGAATGTCCATCTGAATCGTCTTCGCAGGCCAGGGTTGAGCTCGAGTGTGCGCTCTCCGTAGGTACGAATTTCAGTGCCGTTGGCCGTGAATAGTTTATATGTGGTCTCCGCCGGCTTCAAATGTTTTTTGTTTCTTGCCGATAGGACTGATATGTCTGCTCCCGTGTCGACAAGAAATTTTTCGCGTAGATTAATGTCGATGATACATAGTCGGCGCGGCGGCTGGTTTGGTTTACATCGACGCCCGCCAACGTCGATGTACTTTTTAGTTTTCCCGCTTCATTGCACACGGCGATTCGCATTTGCGTGCTTTGTCGCCGAATCGAAAGTGGTAGCGACACACCCAATTCGGGTCGCCGGGCTTGATCTCGTTATGTGCGTGCTGTCTGGATCTTGAGCGTGAACGGCTGCGGTGTGGGAAGCGCGGGCAATGGCGGTAGCTTTCCACATTTTTCTGATTGTTGCGGAGTTCAGCGATTTCGAGGGATAGCTTTTCAATTTTTTTCGACAGTAAGGAGATTTGTAGGTTTTCTTGGTACGCTGTTGCTGTGGAGACTGCGTTGATGGAAGCTGGCTCAAATTGCTCCATCATCTTGTCAGCCATTGCAGCTAGCATCTCGAGCGATGATTCTGTGTTGACAGCGAGTACGGTGCGTATTTGGGCTGGAAGCTGATTTATCCACATTATTTTAAGAGCTTCGTTGGACAGGAGTTTGCCGCTGAGGTCACGCATCTTGCGCAGTAGCTGGCTCGGTTTTTGGTCGCCGAGTTCGAGACCACTGAGTAGTTTTTGCAGCTGTCGATAGTCGGACTCCTGGTACGTGGATATTAGACGGTCTTTGAGTGTGCTGTATTTTCCGGACACTGGGGGGTTTAAGATGATATCGGCGATCTGTTCCAAATCACTGTTGCCGAGCAATGGGACGACCAGGTTGAACTTTTGCTCTTCTCCTATTTTGCTGGCGGCGACAGCTGCCTCGAATTGTGCGAACCATAGACGCGGGTTCTGGCGCCAAAATGGTGGCAAACATGCAGGCAGGGATATCGTCGCCACGTCACTTTTCAACGTGGTCACGCCGTGGGCGTCGCTGAATTCTTCGTTGCCGTGGTTAGCCATGATAATGCTCTTCAGACTTGCAGGGATTCGGCGTCTTGATATTTATTTAGGTTGTGTTCTTTTTTCTCAACGGGGTCACCAATTTACGAGATGTTGTGAGCAGATAATTGAAACGAGCTAAAGTCGTGTAGGCGTGGTCGTAGAGTGTGCGCGTCCAGACGTCTCGGAGCGTAGGCGATGTTGAGTGCTCCGAGGATGGGCGAGGAAAGAGAAAAGAGGTTGTGAGCGATGGCTTTTATAATATTCCAGGCACATCCCCATTATAGCCATGCTCAGACTCGTTGAGACATCTGGCCGCCACGTGCGTCCCGAAACACTGTTTATTGTTTATAAGAAAATCTGTACAATACATAATAAAACATAATTGGTACGAACATCAACAAATGAATAGGTACAATAAACAAAGCTAAACAAGAAGTGAAGTTATTGCTAGGCCTTAAAAGTAATAAAATGGTTTTATTGTCGTGATTGGCGTTTGGGTCCTCTATTGAGTAACGCCAACATTTGGTCAGCAGCTGTTGTGGCTACAGAGCATTTGCAATGTTTTTCAAGATAATGTTTTGGACCCTTTGTATGCATGTTGTATTAGATTTGCTGGCTACTCCCCACAACTGAATACCATATGTCCATATAGGTTTCAGTACGGAGTTATAGATTAAAATTTTGTTGTCAATGCTGAGCGCAGAATTTCTACCTATCATCCAATTTAAACTTCTAAATTTGTGGTTGATTTGGTCTCTTTTTGCCTTTATGTGACTTTTCCATGTTAGTCGTCTATCAAGGTGGAAACCCAGGTATTTAACACATTCCGTTTGAGGTAATATGTTATTCTTCAGGCACACCGGGGGACAGTCTCCTTTTCGCAGTGTGAAGGTTATGTGGGTCGATTTCTGGGCACTAGCTTCGATACGCCATTTGCTAAGCCAATCTGAGGTGTAATTGAGAAGTCTTTGAAGTTTTTCACTCGCTATTGTGGCATGACTGTCCACTGCTAGAAAGGCTATGTCATCAGCATAGGTAGCAACAGTGACATCATCTGTAGTTGGTAGATCTGACGTAAACAGGCTGTATAATACCGGACCTAGTACCGAGCCCTGAGGCACCCCAGCTTCAATCAGGAACAATGATGATCGTGCCTCTCCTACTTTAACTCTAAATAATCTATCCGTGAGATAGGACTCCAGAATTTGAAAAACAGAATGTGGCAGCTTATCCTTGATTTTAAAGAGCAGTCCCTTGTGCCAAACGCGTTTCCATTTCTCTGTGTCTTTTGCTACTCGGATCCATTCTGGACCAGCAACCTTTTTTATGTCGTCCTCCCATCGTTAAGTTTGTCGCTCTTTGTTTCTTTTACATCTCTTGGGTATCATTTTGTTACCATTTCTCTGGTTTTTCCCTTATTATGTGCCCTGTCCATCGCCAATCCAGTGTTCGACATAATATGAATTGTTTTATGTTTACTTTCTGTTAGTCTAACTTTATCTTTTCTCTTGCTTCCAATAAAACTCCTCTCTATACTGTTTTGGCAAACGTTTATTTTGCTGAAAATAATTTAGGTGAGATAGGGTCGCCTTGACGAACCCCTCGTTCTATAGAGAATTCCTTCGCCTAGTTTTTCTAATCTGACTTGTGCTGTGATTTGGAATATATGTTCTGTAAAATCTTATATATTTCTCCTGTACGTTTTAACCTGGTAGAGCTTTCCAGACGTACCCGTGTTCCAGGGAGTCAAAAGCCTTATAATAGTTTACAAATCCCAGGAAGTAAATTTCGTAATACTCCTACCTAGCTTCACCTAATTTCAAATGAAAATCAATTTAATACAGAAGCCAAAAAGTATTAAAAGACTCGTGCCGCGGCTGATCAATCAATATGACCGCCCCGCTGATTATATGAGTGAATCAGATAGCGATTGCGAGAGTAAAACTCCCACGAATATAACTTAACTAGTTGAGGACATATCTGATGTCAAAACGTTTTTAATAAACACAAAAACTAAATTTTTAATGTTCTTATGTTCGTCCATGTTACGAGTACTCTCTGATTGCTCTGCACCTAATAGAAACCGGTAAATTAGCTACCTATTTTGTGATATTGATTTTTTTTCTGCCCATGTTCCGCAGTAAGAACCTGGAATTTGCTTTCAAATAAAGGCACTAAGGTGCACGTACACGGAATCTCGGAAATACTCATTTTTACCCGCAATCCCCCAACCCGGAACAATTTCCCCAGATAGTTCTTGGAGTGGTATTTTTATAAGTTACGTAGTTTGTTGGATACATGGTAAATGTTAGTCTTTGTGATTAATTTTGTGTCATTTATAACTTTGTCTAAATTCAGTAGATATTATTTATAATGACCTGGGTGTTTAATTATATCCGGATTTATTACTTTGAATGTAACACTTACACTTTACTAGATATTTCCGCGCAGTTTCACCCGTTCTGCTCGGCTCCTATTGATGGTAGCGTGATGTAGCCTATAGCCTTCCTCGGTAAATGGACTATCCATCACAAAAAGAAGTAAGTCCTTGTAAACTCTTCAACTTTAATCTTACACTGTCATATAGCTGAAGAGTTTCTTTGTTCGTGGGAATATGCGCTAATCACCGGAATGACTGGTCCGGTTCGAATAATTAAATTGTATTCTCTTCATATTTCAAATAATCCATTTATAGAAGAAAGCTATAAAATATCACGGTCAAGCCGAGCATGGAACCGAGCAGTGCGGCTGCAACCGCGCAGGATTAATAATAATAATAATAGCCTTTATTTAACAATCTTTCTTACAATTGTAGTAACAATAATCTTATTTAATTATTTGACACTGGTACATGAAGATTGTCTTGCTGTCCAGCATAGGCCTCCCCTAGAGCTCGCCATCGGATGCGATTCTGCGCTTGTCTCATCCAATTACATATGTCCCGCTATTGTTTTGAAATCGTCTTCCCATCTACGACGCTGTCTCCCTTTCCTTCGTTTGTATTGTCTCGGGCACCACTCTGTTACGTCCTTACCCCATTTATCCCTATTACTCCTCATCATATGGCCTCCCCACCTCCATTTTAGTTTTTTAACACAGTAAGTAACATCCGTGATTTTAGTTTTCCCTCTTATACCTCTAAGTTTTATTTTATCTTTTAATTTAATGTTAAGTATGCTCCGTTCCATATTGTGTTGACAAGTTTCTAACTTATGTATGTTATGGTTAGTTAAGCTCCAGGTTTGGCAACCATATGTCATAACCGGCAGAATACACGTATCAAATATTTTGCTCTTTGCTTTCAGTGGCACGAGTGGGTTTTTCATGATCTCCTTGAGGGACCAGTATCTTTTCCATGCCAAAGTGATTCTGTTATTTTTTTCTTTTGTTGCCAAATCTATTGGAGATATGATCTGACCAAGGTACGTGTATTCCTTCACGTATTCTATGGTTTTTCCATTGACAATTATAGGGGTGTTTTCCGAGTTTGACATTATTTTGGTTTTCGCCGTATTCATAGACAATCCTTCATTATCACTTTCATACACCAGTTGTTCTAACATCTTTTGTAAACTTGTTGAATCTTCGGAAATTATTATAAGGTCGTCTGCAAATCTAAGGTGGTTTAATCGCACTCCGTTGATAATTAATCCATAGTTATCCCATTCGAGACGTCTGAACACGTGTTCGAGAACAGCTGAGAAAAGTTTGGGTGACAAAGGATCACCCTGTCTTACTCCTCTTTTTATTGGAAAAAAATCTCTATCTCTTTCGGTTCTTATTTTTGCTTTCATGTTCCTATATATGTTGGTAATCAGTCGAATATACTTTTTCTCCACTCCTTGTGTTTCTAAGGCTTCCCAAATCTTTGTGTGTTTTAAAGAGTCGAACGCTTTATTATAATCCACGAATGCCAGGTAAAAAGTAATATTGTATTCATTACATTTCTGGATTACTTGTTTTATAAAGTAAAGTTTTCCGGAAGTAAAATATGCACTTGATCCCTCCTGTGACGCAGTTGAACGACAATGTAGCTGTAAGTTTTATTCACAACTAGCTTCGACCAGCGGCTTCGCCCGTGCTCTAAGGATTAAAAAGTAGTTTATGTATTACTTTAGACCATAATCTACCTCTGTTCCGAATTTGATCTCGGTCCCTTCAGTCGTTTTGATGTAAACGAGTACCAAACATACACACACACTCATATATTTTCGTGTTTATAATATCGGATCGAAGCTAATTTGAACCATCGACTAGGGCCTACTGTAACTGCAGATAGTTACAGCGTCCACTGCGGGCAACCTAGCATTCGACAATCTTATTTGCGTTTGTTACAGTAACTGTGTCAAGGGATCGAGCCACAAAATTCAGTTTGTTTTTTGTGAAAATGTTATTTTTTCGAGATAGAAAGTAAGATATTCAAGCATAATCATACCAAGTTTCATTTTAATCGATACGACGGTGCTCAGCCCAGTGTGCTCCACCTTGTCCTTAGGGCGGTCCTCGCAGTGATGACACCCGGGCGTTTTCTCCCGCCCCATCTGACACAGGTACCTCCCGAAACTTCTATGTCCGGTGAGGACCTGCGTCAGGCGGTAGGTGAGGACGCCGGATCGTCTCTAAAGCCACTTCTCAAAGAGGGGACTTACCGGTATCTATTAAGGTTTTAATGAATAATTTTGTGTAAAACATGTGGCACCGACTTCTTTACCTATCAGTGGGTGTGTAAGCTATAAGTACGTATGACCAATAATAGTTATTTTTTGCTTTTTAATTTTTACTTTTCATTTGTTTTTAGTTTTTGAAGTCGGTTTTTTAAACTCAGTTTTTTTTTTTATAAAGTAAAATACTATCAATTAATAATATGGCGTAATAGCTTATATCATAATGATATAACTTAATGGACACAAAATTGTAAATAAGGTCCAGGTCTCTGTTCAGGTTTTAATGAATAATTTTGTATAAAACTTATGGCGCCGACTTGTAACCTATCAGTGAGTGGGTAACCTATCAGTGCTAATAATACGTACTTATTTTTTGCTTTTTAGTTTTGACTTTTTGTGTTTTTAAACGCAGTTTTTATTTATTTAATTCTTAATTCGAAATTAGTCTGATTCTTTTGAAAGTTCGTGTTGTTGAGGCAAATGTGTTTGTCTATGTTAAGCGTTGAATCACGTAACATTTTTGATGTATTGGTCATATAGTTTACTTGAAAATGTTTTCTAGGAACAAAACAAACCTTTCGCAACTTAGCCGAGATGCGCAAAGGATGAGACTAAGCAAGAAGATAGTGAAGTGAAGCTAACAGCAGTCCGAGCAAGGCAAGTCTAGTTATTGCGTCCGTTGGGAGTCGTCCTTAATTTCGCAAAGAATTCTGACTACGTCTGTGGGGCTATCTAAAGCGATGTGCTTATTTATTTATTTATACTTCATGGAGGACTTGTTAAGCAATAATCACACCATGACTGCACGGTTGGTGCGGTGGCTGGGCAACCGGCTGCTGTGCAACGTGTCGCGGGTTCGATTCCCGCACGGGACAACACTTTGTGTGATCCACAAAGTGTTGTTTCGGGTCTGGGTGTCATGTGTATGTGAACTTGTATGTTTGTAAACGCACCCACGACACAGGAGAAAATCCTAGTGTGGGGCAACGTTTTTAAAAAAAAAAAATGTATGATTCACTGCAATCCGTTCCTTGAAGCTACCACCATCGCTTCCTTGTTACGCAAGGCGTTCCGAACGTCGAGCGCTACCAAGAAATATCATACTATGAGGATCAACCAGTGATTCACCGATTGCGTTATATCGTTTGATTTAATTCAATTATAATTTAGACTTTTGAGATTCACTTTTTGTTCTGACATCGAACAGATTGTCGCGTCTTAGAAATAATTAATTGTAACACTAATTACTTACGTGCAGACAATATGATTATAAACAGACCAAGAGAAATAAAAAGAAACTAAATATCTATTGCTGCATTTGAGGCTTAAGCACCTCTTTGCCGAGTTTACTCTAGTTGTAAACGGATCGAGGTCATTTTCTTTACAAACATGTTAAAGTGTCTGCTTGCACGCACAATGTAACTGTTCTGTCTGTAGTAAGATGAGGAGCGGGATACAGTACATGTAAAGGTGGAATTAATCTAAATATTTTATTAGGTACATTAAATTTGATTTTTCATAATAGTTCTAGACTATCCACATTGCCGTTAAGAACCTTCGACTCAACAAAAATAAACAATCTGCAATGTTACGTCGATCTACCAACAGATGGAATTTTCTACAGAGTTCAAGATAACGGGCAGACTGGTATGGTATATTTTGGTGCAAACAGAGATATTCTATAAAACATTTTTGAATGTTTTCACGCGGTCAATATATTTCTGATATCTTGGATTCCATACCTGAGCCGCATACTCTAGCTGGCTCCTGACATAAGTGCAATATAGTATTTTAAGGGTCTTTGCATCAGGGACATTTTTTGAAAGATGCATTATAAATCCAAGCAATTTAGGCTTTTTGACGATTACATCGATATGTGTATCGAAAACCAATTTACTGTCTTGATGGACGCCTAAGTCACGGATAGTAGTGCACCTTGGTAAGGGCTCACCCGCAAGAGTATAATTAGTGATATGGACACTGGACAGTGCGCTTTCTAGTGTAAGTGACTACGGAACACACACAGTTTAGATCCAGTTTATTAATATGACAATACTCTTCAAACCGATGATGCAAATCCGCTTGGAATGCGGGACCATCGTCAACAGTTTGTATGTATGAAAGCTTAGGTTAATTTTGGCAGATTTTATTTTCCATACATAATTGTCAAGCCCGAGTTTTATGTGTAAAAGAAAATTTATAAAAAAGTTACAGACCTTTTAAGTGGCCATCTTGTGTGACGTAAGGATGGTCTGGGCCCACCACCTCGTTTAGATCACAAAGTAACTGTTTGGTAGTTACCAATACAATTCATTCATTCACCTTTCCCTAAGCTTAACCTTTCAGCTGAGTTCGTACAAGTAGTTAGTGTCCGGAGCAACAGCTGTGAGGTGTATGTAAGTAGTGTCTGCATACACAGTTAGAGCGGGTCGGGGCTCCGGGCTCCGGGGCTCCGGGGCTCCGGGGCTCTGGGAGGCTCGCGCGGCCACATAGCTTTCGGCGTTCAAATAAACAAACCAGTTCCGGCCCCCCCCCGCTCCGCCCTGCGCTATCTGCCCCGCACACACCTGCAGCCTCCACGCCGTGCCCGTTTAATGCACGAAATGAACTTTGGTATCTGTATCCGTGCCGCTGTGCCTACAATCTGTTTTCGTCGAGCCTCGATCATCGCACGTAATATATTCGTGTGGTCGGCGCTGTACTCGCCCAATATCTTCAGTGCGCGTGTGTCCCTTCAAAGAGACAGAAACATTCAACCCTTTCTGCAATGCTGCTAATTATTTTGTTGAATGCTGGAGAGTTATTAAAGTTTCTAGCCAAAAAGTAGGTGTCGGTGCGGCGGGGGGCGGCGGGGGCCGGGGCCGGCGGGCGGCGGCCTGGCGGCGGCAGTACGCGGGTGTGTGCGAGCGCGAGTGGTCGCCGTCTTGCGTTGAGAGCGGCGCGGCCGCGGACTGTGATGCGAGCGCGCCGCCCGCCATGGCCACGCTCGGCCTCTCCAAGGTGTTCATTCTCGACAAGTACTTCACTGAGCTGCAGCGGTTTTGGGAGACGGAGAAGAAGCTGCAAGGTGAGCGCCCCTTCACCCGCGCTGTGGCCTGCGCCTGCGCTGCTCGACCACGAGTCTGTGATGATTATTACTTTTTGTGTCGTGTTCGGCGCTCGAAAGCTCGGCGTAGTAGTTAGTGTGCGTGCGTGTGAGTGTCTGTCTGTGAATGTGTCGAATCGCTTTAAGCTGTTAGAGGATCCGGCTCCGAGGAGCGCGCCGCCGCTAGGTCACAGTGCTCCCAATTCACTCCACTCTGTACTTTGAACGATGTGTGCTGCTTTACTCGCAACGTTTGTATTATTCAGCCGTCCCTACATAACTGTGAGTACTCCAACCTGCCGCGTATTGTGCAATCTACTTGGACCGCGCAGCGATGACATTACACTTCCGTCGAGCCTGACATTCCTGACAATATGGACACCTTAAACGTTGCAAGTGTTTCTGTGAGCGTGCGGTGTCTGTGTATCACGTATGTTGTGCTACCTGCGCCGGCGCATTGTTCCCGCGGCCCGCGCCGCCCAGCCTCGGCTGTCCGGGACAAAGTATTCACTTGATAATATACAGGTGACAGCGGACTATAAAGCTGCACACTATGTCTGCATTCAATGGTTTAGTAAACGTTGTAGGACAGCTCACAACTGCATCTGGGTTTACTTCCAGAAGATGACTAGATGACACCATTGCATCAATTTAAACAAAACATTTTTTTTTGTTTAATGTATTAAGGCGCTTATACAATATAATTATAAACTAACAGAACCGGCCCGACAGCCTCAGGATGTAAAATGAATGAAGTGGCCAGGGGGTTGTGTGTAGGAACCATTAAAACACTTGCTTTTGTAGAGCTTTCAAAATTGAAAAGGAAAAGTTACATACAAGTTTACAAGTAAATCGGTACTTTCATAAACACCCTTGTTGTTCTGAAGAATGCGCGAACGTAACAAACAAGTGATTCATCAATGATCGAACTTTGGGTTCCCTCGAAGTACTGAAATCTATCGCGTTAACTCGTCGAGTACCGTCATTATAGACACAATTATTTATTTATTTATTTATTTATTTATATCAGAAAACAGCTAATTTAATCTTCACAGGTACTTAGCCTAATACGACAAAATTAGTTACATAATATAAAATTTCAAAATTCAAAATTACATTATACATACGAAAGTTACATTATACATACGAAATCTAAACATAATATCACAAAAAAAAAAAATACCACTACTAAAGTTTTAAATACTAACAATACCATAGGTGGCTCTTGTGAACGAACTCATTCAGCGAACAAGTAAACAAATCGACCCTACTCGACACTGCGTTGAGTCAGTGGCGCTCGCTGCAGCAGGTTGGTGCGCGCGCTCGGCACCGCCAGCAGCTGCGGCCGCCGCCGCCTACCCATACCCATCCGGCACACACATGCGTAGCTCCATAAGGATTTTAGAGTTAAATAATTTACCTCGCAATACTTTAAATAAATAAACAGCCAGTGCCACCTCCCGCCTAGTCTCCAGTTTGAAGTATCCCACCATACCCAACACAAATAATGTTGGGTATAATAGAGGATAGCCGGGGTATACCTTATATATTTTTAAATACAAAAATCGGGTGAATTTATTTTGTATCCTCTCAACCATGAATTTGTATTTGGCTTCACTTGGTCCCCATATCACTGCACAGTACTCGAGGTGAGATCTAACCAAGGCGTCATACAAAGCCTTGAGAGCCCCCACATTATTAAAGTCATTAGCTTGTCTCAAGATGAATCCCAAATTTCTAAATGCTTTCTTACTAACTTTAATAATATGACCTCTGAATTTTAAATCGGCCGCAAAATAGACACCAAGGTCTCTTACTTCCATCACTCTCTCCAAAGTTTCACCTTCTAACTTATAACAGTGGTGGTGTGGACTGCATGCACGAGTGAAAGACACCACTGAACATTTGGAGACATTGAAATAAAGTCTATTATCATGGCTCCATTTAACAACTCGGTCCAAATCTTCCTGGAGCACATTATGGTCAGTAGTGTCTCTCATCACACGGAATAATTTTAGGTCATCAGCAAAAAGCAAACAAGATGATTCTTGGACTATTGCTGGTAAATCATCAATCATTAATATGAAAAGAAAGGGACCCAAGTTGCTGCCCTGACTAACGCCTGATCTCGTATAATATGGCTCAGAAAGGCATCCTCCACAGTCGACAAACTGACGCCTGTCCCGTAAGTAACTGGCAAAGAACCTCAATGTATGTGGCGTGCAACCCTTGCCAGCTAACTTCGAGAGCAAGACATCATTATCGACTGTGTCGAACGCCTTCCTGAAGTCAAGATACGCGACGTCTACTTGTAAACCTGCATCCACCGATGGTACTAATGTTGACATAAGATGAAGCAAGTTTTATAATAATTATAGAACAATAGGTTGCGGTCACCGGTGACCGCTTGGTGTTTGACAGTTAAAGTAAATTAGTAAAAATATTAAGTTTGGCTAGGTTTGACAAAGGACACCTTTTTACTATTTCATTAAGAATATGATACAATCAGACAACCTATACACGTAATTAACAAGTTGCGTCAGGTAATGTTTTTGATATGAAGTGCAGTGACACACAGAACTGTACTATATTGTTAAATTAAAATATTGTATTAATACGAGGGGTGCGGTCCACGTCGCATGAAAGTAATTCACAAACTGTTTTATTATTTCCAATTGTTTCACAATGCAACTAGCGTATGCGTGCGAATTTATTTATTAGATATATCCTTTATAGTATAAATATAAAGTTTATACTATAGTGTGGTCAGCCAGCACATGTACCTACTCCTTTCTGATCAATTTATTTATTCGATTTCGACTTTACTGTTTTGATATTGAGTCAGAAATCCAATTATAAAATTGACCGATTGGTATAGGTTGATCTGTTGACCACAGCACTGCACTTATTATTGTAGCCTTTGGCTGACGAGCTTAACTCGTCGTTATCAAGTTTCGAGCTGCGAAGCAAGCTCCCACCGTTTCACCGGGTGCCGGGCGCCCAGCGGACAGTGGCGAGTGCTTCGACATCGAGTATTGTGAGTACACAACAACACAGTGCGCGCCTGCGTGTCACTAGTCGCGGCGCTCGCACTATTCTGTTTATACAGTTACTGCCATCTAAGCTATGATCCGAGTTATAATTATTAATCCAATAATTCGAGTTATATTTTACGCATGCTTACAAAAAACGAACGCACCCTCCCCATCGCCCGCCAGCAAGCAACGCCTTGTATTTGCCGAGTACTGTTTCGCCCTACAAAAGACTTCAACGCGCTACCTGCTGTACTTGATCAAAGTTTGAGTGATTACAGTTTGTTTTTCTTTCCTAGACACGTGCCATCATATTGGTATCTAATATATGTGCATCGTCTGCTGATACGGATGTTATTAGTACAATACATGAATTTTTCGTATGTAAATTTTCCATGGTTTCAACATCATTCATACTCTAAAAGTACCTATATACAGCTTTAATCGAAGAGGGCCATACAACGTGTGGTTTCACAATCCCAAAGTCAAAGTCAAAATCATTTATTTTAATTAGACCAGAAATGCACTTTTGAACGTCAACAATAAAATTAAAAGTGAAGGTATTTGCTCATTCCAAGGTGTTGATTCCTATGGTGAAGAACGAGCAAGAAATTCCGTAGGATACTCTTTTTCAATCAGGTTCACAATACAATTCTCTAGTTACATAGTTTTGCTGTTTGGATTGTGCGAGAACAATGTAACACTAAAATCTAGTCAAAGTGATCTAAAAAGAAAATAACCTTAAAGACAATAAATAATACAGTCTGGAGCTGACCAGTCCCAGTTGACGGCGCCCGTTCACGAACATGACACGTACCCCAGCACCGCCCAACTCAACCATGTTGTAGGGAATCGAGCGATCCACTGCACGCGCCACCGCCAATGAGACTTTTGAGTTAGCATGACAACTCCCAAGTTGACACAAAATCATTCTACTAGTCTAATTTAATATTAAGTATTACAGGGCTCTCACATTCACAATGGTTATCTAAGTTAAACAATATACAATTTAGGACAACAAAGGGAATGAACTAGTATTAACCAAATATTTTTAATGTAAAGTTGGAAAGGAGAATTCTTTTTATAGGTACGTAGGTACAGTGTGCCCCGGCACAAACCATGGCTTGTTGTCAGAGTTTCAAGACATTATGTAGGGGAGGTTTTCTGTTTGACCTGGATGTATGTGCGTGATTACCTTGCGATGTTTGACCTGGATGTATGTGCGTTACCTTGCGATGGGCTGAAATATTGATGCGGACTTCAGAAGTGTCTGTTACACTTGGAGAAGGTTTATTGAACGTAGTCTATAAAGGAATTATCATTTTATGATTATTGTCATTATTTAGTTTTAATCATGTTTACTTGGAAGAAAGTCAACGTAAGAATAAGAAAATAAGTTTGTGTTGAAAGGTAAAGTGAGAAATAATGAGAACATGAATACAAGGCGCGCGGCCTCAGCTCCTGTACAAACGTGGCTAGATATAACGAGACATTCCATCGATATTGTAACTGTACGATTGTCGGCTACGTACTAAACTAAGCAATGCAACAAAACATTAGTATTGAACAACGTCAGCTCTGTTCCGTGTACAAGAGTTACCAAACGACATGGAGGCTGGCATGAGGCAGTATTAACATTCCGCTGCGCATGCGTCACCCGCGGAAAGTAAAAGCCCCGCGCGGCCGGCGCACGCGCATCCCGAGCGTGGCTCTCACATCGCACGGTTTGTGCGCGACGTGAGGCTCCGGCCGCGGCCCGCCCGTACTCCGCGGCACTACTCGTGTACTCCCTCGGTACACTCCATGTAGCCGTAACATACTTCTCACTAATTACGTCAAAGTGCGGTAGTACGATGCGTGCGCTTTTGCTTTATACCTCTATGTTTTAAAATGTCCAACAACTGAAATAATGGACATTCCATGCATTTCACGATTAGAGATCACAGGTGGTCCATACATACAGCATACACATTCAACAAAATGATGTTACCTGTGTGGGCTATGTGTGAGTGGACACACATATACACACAAACACAGATTAGGTTTTGGGATCTCAAAAGTAAAGTTGTGAGTTAAACTTGATTATTTTACTACCATGGTCTATTGTTTGGCTAAGGCTGTTTTCAACTTTATGGTCTTTCCGATCATGAAAGAAGAAACAGATAGGGACGCGACCCTGGCCGCCTGAGCTACTGCAGGAACTTTCCTCGTATCCTTTCCGTTTCTGCAGTATCCCCGTTAACCTTTGAGCTGTGGAAGTTCTTGATCACTACTGTCTATGTACGGGGGTGATCGTAGCTTCCACAGCTTTCCTATCCCATATACCCACAATCCCCTACCAATCATCCTTACTTCCTTTTCCCATCCATAGGGATATGCGACAGGGCATTATGAACAGGGGATTAAAGAGTACACTACCCCAGGAGGGTACCAGCTCCGCTGGAGAATCCCTCCCTGTGCTTGATTGCTCAGGCAGCCCCGTCGTATCTGGGGGGGGCGAAATTCCCGACGGCGACGTGCTCTGCCACACGTCACGTTTTGTCTCCCCGTGCGTAGGCAGAAAGCGGGCTGAGGACTGCCTTTTTGCTACACTGAATGTGTGTGGAGGCGTAGAAGGCAAGATGTTAGAAATATGTGAGATGATGAATACAAGAAAGATTGATTTGTTAGGGGTGAGCGAGACGAAAAGAAAGGGTTGTATGACTAGCACACATGGCCAATATATTGCTTACTGGTCTGGTGTTGCAAGTTCCCAGAGAGGCAGCCAGGGCGTGGGGGTCATACTATCTGAAAGGATGAATGAATGTGTGAAAGAGTATGAATGCGTGAGTCCTAGGATACTTTGGATCCGCCTTAAAATTAGCTTGACCAAATTATTTGTAATCTGTGCTTATGCCCCGGACATGTCAAAGCCAATTGGGGTGAGGGAAGTATTCTGGGATAACTTGAGAGATGTTCTTAATGAATGTAAAGAGAATGAAAGAATAATTATGCTTGGAGATTTTAATGGATGGGTTGGTGTGGCACGCGATGGGTACGATAGAGTATTAGGGCGATTTGGAGACGAACGAGTGAACGAGAATGGTGTATGTCTTCTGGATATATGTGTAGAAAAGGATCTTGTTGTGACCAACACAACATTTGGTCATAAGAAGATACACATGTATACATGGCAGAGGCATACAGAAAGAAGTATGATTGATTTTGTGATTGTTGATGAACGCCTGCGGACAAAAGTGAAGGATACAAGGGTTTACCGTGGCACGAATGTCGGAAGCGACCACTTCCTAGTAGTTACTAGAATAGCTGGACTGGCAATGAAGTGGAGACATCGGCCACGGGTAAGGTTGTCTGGTACCGAGAGAGTGAGAGTTGAACGGTTGAGAGAAGAGGAAGCTAGGGACCAGTACAGGAAACTATTAAATGAAAGGTTTAGGGAGCTAATGAAAGGTGACGAATGGAATATAGAAGAATTTTGGAAGGAATTTAAAGATGGAGTGATCGCAGTAGCTACTCAAGTATGTGGGGTAAGCAAGAAAAATAACACTGGAAGCAAGAGGAATGAATGGTGGGATGATGAAGTAAAAGAGGTGATAGAGCAAAAGAAGAAAGCATGGCTTGACTTATTAGCCTCAAAGGCAAATAGAAGAGTGCTAGAAAGTATGAAAGAAAAGTACGGTAGTCTCAAAAAGAGAGCAAAAGCGATAGTTAACAAGAAGAAAAATGAATGCAAGGAAAAGTTTGAAAGGAATTTTTCGCGGAACTTTCGAGCCAACGCTAAACTATTCTGGCATTTAGTAAGAAAGGCCAGAGGCAAAGTGGGGGACTCGAAAGTAAGTACGATAAGGGATATAAATGGGAGTGTCATTGGAGAAAGTAAGGATGTTTTAAAGCAGTGGAAGGAATACTTCGAGAATTTATTTGAAAGGAGTGATTTGAAAGAAGAGGAAGTAAACGATGAAAATGAAAGTGCTAATGTGGGAGAAATAAATATGGATGAAATTGTGAGTGCCATTAAGAGTTTGAAAGTAGGTAAAGCAGCGGGATGTGATAGGATAACTACTGAAATGCTAACAGAGGGTGGAGGTGTAATTGCAAGCCTGCTGTATCTACTTTTTAAACTGTCAAATACCAAGCGGTCACCGGTGACCGCAACCTATTGTTCTATAATTGTGTCTGCAAAACCGGTACTCGACGAGTTAATAAGTGTTGGCAGTGCGGTCGTGTCCCTGGAGACTGGGCCAAGGCCGTAATTGTGCCACTGTATAAAGGAAAAGGATCACAGCAGGAGTGCAAAAATTATCGCGGTATAAGCCTCCTAAGCGTAGTAGGAAAGTTGTATGCCAAGGTATTGATCGAAAGAGTGATGGATGTAACTGAGCGTAAAATCTGGGATGTGCAAGCGGGATTTCGAAAGGGAATGGGGTGTACGGATCAAGTCTTTTCGTTACGGTGCATTTCAGAGAAAGTGTTATCAAAGCACCAAAAGGTATTTTGTGCCTTTATAGACCTAGAAAAGGCTTATGACAGAGTGGTGAGGGATGAATTGTGGTCAACTCTGTCCATGTATGGGGTGGATGGCCACCTGATTCGGGCACTTAAATCCTTATATAAGGACTCGAGTGCCTGTGTCAGAATAAATGGGGACTACACAGAGTGGTTTAACATTAATCGAGGTGTTAGGCAAGGCTGTGTAGCATCTCCTTGGCTGTTCAACCTATTTATGGACAGCTGTTTGAACGACCTGAAAGTAAGAGAGTCTGGATTAAGGATGAATGACACAGTGATTAAAACATTGTTGTATGCCGACGACCAGGTGCTTGTTGCCTCGTCGGCCCAAGAATTACAACAAATGATCACTGCTATGAATGATGCATTTGAAAGGAAAGGTATGAAAGTAAATGTGAACAAGACGAAAGTGTTGGTGATAGAAAGAAATGAGGTGATAACAGAATGTCAGGTAATGGTAGGTGATGAAAAATTGGAACAAGTGAATGAATTTGTGTATCTGGGATCACTATTTACGAGAGATGGAAAGTGTGACGGGGATATTGAAAAGAGAGTGAAAGCGGGAAATAGTGTTAATGGTGCTTTACACTCTGTCATGTCGAGTAAAATAATATCCAGCAAAGCTCGACTTGCTGTAATGCAGTGTGTATTGACAACAACGCTTATGTATGGTAGTGAAGCATGGGTGTGGCAGAAGAAGCATGAAAGCAGGATTAATGCGGTGGAAATGAGAGCCCTAAGAAGTATGTGTGGACTAAAATTGAGTGATCGAGTGAAAAATAGTGTTATTAGAGAAAGGTGTGGATTGAAAGATGATGTAGTGACAAGGATTGAAAAGGGAATGTTACGCTGGTTTGGACATGTAGAAAGGATGGACGAAAGTAGAGTAACGAAGGAAGTATACAGAGCGGATATGAATGGGGCCGTCGGTAGAGGGCGCCCTAGACGGACATATAGTGACCAGATTGGCGATATATTAAAGAAGGGCCAAATTAAAAGTACCCTTAACCGACGAGCATGCATGAAAAGATTGATGACTGTTATTGAAGCGAAAGAGGTATGTAAGAATCGTAGTAATTGGCGTTCCTTAGTCTCTGCCTACCCCCATGGGAGACAGGCGTGAAGTTATGTATGTATGTATGTGGTCTATTGTTAGTCTAATATCTCCAAAGATAAACAATGGACTAATGCCAACATTAGTCCAGGTACATATGTTGAAGTTGTATCGTCATATGAAAGCTTAAGAAATGTACATGTTTTTTTGTAAAAAGTGCACAACAAGTGTCATAGTAAATTGCTATGTTAGAGAAGCATATTTTCTGAGCCAAACTATTCTTTATTACACTGTTTCTAAAGTAATATGATTGTATATTTGGTGAACTAGTAAATACAATAAAGTAAGATAATAAAAAAAGAAACGTAGGTCAAGCGCGTTTTTATTTTTTTGTTTTTCTGTTATAGCGTTACCGCGGGCGTCATTTTGAAATTAACACAAAGTAATTACTACACTAAAATATTTTAATAACTGTTCATTCCCGCCTATCCCTCTGTTCGAGTAAAATGTTGGAAATGTCTGTTCTACACCCATCACCCATGCCACACATGAGTAATCCACACATCATGAGTTCGTGCTCTAATAACAAATCACCTTGTATAATAATACAAAAATACACTTTGAACTGCATATTATTGTTTCTCACTTGGAATGTCCCTTGCTGGGGTGCAAGCTGAAAATCAGTGTTGGCAGCTAAATGTATTCCATATATACTGAGCAGGTAGTTTTATTGGCTAAGGCTTGTAGCAGCTTGTTGTTATTATATTTTTAATGGGACATAACTATTTATAAAACCATGTTCTATTTTTATATAGACGTATTTCATCTCATATTTAATTTCAAAACATTTGTTTAGTTTTAGGACAGGGCTAACTGGTGGATCGACCGGAGGTTATACGCCGGGGTCGTGCGGTCCATGGCCCTCTACGGCGCCCCTGTTTGAGCGCCGAACCTGCTGCGGCGGCCCGCTCGAGCGCTGCTAATGGCACAGAGGGTCATGGCGATCCGAATGATCCGCGGATACCGCACGATCTCTGGGGAGTCGGCGAACCTCCTTGCCGGATTACCGCCGTGGGATCTGGAGGCGAAGGTGCTCGCGCGCGTGTTTTATTTGCGCGCGGAGGCACGTCGCCGGGGCGAAACTCCGCTGCCGCGCCAGATTAATGCGTGGCGGGATGAGCCCCGGCGTGATCTCATGGCGGAATGGCAGCAACGACTGTCGCAACCGAAGGCTGGGCTCGCTGCCATTGCAGCGGTAAGTCCCCTCTTTGAGGAGTGGCTTGAGTGACGCTACGGCGTCCTCACCTACCACCTGACGTAGGTCCTTCCCAGACATGGAAGTTTCGGGAGGTACCTGTGTCTTATGGGGCGGGAGGAAACGCCCGGGTGTCATCACTGCGAGGACCGCCCTGAGGACACGGCGGAACACTCTGTAGCGGAATGCCCTGCGTGGGCTGAGCACCGCCGTGCCCTCAGAAAAATGATCGGCAATGGCGACCTCTCGCGTCCGGGCCTAGTGCAGGTCATGATGCGGAGCGAGGGGGACTGGGATACCGTCTCCTCCTTTTGCGAAGCAGTCATGCTAGCTAAGGAGGAGGCGGGACGCGTGACGCAGCGAAGCGCTGCCTCCTCGCAACCCAGCCATCGCGAAGGACACACCGGGCGTCGGGGATCGCGAGACGATCTCCGGCCACCGTCAGCGCGGGCCTGCGGACGGCGAGCATGGTGGCTCCCCGTCCGACCAAAAAACAGACCCGAGCGTACGGCGCGTTTGTTCCGCACGCGCCTCAAAGAGCCATCAGACCATAGTCAGTAAGAGTCTGACACTCCCTCTCGCCTCACCCAGGCGGGAGCAATCATTCGATGATTTTCCCCCCTTAAAAAAAAAAACTGGTGGATCGCGATAGTTTTATATTAAAGAAGTTCGGCACATCCCGGCCCTCACAGACAAAAATGAAATACTGCGGGTATTCGATGACTTATATTAGTACTAGTAAAAGACGACACGTGGTCGAAGTGAGTGCACCCAGTGAGTGTCGCGGCTGTGTTCCAGACGCGTCGTCGTCCAACGAGGCCGTGCACCTCCAGCGCCGTCTGCTGTGTCTGAGCTCGGACCTCGTGTCGCTGCGCAACCACCTGCTGGTGGGCGCGGGGGGCGCGGGGGGCGCGGGGCAGCCCGCCGTGCCCCCGCGCGCCCCGCACCTGCTGCCGCCGCCCCCCGCCGCGCAGCCGCCCGCGCCGCCCGCGCCGCCCGCCCCGCTCGCACCCTCGCCAGGTCTGTAAGCTTATTATTATGTAATAGAAAGCTCGAAATATCTGATAGTAGGACTGACGCTATGGTATTACACCCTTAGTGAGAGAACTTAGTTGTACCGGATGGCTGGTACTCTACGCAATAATATTAGTCGGTCTATTCATTATAATGTTCGGGGCGGTAACGGGATCATAGCGCTATCAACATTTTATATTAAAATAATTCATAATTAACACGAGTTGTCCCAGCGCTCGATAGATGGCGTTGGGATCGAGTTAGATGGCGCTATGGTTTCGTTACCGGGATTTATATAGGGTACGGACAAATATTTTGTACGGTGTGAGCAGCAAGCATTGTTATTGATTTATTATACGCGATTAGTATTTCAGTACAGTGTGTTATTTCATCCACCCTCTCCAAGTCGACCTTCATTCATGGTCCTTCGGAGTCGGATTGGTCGGGAGTGTTTGTGGTTCCGGTGGTGGTAAAATACCAGGGACGACGCAAGGGCTGCTCATCAGTTCGTGGTCAAGCAGGCAGACGGCGCCACTTGTGTGGTGCAGTGGAGACGTCGTGACGCGACAGATGTCAAAGTGTCAGTGAGTGAATGAGTGAAAAATCGTGAGTACTTTCAACCTTATTAATTCAGGAAGAATCTAATAAAAAAAGTAAAAAGTGCATTCAAAATTAACCCTTAAATTCAGTAGAAAATTAACTTAGTGTTATTTGTGTGTAATTTCGGACTTGTAATAATTTTAAGGAAAAAGTGGTTGAGACGGGGAACCTATGCCCGATTTTCTATAGAGGTTTCACTCAAAAAGACTTGTAATATTTTCATGATAAATTAAAAAAACTTGTAAAAATTTAAGATTTGTGTTCGGAAACTAGTGGACTTTAAGTTTAGCATAAATAATTATAATTCTTTCTCTATTGTATTTGTGTAGATGAAAGATTGTTGTATTATTTATCTGTTTGTAATATTCTGTGTAAAAAATGGATTCATTTGTGGGTATCCAGGAAGATGTTAAAAATAAACTTGAAAGGTCTATGGTTAACTTTAAGAAATGTCCTAAAGACCGGCTTACAGTGTCTTATATTGAAACAAGGTTAGAAAATTTAGAACAACAATGGCAACTTTTCTATAATACTCACGTTAAAATATTAAACGAAGTTAAAAAATCCGAATTACAGAGTTCTAAGTATCACAAAGATTGTTTTTATGAGGAGGTCGAAGATTTATATATACAATTTAAAAGCACTCTAAAGGAACTAATTAGAAATGATACTTCAGAAAAATGTTGTAGTTCGGGACTTAGTGGTTGTAGCAAAACATATAAAAATTTTAAGTTGCCAGAAGTAAAAATACCAATATTTTCCGGTAAATATAACGAGTGGTTGACCTTTCGAGATTTGTTTATGGGGTTGATACATAATAATAGTAGATTAGATGATGCACAGAAATTATACTATTTGAAAGGATATTTAACTGGGGAAGCGGAACTGTTATTAAGAAATGTTAATGTGACTTCGGATAATTATGTTACTAGTTGGGAGAAGTTAGAGTCCATGTACAATAATAAAAGATTCTTGGCAAATGGTATGGTAAAATGTTTATTTAGTCAAAAGGCTTTAACTGGAGAGTCCGCAACGGATATTAAAAAACTTTTGAGTACAACATCGGATTGTTTGGAGTCAATAAAAAATCTCGATATAGACCTTGCATCATTTTTAATTGTTCACATTGTTACTGAAAAACTGGATACGGCTACTAGAAGAGCTTGGGAGTTAAAAGTAGCGTCGGATCCAAAGAATGATCTTCCTACTTTTGATCAACTTAAAGAATTTCTAGTTAATCGGTTTCGGGGTTTAGAAAATATAGAAACTAAAGTAGATAGGGTCTCAAAAGCTACACGGGCGTTTTATGTGATTAAAGATAAGAAGATATCTTGTGCATTTTGTACAGGTGAACACAAAATAAGTTCATGTACAAAGTTTATAAAAGAAAGTACTCAAAATCGGCGTAGCTTTGTTCAACAGAACAATTTATGTTATAATTGCCTGCTTAGCAACCACTCTGTAAAATTTTGTAAAAACACTCTCAAATGCCAAGTGTGTAATCGCCGCCACCATTCATTGTTACACCCACAGGGTGTTGTAGGGTCAGAAGTTGGTGAGGGTAGTGGTGCTGCAAACCAAGGGTCTGAATCAAAGGTAGTCTCATGTCTTGCGACAGGAGGCAATAAAACTATCTTACTAACTACAGCCTTAGTAAAGGCTGAGTCGAAGAATGGGACTTACCATACAGTTAGGGCGTTACTGGATCAGGGATCCCAGGGTTCTTTTATTACAGAGTCTCTGGTTCAGTATCTAGGGTTGAAGAAAAGATCTTCGAAAAACAAAGTATTGGGGGTGGGAGATAAGGGTACAACATCAACGGCCGTAGTGGAAATAAAGCTTCAATCTAGAATAAATTCATCGTTTCAAATAAGGGTTAACGCCTACGTTCTTAAGTCGGTAACATCGCTTCTTCCATCGGCTAAAGTAGCTAGGGTAGAATGGGTGGACTTGAACGAATTTGAATTGGCTGATCCGGAATACTTTACACCTAATAAGATCGATATTCTGTTGGGCGCTGAGGTATACAGCCAAGTCATTCAACAAGGTGTTAAAAAGAATATAAACGGGACTCTATTAGCGCAAGAAACCACTTTGGGATGGATATTATCAGGTGAGTTTGATGTTGATCAAGATATAAATTCTCACTCAAAAATTACCGTGATGCATACCAGCGTCCAGGATGACGAATTGAGAAAATTCTGGGAATTGGAAGAAACACCTGGAACAAAAAGGATGCTCACGCAGGAGGAAACCAAATGTGAAGAATTGTTCACAGCAACGACGACAAGGGATAAAAATGGCAGGTACATAGTGAGATTGCCATTACGGGATACAAATCTGGTTGGTACGGGCGGCGAATCCAAAGGGATAGCTGAAAAAAGACTTAAGGGATTAGAAGCAAGGTTAGCAAAAAAAATAAAAAATAAAGGGCTGACTACGCAAACGTAATACAGGAGTATTTAAGTCTTAACCACATGGTAGACGTATCTGAAAGACAAAAAATAATAAAAAGAGTGTTTACTTACCTCATCACGCTGTTGTCCGGGGGGATAAAGATACAACCAAGGTGCGTGTTGTATTTGATGCTTCATGTAAACGCAGCAACGGGAAGTCACTCAATGATGACCTGATGGTTGGTCCGTCTTTGCAACACAAGCTCCGTAATATTCTTTTCTGACGGTTCTTTTAATTGCAGAAGCTCATATAAAATCATTCCATGGTGAACCACAAATGATGATCACATATTTACGATCCAAATATTGGCTAACAGAAGTGAAATTATTAGATAAAAGTCGTTGCGCTGAATTATATAGTAATAACGGCGCTAATTTTGTGGGCGCAGCACGGGAGTTGCTGTATTTATTTAATCGGGAGAAATCTGGTTTTAATTCGGAATTGGTTGAATATCTGGGTAATAATGGTACAGAATGGCATTTCGTCCCTCCTCACGCACCGAACTTTGGGGGTTTGTGGGAGGCAGGCATACAATCTACTAAGTACCACCTCAAACGGGTAATAGGAAATTCTACCTTAGCTTATGAAGAGATGGCCACAGTATTGGCTCAGGTTGAATCTTGCCTTAATTCAAAACCATTGTCTTACGTTGAGGATCAAGATAAGTCTACCATATTAACTCCTGGTCATTTTCTTATTGGAGAACCATCAGTTATAACCTCGGATTCAAATTATGATAATAATGCAAGATTTATTTATTATTTACAACAATTTTTACAGCGACATAAGTGGGCTCATAAAAATCCAGAACCATCTATTGGTGACATTGTTTTAATTAAGGAGGATAATATGCCTCCAGCAAGGTGGTTAATGGGAAAAATTGAGCAAAAACATCCGGGTCCTGATGGACTGACTCGAGTAGTAACTGTACGCACTCAATCGTCAATGTTTAAAAGGCCGACATCAAAATTATGTATTTTGCCAATTTGCCAGGAATCTAATGAAATTTAGTTTAATTAACTGATAAGTTGAGATTTTAATTGTTTCTTAGAAGTCTTATTTTTTGTTATTGATTTTAAGGTTTATGTAACGGGTTGGGAATTGTTTATGTTTATGTTTTAGTGGAATTATTTAAGCTGGTTTATACTTATACATATTGGAGCCGCCAAGGACGGGAGTTGCCATACTGGGTAGTGAATTGTGATATGGTACATTTGTTATGGTGGGCGGTATATTAAGGACATTTATTGGGAATATGTCCTTGGTGGGCGGTATGTTCGGGGCGGTAACGGGATCATAGCGCTATCAACATTTTATATTAAAATAATTCATAATTAACACGAGTTGTCCCAGCGCTCGATAGATGGCGTTGGGATCGAGTTAGATGGCGCTATGGTTTCGTTACCGGGATTTATATAGGGTACGGACAAATATTTTGTACGGTGTGAGCAGCAAGCATTGTTATTGATTTATTATACGCGATTAGTATTTCAGTACAGTGTGTTATTTCATCCACCCTCTCCAAGTCGACCTTCATTCAATAATATACAAACAAACAAACAAATATGAAAATACCCAGAGCATAGATCTATCAGGTAAGCACTACAATGGATGAAAAACTTCTGTTTAAAAGAAACTTTGGTTTTAGCCGGAGCCTTTCAAATTGTACAATTTGAAAAGAAAAGTATGTTTTTTGTACGAAGTAGGATATCGTGACTTTCCCTGCGATGTAGTGTCCCAGCTTGTAAGTCTGTTGCACGCAGACAGTCGCTGGCCGCAGTCGAAGGCGGCGGCGGGCGCGGCCGACGTGGAGGACCTCATCCACCTGCGCGGCCCGCTGACGGAGGACGCCGTGGTCCGCGCGCTGCAGGCCCGCTTCTACCACAACAAGTTCTACGTGAGTCACTCATTGCTGTCGTACTATCCCTTACTACCTGCTCGTCTTCTACTAGTGTGAGTAATTATGATAAACGGATAAATGTTTATGATACGTTATCATTTTAAGTGAAGCTGTAGTGCTGAAGCTACAATAGTACTACAATACTCGCAAAACAATGGTCATAATGATGTAATTTTAAAAGTTATTCATCGAGAATGTATCGCAAAATGTGTAGCTGCCAAAGTGAACCGTGATTTCGCAGACCATGATCGGGCCCGTGCTGGTGGCGGTGAACCCGTACACGGACGCCTGCAACGCGCTGACGCTGACGGCGGCGCGCGCGCAGCGGCCCGAGCTGGCGCGCCTCGTGGCGGACGCCGTACGCCACCAGGCCGACACCGGCTACCCGCAGGCCATCATCCTGTCCGGCGTGGCGGGCTCCGGCAAGACGTACGCGTCCATGGTGCTGCTGCGGCGCCTGTTCGACGTGGCGGGCGGCGGGCCCGAGACCGACGCCTTCAAGCACCTGGCGGCCGCCTTCACCGTGCTGCGCGCGCTGGGCACGGCCGCCACGCCCGCCAACTCGCACTCCAGCCGCATCGTAAGCCCCGCGCCGACCGCCCGCCCCGCCCGGCCCGCCCGCCCCGCCGCGACCGACTACAGCCGCCCGTCGCTTGCAGGGCCACTTCATCGAGGTGCAGGTGACGGACGGGGCGCTGTACCGCACCAAGATCCACTGCTACTTCCTGGACCAGACGCGCGTGGTCCGGCCGCCGGCGACGGAGCGCAACTACCACATCTTCTACCAGATGCTGGCGGGGCTGGCGCCCGACGAGCGCGCCCAGCTGCACCTGGAGGGGTACTCGCCGCAGGACCTCAGGTACACACACTGGGCGATCCCGGAACATTACTTCATGCATGCCACAGCCTTATAGCCCAGTGTCACGTCCACGTTAAATATGGCTTAATTTAATTATAATTCATGGAGGACTTACAGCTTATGAAAATGGATAAAAATAACAATTGGCGTAGGCAACAATGAAACAATGAACTTATAAATACTATAACTATAGTACTCAAATTCTGCGTGAATGAAAAAGTTAAATATTGAAACAGACCGTGCAGACCATAAGATTATAAACAAACCAAGAGAAATAAAAAGAAACTAAATATCTATTGCTGCATTTGAGGCTTAAGCATCTCTTTGCCGAGTTCACTCTAGTTGTAAACGGATCGAGGTCATATTCTTTAATTCTTTACAAACATTGTTAAAGTGTCTGTCACTTGGCATTCAGATCATAAACTTGGCATAATGAGCGTAGGTACGCTTATCACTTGATACGTTTTTGGCTTGGAGAGTGTAGTGAGGTCGTGTTGTAGGTACCTGGCGGCGGTGCACCCGCGGCGGCCTGAGCCCGAGGACGCGGCGCGGTTCCACGCCTGGAAGACCTGTCTCGTCATACTCGGCATACCCTTCCTGGACGTCGTGCGCGTGCTGGCCGCCGTGCTCCTGCTCGGCAACGTAAAGTTCGCGGAGGCCAGCGACGGCTCGGCCGAGCCCGCCAGCGAGGCCGAGCTGGCCGCCGCCGCCGCCCTGCTGGGCGTGGCGGCGCCGGCCCTGCTGCGCGGGCTGGTGTCCCGGGCCGCGCCCCGGCGGGCGGCGCGCGCGCCCGCCACGCCAGCGGCGGCGGCGGCGGCGCGCGACGCGCTGGCCAAGGCGCTGTACTGCCGCACGGTGGCCACCATAGTGCGGCGCGCCAACTCGCTGAAGCGGCTGGGGTCGACGCTGGGCACGCTGTCGTCGGACTCCAACGAGTCGGTGCACAACCAGGACGCGGCGTCGCGGCGCACGTCGTCGGCGGGCGGCAGCGCGGGCGGCGGCGCGCGCAGTCGGGCCGGGGCGCGCTCCATGGCGGCGCTCAACGACGCCGTGCGGCACGCCACGGACGGGTTCGTGGGCATCCTGGACATGTTCGGCTTCGAGGACGCGGCGCCCAGCCGCCTGGAGCAGCTGTGCGCCAACCTGTGCGCGGAGACGATGCAGCACTTCTACAACACGCACGTGTTCAAGTCGGCGGCCGAGTCGTGCCGCGAGGAGGCCGTGCGCGCGCTGGAGGTGGAGTACGTGGACAACGTGCCGTGCATCGACCTGGTCTCGTCGCTGCGCGGCGGCCTGCTGGCGGCGCTGGACGCCGAGTGCGCGGCGCGGGGCGAGCCCGACCACTACGTCGCCAGGGTCAAGGCCGCGCACAGGTACCGACACTGCTCGTTGCCATACATGGCTGATATAATCGTTTTGATACAATGTTTATACTGACAGTTGACAGTCGGTTGGTGCGGTGGCTGGGCAACCGGCTGCCGTGCAACGTGTCGCGGGTTTGATTCCCGCACGGAACAACACTTTGTGTGGTCCACAAAGTGTTGTTCCGGGTCTGGGTGTCATTGTGTATGTGAACTTGTATGTTTGTAAACGCACACACGACACAGGAGAAAATCCTAGTGTGGGGCAAGGTTTTTTTTTTTTAAAAAAAAAGTTTTACAATATCTGTGTCGCCTCGACATTACAATATACAAGTGTTTGGCGCTTGGACCGACACAATTTTTTCAGAGATTTGGGAGGTCGTTAGCTACCTAGCTACCCTAAACCCTGCGACCTAAATGTCACGGTAGGTTACATAAATTTATCAATGACACGTCTGAAATTTTAATAAAACTAATAAATAATTATGTACAATTAAATATAAGCCATTTTGAACTTATTTTTACTTTAAAAAGTTCCTTAGTTTATACCATTTCTAACAATATGCTACAAGTCACAGAAACTACTTTGCTGTACCCGTATTTTTACGGAAACAACACACAACAATCGAACTATTTACTATAAGAAAGAAGCAGTCTTCAAAAACCAACAACTATTAACTTTAAAATAGTAAAAGACTTGACTAGTTTTTTACAGAATGTTATTACATAGTTAGATTTTCTTTTTCTCGATATTAAATGTCCTATTAGTTGTATTTTAATTTGTTGACATGAGTGGTAACACCCACAGTGTATCAAATAATTAAAATTGTAATGATAGAGGAGTAATGTACATATACTCGCAGAGGTCACCCGCGGCTGGCGGAGGCGCGGCCGCCGCACCCGCGCCGCTTCACCGTGCGGCACTACGCCGGCGACGTGGTGTACGACGCCGCCGACTTCCTCGAGGCCAACCGGGACGCCGTGCCCGACGACTTACTCGCCGCCTTCGACACCAGAACCTGCGAGTTCGGGTTTGCGACGCATCTATTCGGAGCCGAGCTGAAGGTACACATATTGTACACTTATCGATATTAATTTTAAAGTACCTACAAGTTCACGTTTACTCGTCTGCGAGCTCTACGAGAGAGAGAGCTCACGATAACGATGAAACGAATCGACTCCCCAGGCTCTGAGCGCGGCGGGCGGGCCGACGGGCGGACAGTTCCGCGCGTCGCCGACGGTGGCGGCGGCGCTGGACGCGGCGGGCGCCAGCACGCTGACGCAGGACTTCCACACGCGCCTCGACAACCTGCTGCGCACGCTGGTGCACGCGCGGCCCCACTTCGTGCGCTGTCTGCGCGCCAACTCGCAGGAGGCGCCCATGTTGTTCGAGCGCGCCGCCGTGGCCCGACAGGTACGCCGCGCCCCGCCCGGACGCCGCGCCCCGCCCGGTCGCCGCGCCCCGCCCGGTCGCCGCGCCCCGCCCGCCTGCGCTCACCGACCCCGCGTGTGTTGCAGGTCCGCGCGTTACAAATCTTAGAAACGGCGCAGTTGATGGCGAGCGGCTACCCGCACCGCATGCGGTTCCGCGCGTTCAGCGGGCGCTACCGCGCGCTGTGGCGGCGCGGCGCCGAGCGCGAGTCGGGCGCGGCGTGCGCCGCCGTGCTGCGCGCCGTGCAGGCGGCGGCCGCGCCCCCGGCGCCCGCCTCGCCCGCCGCCGTGCGCTGGGCGCTCGGCAAGCGACACGTCTTCCTCAGCGAGGGCATGCGCCAGGTCAGCTTTTTATTATGCTCTTATGCTCTCCTATTTGGAAATAGGTAGTTTAGCTAAAAACTTAACCCATTTCTTAGCCACGTTACAATAAATATACAAGAAAATAAGCTCCAGTTTCTACAAAGCTAATCCACTTTAATCAGCTGTGAAGTCGTTGAGAGTCTGTGAAGAGTTACATAGGAGCTTGATTTGATCGTTTAATATAAGAAGGCTAAATGTACTGACTGTTGGTATTTAAGCCTTTGACTGCCGACAGAAAACTGTTGGAAAACAAATCCTCCTCTAACAATAGGTCAACGGTGACCTACGTGGCCGTACGAGTCAGCGACTGTACATCACACGCACGCGCGCTTCATGTCAGCAGATTTTAGTTTAATTTCATTATAGAGGTAGTTATAGCAATAAATTTGTATTCAGTATATGTTCAGCACTCATATATGTATAGTACTCATCAATCATTAGTTTAGTTGATAATATAGTCGACGAGGAGGTTCGTTCCCTCACGCGCTCCGCCTCCTCCTTAGCTAGCATAACTGCTTCGCAGAAGGAGGAGACGGCATCCCAGTCCCCCTCGCTCCGTACCATGGTCTGAACCAGAGCCGGACGCGAGAGGTCGCCGTTGCCGATCACATTCCTGAGGACACGGCGGTGCTCAGTCCACGCAGGACACACCGCCACCGTGTCCTCCGGGCGATCCTCGCAGTGATGACACTCGGGCGTTTCCTCCCGCCCAATCCGAAACAGGAACCTACCGAAACTCCCGTGTCCGGTAAGCACCTGCGTCAGGCGGTAGGTGAGGACGCCGTAGCGTCTCTCAAGCCACTGCTCAAAGAGGGGACTTACCGCTGCAATGACAGCGAACCCAGCCTTTGGTTGCGACAGTCGTTGCTGCCATTCCGCCATGAGATCACGCCGGGGCTCATCCCGCCACGCATTAATCTGGCGCGGCAGCGGAGTTTCGCCCCGGCGACGTGCCTCCGCGCGCAAATAAAACACGCGCGCGAGCACCTTCGCCTCCAGATCCCACGGCGGTAATCCGGCAAGGAGGTTCGCCGCCTCCCCGGAGATCGTGCGATATCCGCGTATCAAGCGGATCGCCATGACCCTCTGTGATGTGAGCAGCGCCCGAGCGGGCCGCCGCATCAGGTTCGGCGCCCAAACAGGGGCGCCGTAGAGGGCCATGGACCGCACGACCCCGGCATATAACCTCCGGCAGGAGGCGTTTGGCCCCCCGAGGTTGGGTAGGAGGCGCTTAAGCGCCGCCCCCGTCCTTTCCAATTTAGGAGCCAAACGTCGGAAATGCTCCACGAAGTTCCACCGACTGTCGAGGACGAGTCCTAGGTACTTCATCGTCGTCTCGACGCCGATGGTAACTCCTCCCGCCGTTAATTGGGACTCACCCGGAGGTCGCGCGTTCCCGCGGCCATGAAAACACATGGCCTCGGACTTGTGGAGCGCCACCTCGAGTCCCAGTTGCCGGATTCTTTCAACGACTGGACTTATTTCCACCTAGACTCCAAGTTGTGTGCGAATCATTCAACATCTCATGCAGTGGCGGTTAACGTGTTAAATTACTTAAGTTGTAGTGATGATTCAACTATTTATTGCATCCATAATGCACACGTACAAGTGGTAAGAAACACAAAAGTAACAATTTCAGACTCTGTCGGGTACAGCCAACTTTTGAATTAGTAGGAGAAAGAAAAGGCATTTAGATTTTTTAAAGATAAACTTCGTTTTATTTGCCAAAACATGTGTAGGTTATAATAATACATGCAAACATGAATGTTTACTATAGTATTGTTTGTATCAACATGCTTAACCATGACGTGTACAAATATTAATAAATTTTGCAATAAATCCATAGGTAAATGTCAAGATGAACTAATGTTTTTTTTTTTTATATATTTGATGGGGCGACGTTTGACCACTATCTCGCCTGGTGGTAAGCGATGATGCGGTCTACGATGTAGCACGTCGTCCCATAAGCAACCTATTCACTCGGGCCTTGAAAGAAATCCACTCTTTAGCAGTACGCACAAGGAAGCTTGAAGCGAAGCGCTTCGTGCGTGTGGGCGGAACATCTACCATGAATCGGTGACGCTTCGCCGATTGTCTTGTGGTACGATGATGGAAAGGACTAGGGGGAATCAAGTTGTGCAATTCCCCTGCACACTCACCGAAATGTATCCGGTAGAAAACCGAAAGGCTTGCAACCTTACGCCTGTGCTCGAGGCTTTGAAGCCGAGCCTTCACAAGCGCATCATCGTCGATGAGCCTCTTGGCACGCCTCTCAATGTGCTCTAACGCGTCCAGCTGATATTTTGCCGAGCCGTCCCAAAGATGAGAGCAGTACTCCATACAGGACCGAACCTGTGCCTGGTACAGGCTCAGCAATTGTTTCGGCGTGAAGTACCGTCTCACCCTCCATAGGATACCCAACTTCCTACCAGCCAGTTGCGCTTTTGACTCTATATAGGAGCCAAAGTTGAGTCTGGGCGTCAGAGTTACACCAAGAAGCTCAAGATGATCGGTCATCGGTACGTCCGTACATTCCGGAAAGTAGGAGTCAGCGGAAATTCACTCAGTTTGGCGGAGAATAGACACGCCTGGGTTTTGCTAGCGTTGAACCTAACCAAGTTGGCGTCACCCCAGTCGGAGACCGCCTTCAAGGTCGAGTTCAAACGATCGACCATGGATTCTCTTAAAGACTGGATCTGTGTTCCGCTAGTCTGCGCACCGGACACATACCTTTCAATAACTGTGCTGTCATCTGCATACCCAAAGATACCGGGCTTAAGCAGGTCGTTTATGTGCAGCAAAAAGAGCGTCGCTGAAAGTACTGACCCCTGAGGGACGCCGGCATTAATACCGAATTGGTCAGACGAGCAGCCATCGATGACTACTCGTATTGACCGATCCCTCAGAAAGTCTGCTATCCATCTGCACAGACCAGTAGGAAGTCCATATGCAGGAAGCTTGCCGATTAGACTGTCGTGCCAAACCCTGTCAAAGTGGGACTCGAGGTGGCGCTCCACAAGTCCGAGGCCATGTGTTTTCATGGCAGCGGGAACGCGCCACCTCCGGGTGGGTCCCAAATAATGGCGTGAGGGGTTACCATCGGCGTCGAGACGACGATGAAGTACCTGGGACTCGTCCTCGACAGTCGGTGGAACTTCGTGGAGCACTTCCGACGTTTGGCTCCAAAGTTGGCGAGGGCGGGGGCTGCGTTTAAACGCATCCTACCCAACCTCGGGGGGCCAAACGCCTCCTGCCGGAGGTTGTACGCCGGGGTCGTGCGGTCCATGGCCCTCTACGGCGCCCCTGTTTGGGCGCCGAACTTGTTGCGGCGTCCTGCTCGGACGCTGCTCATGTCACAGAGGGTCATGGCGATCCGAATGATCCGCGGATACCGCACGATCTCTGGGGAGTCGGCGAACCTCCTTGCCGGATTACCGCCGTGGGATCTGGAGGCGAAGGTGCTCGCGCGCGTGTATAACATGCGCGCGGAGGCACGTCGCCGGGGCGAAACTCCGCTGCCGCGCCAAATAAGTGCGTGGCGGGATGAGCTCCGGCGCGATCTCATGGCGGAATGGCAGCAGCGACTGTCGCAACCGGGGGCTGGGCTCGCTGCCATTGCAGCGGTAAGTCCCCTCTTTGAGGAGTGGCTTGAGAGACGCTACGGCGTCCTCACCTACCGCCTGACGCAGGTCCTCACCGGACATGGAAGTTTCGGGAGGTACCTGTGTCTGATGGGGCGGGAGGAAACGCCCGGGTGTCATCACTGCGAGGACCGCCCTGAGGACACGGTGGAACACACAGTGGGAGAATGCCCTGCGTGGGCTGAGCACCGCCGTGCCCTCAGGGAAGTGATCGGCGATGGCGACCTCTCGCGTCCGGGCCTAGTGCAGGCCATGATGCGGAGCGAGAGGGATTGGGATGCCGTCTCCTCCTTTTGCGAAGCAGTCATGCTAGCTAAGGAGGAGGCGGGACGCGTGAGGCAGCGAAGCGCTGCCTCCTCGCAACCCAGCCATCGCGAAGGACACACCGGGCGTCGGGGATCGCGAGACGATCTCCGGCCACCGTAAGCGCGGGCCTGCGGACGGCGAGCATGGGTGGCTCCCCGTCCGACCAGAAACAGACCCGAGCGTACGGCGCGTCGCGTTCCGCGCGCGCCTCAAAGAGCCATCAGACCACCACAGATGGGGCCCAATAGGGCCGATGCCGATTCGGAGTCGCGGAGAACCTAACGGGTAACCGGGGCTCCGGCTCGACGTGCAGAAGGAACGGGGTGGTTTTTAGTCAGTAAGAGTCTGACACTCCCTTCCGCCTCACCCAGGCGGGAGCAGTGATTCGATGATTTTCCCCCCTTAAAAAAAAAAAAAAAACCCTGTCAAAGGCCTTCGAAACATCGAGGGAGACTGCTTATGCCTCCCCGTGCCCCTCTATGGCCTCGCTCCATATGTGAGTGGCATACGCAAGAAGGTCCCCAGTCGATCGGTTACGTCGAAACCCGTATTGCCGATCGCTGAGGAGATCGGTACCTTCAAGGTATGCCAGGAGTCTATTGTTGAGTACACGTTCTATGCTCTTGCAGAGTATGGACGTGACCGAAATAGGACGGTAATTATTAGGGTCGGCACGACTACCTTTTTTAGGCACAGGCTGTACGTTGGCCAGCTTCCATGCAACCGGTACTAGACCCGTCTCCAAGGAAATGCGAAACAGACGTGTCAAGATTGGAGACAACTCAGGCGCACAGGTTTTTAAAACCAGGGCTGGGATCCGTCGGGACCACTGGCCTTGTTCACGTCCAGATCGCGTAGCGTCCTATATACCTCCTTCTGTCGAATGCGAATTTGTGACAAATTCGTCTTGCATACGCTATTAAGAGAAGGAGGCAAGGCGCCACCAGTGTCAAGACGCGAAGATTCCGCAAATAGAGAAGCAAATAGATTCGCTTTCTCTACCGCAGTGTGAGCCAGCGTCCCGTCAGATCTCAGGAGCGGAGGAAGTGAGGAGCGACAGAAGTTCGATTCAACCGCCTTGGCCAGGGACCAAAAAGCTTTACTTCCCGCTGGGTAGGAAGATAAATGTCAATAACAATAAAATCAATAGAAATAAGACTGCCTCGTCGGCCGAGTGGTCGCGAGTGCGATTGCCGGGTCGGGCAAAGTATTACTGGGTTTTTAAAAAAAAATTCTCAGTAGTAGCACGGAGTCTGGAAATGTGCCCGGTATATGGCAATAGGCTCACCCCCTATTACATGGGACTCATAACATAAATAGTGAAAAGTGGGTGTTACTTCTGTGTGCACCTCTGCCTACCCCTTCGGGGATAAAAGGCGTGATGTTATGTTATGTTATGTTAAATAAGTCATAAAAAAACAAACAGAATAGAATAATTACATATTGTTAAGTGTTACAATTTAAATATCATTACATTCAATCATTGAAACACATCTGTCACTAAGAAATTCATAACACTATAATAAATTTTTTAATCAAGGTATTTTAAAAATATTGGCGTTCAATTATTTCATCGAGTTCGATATGTGATTATAAATTATTGGAGCTTTGCAAACTACATTTTTCTGTACAAGCGCTGTTTTAGTAGACTGGACACAAAGTCTACTATTGTCGCGGCGTTGACTATGTGAGGGTATGTGAGTAAATAAATGCAGGTTATTATGAACAAATAAAGCTGTTTCGAGTATACTATACGGTGCTGGTGACAGTGGCATGAGGATTCTATGCTTAATAAATAATGGTTTACAGCTTTCCGTACTTTGAGAACCGAACATAGCACGTATGCATCGTTTTTGGATTTTGAGTATGTCTCTGTCAGTGGAATTGCCCCAAAAAATAATGCCATACCTGAAGACAGATTCAACAAGCCCGTGGTATGCACACAGTAGTGTGCAAGTTACTGTCAAGATAGTTAGAAGAAGACAACGAGCCGTACCTACTAGCTTCTTTTATTGTGTAATTATTATATGTCAACTTTATATTTTGTGAACTTTATTATCTTTGTCCGAAATGCATAATATTTGTTTTAGTCAGATTTATTTTTAAATTATCATTATTCAACCATGAGTTTATAGATGTCAAAGAGTGATTAATGTCAGAGTTAGAGGAATATGGTGATTGTCCTTACATGCGATTGTATCAGTACTATCGTCAGCAAATAATGCCATAGGTTGAGTTGATTAAGTAAAAACACGGGTTACTCACGTGAATATACTGAGAAAAGCTCTACTAGTTTCTACTTACTTCTAATTTTGCGTTTTACTTAGGTAATTTAGTATGTCTCACGATACTTATTACAAAAACCATAGGTTGATTCGTTGCATTTGGCAAGATTTTTTTTCTTCTTACTGCAAATTTTTAATCCGCTAGACACCCATTTCAGAATACAGCTGGTTCGATATCATTATGTGTTATCCTAATGTAGCACTAATTTAGCCAGTCTTATCCGATAAAATGGTGTGTCGTATGTTTATGGAGATTCCCCGCTATGTCCATGTCCGTACCTGTGCCAATCCTGTGGTAGTTGCAATTTGAATAACCTTCGGGAAATTGTGTTTCTTTAACTGAAACAAAGCATACTACCAATGCTACCGACATATCTGTATCAAACGGGTTATCAGTTCAGTATTACGTACGACGTACAGTATAGAGAGGGCGCAGTGAGAACCGTAAATAAGTTTTTGCAACGACGACGTAAGAATTGATTTAGGTATTTAACTATTTAATGTGTAAAATAATATTCAACGACCGATTATAGTTTACGAAGTGATTGATTGAAAAAAAAACATAAACGTTTGTTTAGCTGGCATAAGATACCCACCTAAAAATAATATATAAAACAGATGACATTATCACATTATCAACGTCAACATGTCCACAGGTCTTAGAGAGAATGCGCCGAGCGAGGCGCCAGGCAGCCGCCGAGTGCATCCAGGCGGCGTGGCGCCAGCACCGCGCGCGCGCCGCCCGCGTGGCGCCGCCCGCGCCGGCGCCCGCCGCCCTGGCGCCCGTGCGCCCGCGCCCGGCGCCCATCGCCGGCACGCCCCCCCCGGAGATCGGGGACAAGTGCGACCCGACGCTAGTGAAGCGAACATGCTCGCTCTTTGGCCTAGACCTGGTAAGCCTTGCGCGTTGTTTATTTATTTGACGGAGGTGAGGCCGAGGCCGCACGGTGAATGTGTCAATAAAGGTTCGTTCCGTCCCGGGCAGGAGCGGCCGCCGCCGCTGCCGCCGTCGCGCGCGTACACGGTGGCGGGCGGCGTCAAGCTGGGCTACCCGCAGTCGCGCACCGTGGGCTGCGACTGGCAGGCGGGCGGCGTGCGCCTGCGCGCGGGCGACGTGGTGCTGGCCGTGGGCGCGGCGCGGCGCGGCTGCGTGGCCGTGCAGGCCGCCGGCCGCGCGCTCTGCGTGCCGCACCACGTGCTGGCGCCCGCGCGCGCGCGCCCGCCGCCGCCGCCCGCGCCCGCGCCCCCGCAGCCCGCGCCCCCGCAGCCCGCGCCCCCGCCGCCGCAGGCCGCGCCCCCGCCGCCGCCGGCTCTCGCCTAACTGGCCCTCGGCTGCTCCGGCTCGCGTCGACGTTCATTCATTTTCGTCCGGTCGCAGAGTGTAAATAGCGATTAGATTTAAGTATGTATTTAATATTTTTAAATAGTTCACCGAGAAACGACGCACAAACAAAACTAGAACCATTAATTTAGTGCGCTTAAGTTAAGAATTAATAAAACGATATAAATGTAATGGCGACAGTGACATGAGCGTGTTCCGTCACTGCAGTAGTAATGAGTAGAGTCACTCGAGTCACAGCTCGACACAAACGGATGCAATCTTGTTACGATTTAGCGACGTACTGCTATCGTCCCATATAGTAAATACGTCTAAATATGAAAATCGTTAGTTTTATATGACAAACACTTAACATAACTGTGAATATTGTATTTATAGAGGTCACGCTACCCTCCACGGTGCTTCCATACCACAACATACTTATAACTATTTACATTAGAAATTTACGTTGTTCCAAAAACTTGAATTAGAAAATACGCAGCAACAGGCTCCATTGTAGTATTTGTAGTCCACTTTTAGAAAATTCGACGACTTTTAGTACATTAGGATAGCGCAGTGAACGAGTCAACATGTAGGCAAACGAAGGTGTATGTGTCGCTAGTGTCGCTACGCGCCACTCGAGCGAACTTGCCAACCAGAGTCTGATTAATAATAAATATACTTACTTATATGTAACCTACTATACTTATAATGTGAAACATTCGATTTAATGTATAACTTCGATAAAAGGTACAAATAAAATTATATTTCAAAATAATCATTTATTTTTTCAATAAAGTTGTACATAAAAAACAAGAACATCTGGAATGTGGATGGGCGCAGTACTTAGTCGACTGAAGGTGCGTGTGTTTGTACATGAATATTAAATGTCAAGTAGTGGAACAATAAGAAATGTATTTATCACCGAAAAACAACATAATCTACAAACTTTCGTAGGATTCTATAAGGGAGATTTGTATTATTTCCCACGCATATGTCTGCAAATGTATCAATTTACGACGTCTCGTGCTATTTAGCGGTGGTCCGTTCGTAAGATTCTAAATAGATTCGAGCAACAACAAGAGCTTTTATTTTTTAGTTTTTTCCAAATACGGCCTTTTTTAATCGCCGTTCATTCTAAAAAGTATAAGCTGATGAGTTGAGTTGTTATGGCGAATAGGCGAAGGAACCAGCGTCCCTTTTGCCTTTTCAAAACACGTTCTTTCGCTTCGGCCTTTTCGCAGTGAGCATCGGCATTGCAAGTTGGCGAGTGTTTGGATGCCTCGTTGTTATTTGCCGTCTTTCTCACGAGTCGTGAGAAAGACGGCAAATAACAAACTGTTTTCTGATTATCGATGTTGACCGTGGAAATGATTGAGTCACTCAGAAGCTACCCGAAACGCTCAGAAATTTGATGTGGCGTTAAGGGTTACAGTTCTAACCTTAAGGTAACCCATCCAAATCGGGGTACTCCAAGTAGTTTGAACATCTTAAACCATCAAGGAATAAACACACGACTTATTCAGGCTATCAGAAGTCGGCAAGTTTATGTCAATTTGCGTGTACCTAATAAGTGGGCGTGAAATAATTAATATGTACTTGCTTAGAATCGTACCAAAAGTTTATATATTTATTTATTTCAGGCAGGCAGTTGAAACAACTGATATATGCCTGTGAAAATAAATTGGTGGTTCTTGTTATTTTCCGGTGACTTATTTAAGCTGTGAAAGTACAAGCTCGAGTGAGCACCTCAGTAGAGTAAGTGCGGCAGGCTCCCACCAGTACAGTAACAAGATATCTCTATAAGTATGTATAAGTAGACAAGTCGAGGCTTCGTTGTGACGTCACGGCCGGCGCAGCGCGCGCCATTACATTCTTACTTCTCCTTTCGTTAACGTTTATTACAAAGTGTAAAGTTAGCGACAGATATACATGTATAAACCATTACAACACACAAATAATATTCGCGCCTGGTATCGACAACGATATTGATAACTCTATGAGTTCGTGTGCATCACACTGAAACACTAGAGAAAATTTGGCCACGCTCTTAATTCTTATATGAATAATATATAAATCCAACTTTAATGTATAGTCGATAACAATAATATTTTAAACATACATACATATATCAGCATACAACTTGACTAATAAGGTAATACTGTGAAATAGAATATCAAAGTTTAATATTCATTGTTGAGTATCAGATCTTTAGTCTAGTACAACGAGGCGCGGACAAGCGAGCGCCCGCAATAGCGACGTGCGAGCGACGCGCGGGCCGGCGCTGCACTAGCGCTCGTACAGGCCGTGGAACGTGACACGAAACTATACGTCGTCGACGTACATTGATACGGCACTTGTTTCAAATATACTAAACACTAAGCAAACAACCAATGAACGTGCTCCGCTCGCGTCACATTTGCCTGTAACTGGCAAGTTCAACATTTAGCATTCATTAGTTTGATGTAGCCATATTCAACCTTTTTTTTACTAGCTCCAAAAAAACGTTTAAGTCATGGGATCGCGGGCCGCGAGTGGAAAATTTATAGGTCATAAAAGTCGAGCCAAACGTAACGAATACGATGTATTTACTTTATAAATAAGACCATAACAAATTACTAGCTAGATTTTTGTCTTTTAGTTCCGACCCCCGAATCACTCGTTCCCTTATAGGCACGAAATTTGAAATAGGACAGCATTTTCAAGTGGGCCAAACAGAAAGGCCCGGCGCGCCGCAGTTTGAGTGTAGCTGGTTGGTGTATTGCTTATATTGATTGTATTTAAAAAGCGCCACATGGAAGTCAGGGACAGCTTGCACAATGCACATAAAGCAGCAATAAATCAGTAGTCTGTCAATATACTCCCCAACAATGTTTTCGTTTTCTTTGACTGGGTCTCTCAATTGATTGATTACCTGGAGTCGATAGGTGGCGATGTCATGGACTTCTTCGGATGGATTATAATATAGCCATCGAAACTATTTATTGTTAGGACATCCATAATTGTATTTTATAATAAGGCCTTGAGATTAAATGAAACATCGTCCACGATGCCTTAAAGAGTAAAGTTTGACTTCTGTCCTAATGCAAGTCTATGGCGCTGACTACTGACTAGTAATGAGACGGCGGGCGAGCGCAACATTTGTTGTAATGTAAACAGTAGAGCTCGGCCGATTGGTCCCGTCACCGACGCGACGTGTCAATGTATGACTGATGTGACTTCAGTCGTGTTACGTTCCCTGAAGCTGTACGCAACAAATTCAACATTTATAAATATGTTTCTACATTTTCAAACATTACTCTAGATAATTTTAGAAGCGAATAGTTACAAAAATTTATTATTATTCGTTACACTGTCTGCCTGAACACACACTATAAGGCAGTGCTGGATTACACCTCGGTATTTGTACTCATTTGACAACAAGATCGACTCCGGGCGCCCCGTCTACATCGTGTTACATGCAAACGTCGAGTGCCGAGGCGCTGGTTGGAGTTCCAATGTTCATTACTAATATATAAAAGTATTATTCGAAATACGGCAAGGTTACGCGTTACGTCCGCGTCGATAGTCACTTGAGCGATTGCTATTTTTGTTGGCTGGTAACAACATTACATAGCAAGCAACATTGTCGGCCATATAATGTATACCGGGGCGGGACAGCTCCGCTGTGAACCGACCTGATTTATTTACAAACAACTATATATAAAGATTACCTTCGAGATCACAACACAGGCACAAAGATATCTAGCTTTTCTAGATAAACAGTTGATGGAAGGGTGGCGGGGGAAGTCATATGCACACGAATAGTGACAGTCGTGCGGGGGCTGGTGCGGGGGACGGGCGCGGGGGCGCGGGGCGCGGGCCGCGGGGCGCGGCGCTAGTCGCGCGACAGCGGCGTGCTGCAGGCCAGCGAGGGCGCGCGCCGGCCCAGCGGCGAGGCAGGCGCGCCCCCGGCCGGGCCCGCCCCCGCGGCCGCGCCCCCGCCGCCAGTGAGCGACGTGAACACGGTGCTGGAGGAGACCTCGCGCACGCAGCGCCGCTGCTCCGCTGCGATACAAACCACTTTGTTACTATACTAATTGGTACTTCACACACTCGACACTCGTTACACTGACGACCAATCACGATAACCCATTTATCAATAATTTTAGCTGGTAAAGATAGAACATTCCATATTTGGCACGTCAAAACTGACTGACAGGTTACGTTATTGCAAGTGATCGTAAAGATTTCTAGTTATATAATATAATAATACCTGTGGCCGTTTTCGCCCACCACGTCTAAAATCGTTAAATATCACCGAGGCTTAGGAGCCTGGGTGTTAATGGGTGTTAAGTTGAAATGTTGTGTTGTGTTGAAAAGGAACCTCTAGGTTCCTTAACATTTAGGAGACGGTGGTCAATATGGTCATTAGTTACTCGATATTCGAAACATTAAAGCCAGTTTGCACATTCAATACTTTAGTTACATTTAAACAAATATTTTTACGGTCATGTAATACCAAGGCGAGATCTGTAAATAAAACATATACTAATACCCACCTATAAACATCAATACATACATACATACATATAATAAAAGTGTACAGGTGTAAATTCTGTACATTCCAATTTATAGTATGAGTTGTCACTACTAGATAGACAGCAAATCCAAAAATGTTATAATTTTTTTTCGTCTTCGTCTGTCTATGTTCAAGCATCACGCAAAAACTACCGGTCCGATTACGACGAAACTTGGTACGATTATATTTGAATATCCTGGGCATCAACTGGTTACTTTTAAAAGTATACACACGAAAAAACAAACTTAATTGTGCGCCTCAATCCCGAGACACAGTTACATACTGTAACAAACGCAAATATAAGTTTCTCGAATGTTAAGTTAAGCCCACTGGGCCGTACGCCGAATGTCGAAATTAGCTTGAACCGCGCAAATATTTGAGTTTGTGTCTTTTTTAGTTGGTGCGTGTGGCATGTTTGTTGTTCAGTCACATAAAAACGGCTGAAGGTATCGACATAACAGAGGTAATATATATGGTCTTTTTTTAAGGGGGGAAATCATCGAACGACATCTCCCGCCTAGGTGAGGCGGGAGGAAGAGTCAGACTCTTACTGACTAGAAACCACCCCGTTCCTACTCCTGCACTTCGAGCCGAAGCCCCGGTAACCTTTTACGTTCTCCGCGGCTCCGTATTGGCATCAGCCCTATTGGGCCCATCCGTGATGGTCTGGTAGCTTTTTGAGCGCGGAACGCGAAGCGCCGTACGCTCGGGTCTGGTTTTGGTCGGAGATCGTCCGCGGTCCTCGCAGTGATGACACCTGGGCGTTTCCTGCCGCCCTAGGTTGCTCGTTGCTCCCATTCCGCCATGAGATCGCGCCGGAGCTCTTCCCGCCACGTACTAATCTGGCACAGTAGCGGAGTTTTGATTCGCTGCCTCCACGGATACGTATCCACGGATCATCCAGATCGCTATGACCCTCTGAGACGTGAGCAGCGCCCGAGCGGACCGCCGCATCAGGTTCTGCCCATACATGGGCGCCGTAGAGGGCACTGGGCCGCACCCGTATAACCTCAGGTAGGAAGCGTATGCCCCAGAGGATAGGTAGGAAGCGCTTAAGCGCCGCCCCCGTTCTTTCCAACTTAGGAGCCAAACGTCGGAAGTGCTCCACACGAAGTTCCACCGATCGACGACGAGTCCCAGGTTCCTGCCGTTATTTGGAACTCATCCGGAGGAGCCCATCCGAATGGTCTAGCCTAACATCCGACAGTTGCGTAATGAGGTGGTTCGAAATAATTCTTTCGAAGACTTTCCCCAGCTCGATGGGCCGGCACGTGTAGATAGCCCCGGCAACGCGGGCGAAGCCGCTGGCAGAAGCTACCTTGAATAATACTCAACCTAACATTTATTTTTAATAGATTTGATCGCGTTTTTCACTCACCGATCATGTTCTGCAGATTATCGATGACGACCTCGGTGTTGTACGTGGCGTCCACGGCGCGATGCAGGAACGCTGTCCACGTGCGTAGCTCGGCTTCCTGCAAGCAAATACTTGCACCTATATAACTGTCTATTAAACACAGCAACTGTGACATTCCCTGCTGAAGGAGTGTCGGTCTGGAAAAGCTCCGCGATGCCATTTGCCATTGAATCAGTCAGACACCCCACTAGGCGAGTACCTTCACCTGTACGTCCCAGGACAGGGATTCAACCAGTACGCAAGCTGCTTCGTGCGACAGTATCTGTTACCTACCTTAACTAAAATATATTATATGGATTCGTATTATATAGTGTCTAATAGTAAAGCTAACAAACCAACCATTACTGATGTTATTGCAAATAAAAATATTTTTATCTCGCAGATACACGGACTATGTCATAGTATGTGGCACGAATGTGTTAGTAGTACACTATATGTGCCGACGTAATGACGTAAGTGGAGCGCCTAGCGACCGGCCGCCGTGCACCGCCTATATATAGAACTGACGTGACGGTCAGGGTCAGTCGCGAGCGCGCGGTCGCTGCACCGGCTCTCCGGTAAATGTTATGTCCACCACCACGACCATATCAACATCAGCACCCATAGAAATATCGCTACACCTCAGCACAGACAGGTTGTCATGATTCAACGGTACTTGCGGGCGCGGCACGCCGCGTCTGAGACTGCCTGCTCTCCCGCGACGTAATACACGTAGCTGGTCTGGCTACTCACAACTAAATTTAGCGGTTACCGCGTCTAACCTGTCTTCAATGAGGACCGTGACCCTCTCCCATTAGTGTTAATAGCACTGACTCATATAATGTCTAATTACTAATTTTCATTCATCTAATTACAAATTGACCCTTGTGATTTCATAAGGCGGGTTCTAGCAATGCTTTACCACAGCGTGTCCTCAGTGTTTCAAATAAATTCATTGTCGGCACGTTTAGCAAACTATTGCCATGTATGGTCAGTTGAGCTTGAGAGACCAGCCACGAAGCTATCGATTATAGCTATAAAACCCGAACGCGAAAATAATAATAAAATTTTACGAATACGATTTTTCGATTTTTTAATTTTAAATTTTTAGTAGCCTAGCTGGGCAATATATTTGTATATTCGTATGACTAAGGATAGTATACAAACATTACTTACAAGTCCATTGCATTGTGTAAAATAGATTCCGATTTTATAAGAGGTACTAGCGACCCGCCCCGGCTTCGCACGGGTGCAATACTTATGTAAAAATACCTACTACAAAATGTCCCTAGACAGACACCACGTTCACAGCTATTTTGTCATTAGACAATACAAACATGTTTTATATTGATATTTTACTCGCTAGAGAGCTCCGATAAACGCGTGCGATCGTTGCAAGTCATGAAGTGCATGCATTTATAAACCTTCCTTAAGAATCACTCTATCTATTAAAAAAACCGCATCAAAATCCGTTGCGTAGTTTCAAAGATTTAAGCATACAAAGGGAGATAGGGAAAGAGAAAGCGACTTTGTTTTATACTATGTAGTGATAGTGATTAAGAAACTTTTCTGGTTCAAAAGGACACAACAAAAACAGGTACAATCACCAATCGACTTGGCGTCGTTTACAAGACTTATTTTCACGTATTTACTTTAGGCACCTTTACTGCTTCTCCATTGCCTCCACTAGCGTCTGGGTTATGGACGATAGGACTCCTCTAAAAAGGATTTGTTTTCTAAAATAGAACTAACTATCATTACCATGATTACAGAGTCTGCATCTTACATGACCACAATCGCATCAGCTAAACCAAGATATTTAGTTGCTTTATCTTTTTCCAGTCTTCGTGAGATTTTCGTCATATGGGATTGTTAATGTCAATTATAATATGATCATGTATTACGAACATTATTAATGCAAATGTTTGTATGTTCGTTTGTTTTTACTTTTTGTTGCTTGACGTCAAAACGACTGAAGGGATCGGGTGAAATTTGGAACAGGGATAGATTATGGTCTGGAATGACATGTAGATGACTTTTATCCCACGAGACGTACGTAACCCCGCGACCCCACCCTACAAGACACAGTAAACTCACTCCCAAACCGATACCCGCTACATACCTCCTTGTACATAAACCATACTTAATGAAATAGTTAAGCCAGATACAGTACAGAGCTCACCAGTTCACTACAGTACGATCAAGTCCGATGTCCCTTGTATTGGCGCTCCTTTTATTTAACAGTACATGAGTCCGCGCACTTTCACAGTCATTACCGCAGCCAGCGCACGATGCCAAGGCAGACATTAGAAAGCGAACTTCCATTTACATGCAAAACCCTACATAAGTACTAGATTATTACGATTGTGGCGATTGTTTTATTGTTACACTTTTTCCCGTTATGCTTTTGTGATCGCGCGTCGATGACATCGTGTGAGGTACGCAGCTATTCACAAAAGGTGCGGGGGCGATGGCCGATCAGCCCCTCGTCTCGCTTGGAAAATCATTGCCCGTCTCATCGATTTTACCAACACAACATTAATAGAACGTACCTACTGAGGTATCAGTAAACGAAAACCTACTGAAAATAAGGTACTTACATTATCATTAATTATTCCAATGATGAGTAGAAACATCGTGGTACAGTAAAAAACACAGAACATATAATTAGGTATATGTTCTTGACTTTGACTTTGTAAGAGGGATTGATCAAATGACAACTAATTAATTAATATTGACCTACTGACCAAGGTACCCACATATTGATGAACATTAGATGCAGTTAGTCGCTAGAAGAGCTGATCCACAGGGTGGCTTGTAGAAGGAGCTACCGCATTATACATTAAGGTCATAATTGTGAAGCGCGTGCCCAATTGAATAACGTGTGGTAATTGGCGAGCCGTGTGATTTCATCGTGGGTCACTGATGATGATGACACATAACTGCTCGAAGCCGCTTTATGTCGCGCCGTGTACTGTATAGAAACTGCCTCACTTACCTTACGGCACCCCAATAAAAATAACATACATTATAATTATGTAAGTAAGTGCCCAAGACTGCCGGAGTCAGTCAAATTACTGACAAAGTCCGTACAAGTCGGAAGAATCCGTAAACTAGTATAATATCGTAGAAAAGCGCAAAGTTAATGTTACTATCATTCAAACTTTACACTACTACTATCTTTTTCTACAGACTCGTTAAGGGATGAGGACTGCAACATTAATAAAATAATGTAGTTAATTCTAAATAAAGAAAGATTAAAATGCAGTCCAATAATTTAACTACACGAGTAGACTTCCAGGGCACGATCTATTTCTATGAACTAAGCTGGTGTAAGGATAAGTAATAGGCGGGGGCGGAGTGAGCGAGCCAAGAGTGTTGCGGATTGACCCTGATCGTGGACGATCTGGAACAAAGGTAATCAGGCAGATCGCGTAACTAGGGTCGTCGGCCGGCTAGCGCGACGCGGCCCGGTCGACAAACTCTGCGACCTCATACTGTGCCACCCGACACTGACACAAACTTAATTACCAATAGCCAAAGTAGGTACTGTAATTCATTTTATCACCTGTGTGGCTAAAATGTTATTAACCTACTGACGGACAATTATATTTCGTATGTTTCAGATGTGCCTATGTTGTGGGGTATGAAGGGGTAATTGAAGTACATACTTACAATTTCACACTAACCATTAATTAACCAGTATACATAGGAAAATAGTAGTACCTACGTATAGGTACTAGGAGGAAACTCACTGATATAGGAAGAAAATTTAGCAAAAATATATTTATCCATCTATTTCCCGATCTGAGAGGATGTACGATTTAATAAAAAAAGGTTCAACACTATTTCCAGAAAACTATAAGTGGAAAGCTTACCATTATTTTTTATTTAGAGGTCACACCGGAGATTTTCCGGTCAAGAAAGAAGCAAGTCTAAGCGTCCTAAACTACGAGTAGTCCTGTTTGTAAAGATCTATAGGGAACAGAGAGTAAAGTTCCCAAATATAGGAAAAGGAGAATATAGTCCGACCAGGCGAGGTGTTCGTGCCTGGCGGGCTTTCTACCCAACAGTTGTTCGTTGGGATTTTCTATCCGTGTTAATCCGCATGTAAACTTCACATGTGATGTAGGATTTTTGTGACGTCATCTGTTGATTTATTTTAATCGATAGTCTATGTGCGTGAGCTGTCATGTTGCCATTTGATGTCGCCACAAGTCTTTATAGTCATGTATATACAAATACAAGATGTTGTACGATTTTTGATATTTTATAACATAATAATATTTGGACCATATCGTCTCAAATCCCATGGAAATACGAGAGTACGCGTTCGGTGCTCAGATTGCGCGGCTCCCATTAACCAACCAATAAGAGCGCCAGACGCGGTCTCGTTTCGATTACCTTAAACATAAAGTAAACACGTACTGAGGCTTAGGCTCGTTAGATTAAAATGAAATAGGTATTTAAATAGTTTTAACCGCTGACTTATTAGGAAGGAATAAAAACGACCAACATCCTTTCTACGACACTACAGTAGTCTCGTAATAGGTTAGAGACCAGCGCTCTGTCTGGGATTCTGTTCTGCTTTATTCTAAAATATTATTTTTGAGACTCGCTCACGTGACGCGAAGATCACACTAATTGCGTATTTTGTTTCTAACCTTGTAGACGCAGTAGGTACTCTTGTAACCTCGCAATTGCCAAGTGCGTTTCTGTTTAGGTATCTAAGTATGTGTCGCGGCCGTGGTGGTGCATGTTGGTGACCAGTCGATTGTATACGTGTGTATTCGGCAAAGCAGGAAACCTCGCGGGATCCAGGGCAAGCAGTTGAGCTCATTAGCGATTGTCGGTGTCACACAACCACAATATTTACATCTACATCTGCCACGACTGCGACGATGAGTGGTATAGTTTTATGCATAGATATTATATTTTTTAATATTTCTATGGTTTTATGTATTTTTATTTATTAACTAATTACCCCCCCCCTCCCCCCACTCAACTAAATTTAAACAATTGAATAAGCAAACTTATGGGACGGCGTGCTTCATCGTAGCCCGCATTGATCATCGCTTACATACACATCCACCAGGCGAGATAGTGGTCTAACGTCGGCCCATTAAATATAAAAAAACCTACGTATTCCTTTTTCAATTTGCGTATGTTTCACCACCTTCATTATAAATACCCTATAAGCTACATATGTGACAGATCCCGGTACATCGCATCGGCCATGGCTACCGGCCTAAGAAAGCTTCGTTAGTTTTGTGCATTGGTAAGTCTAGTAAGAATCTACATTCTGCAAATATTGCCTGTGTGTGAACCCTGACACACATGTCTACGGGATCTGCGGCATGCTGAGAGAATTTTTCTAAAAGTTCTCATCAAGTCGAGAATACAATGGCGATGTCAACAATAATTAAAGCCTTCACAGACTTACAATCTACGTGCGAATATCGTCGAAACATAAGATGCAAGAATGACGAACTGCGATTTATAACGACTGTAACATGCTTCATAAAGCCTGTGTATTTTTGGACTCCTTGGCGGACAATCCTCAATCCTCATAGAACCCCCTCTCGCCTCATGTGGATGGGGACTGGCAGTGTGATGCAGTGCTGCTACCCGCTCATATGCTACTGTCATTACACGGATTATATGTGTTATGTGTTAAGTGTAGGGTGAAATAATTATTTGATTAGTACTTGAACATTAAGATAATATTAACAAGTATTTTTGACCTTAAAGAGTTGGAATAACTTTGTATTGTTCAAAATTACAAGTAGGTACTTACAAACTTTGAACAGATATATATCTTACATACTAGTGTAGGTACTGAAGGTATAAACGAAAACGATTGACATGAAGTGTAGTTAAACTGCACTTTTAGATGTACGGTTAGGAAACATAGCTGGGAAGGAGAGGAGACTCACCATCTTAGCGAGCATGGTGTCCATCTGTGGCTGGTGGGTGGCGGTGAGCAGTTGTCGGATGCGGCTGGCGTTGGCGACGCACTGCGCCATGCAGCGCTGCAGCGCGGCCGCCTGCCGCACCAGCGCCGCGCTCAGCGGAGCGTCCGCCCCGCCCGCGCCCGCGCCGCGCAGCACTGTCTCCAGGACATGCGCGTGCTGCGACACGTAGTCCAGGCAGCGCTGCAGCTCCACCGCTTCACGCTGTTGCCGTTCTGCAACCACACAAGTGGAAACCAAATGTAAGCCCTGCAGAATGTATTCTATGTAGAGCAACAATTTTTTTATTTAAGTACCAATACATTTCATTCACTAGACATGGAACTAATTCCACGTATAGTGAACAGTGGTGTTGCTGAATTTGAATCTATTTTTATTTTACAAAGAGAAATATATAAAATATATTTGTTTGATATTCAAAATGGAGGTTGATGCTGAAAGAATTAAATTATATTGAAAGTTTTTCTGTACCAATTATCAGGCGATCAGCCTGATAATTGGTACAGAAAAACATGTCATCAAAAATCAATCCAATTACTAAATTTTATCAAAACATATAATCGGGACAAGCTAAATAAAACTGTTTAAAACAAAATTGTATTATTATTTTATAGATGCTACATATCATACATGTAGTATATAGATATTATCTGTAATAATATATACTAATACAACAGTCTGTAAGAACTATTTGTTATATATCTTACATAAATAGTTGATTATGAGGAGTAAATATTCTTAAATTGTTTTTTAATACTGTAAATCATTCGTTGACTGGCTGGCAAGAATAATAAACTCGTGTGTGCACATTGCGATGTGATGCGATGACGATTAAAGATCCAATCTTAAGTAATAGTAAACAATAATACAACAATTATTGTTGTGATCTATACTTTGTATTGTAGGTTAATTTATTGATAATTCGGTCAGTGGGTCATCCTAAGGATACCCCTTACCCATGAAAAATTTGTTTTTGAAATAATATTGTCGGTTGATAACAATTCAAATTGGAATGCAAATAAATAATTTATTACCATGGAAATCATAGATTCGCTGGGTCCTCCTTAAATATTTCTCTTCCTGTAGTTGTTTGTCGATCTGAGCCTGTTTGTCACGAGCCTCTAGCACTTCCAAGAACGACGAGAACAATGACTTTCTTTCGTTAGAGTTTGTAACGGTTTCTTGCATATTGATTGTAAATATAGAGCGATTGATAAATGAAAACTGTAAAATTGTGTGTTCCTTGTGTTTACAGTATAGAAAGAAATGGCTATTTATGTTTTATTTGTAAAATAAAACGAGATCCGATCGATGACACTCAATAATTCGAAATGAAATTCAAAAGAGGCACAGCCAACCACCTCCACACCTGTCTAATGCTGGTTTGATTATGATATGACAGTGACACTCTCTTTGATGACAGTGCGCAATCTGTCTAGTCTATTCTAGTGTACACTTTATTTCTTTAGTCATTGCTTCTGTCTGTCTGTGGTACTTTTGGACATACTGTGGTGTTGTTGTGTTCAAATTCAAATTCATCGTTCGTTCCTGCAATTGTAGCTTCAAATGTAGAATAGAAAACCATAGAAAATTGAATGGCGTTTCTTGAACCATACCATAACCAATAGTAACGCACGCTATATCCATAGACAACTCCAATGACAATTGGAAATTGAAACAGGTTCGGGTATCGTCTATGCGTAGAATTAGCTGTCAAAGTTGGTTGAAGGCACTATCATTAATTCGGAATTCCGGCTTCTTGACGCTTTATTTGCTCGAAATTTTATGAAAATCACATTCAATTAATTAATATAAAATGGCAAGAGAAAGCAGCGCAGGATTTGACAGACACATAACTATCTTCTCCCCCGAAGGACGACTTTATCAAGTTGGTAAGTTACTTTTTTTCACCGGTGACAAGGAATGACTTGCACAGTGCAATCCAGTTAGTAAATACTCGTCAACAATAAGTATTTGTTTTCAAACGAGGGTAAAAAGGCAATTCTCACAATAATTACAATATCTGTATTACTTTAAAAATAACTATAAACTATTTAAAATTTTGCAGTCTTAATCATGATGAAGAAATCGGGTGAACTAAATGTATATGAGATGCAGCTCTCTCTACCTATAAAATTAATTTACCTAATTAATTTGACAGAGTATGCGTTGAAAGCAATCAACCAAGGTGGGCTGACATCTGTAGCACTGCGCGGCACAGACGCCGCAGTAGTTGCAGCGCAGCGTAAGGTGCCCGACCGCCTGCTTGATCCTGCCTCTGTCACGCATCTGTTTCCGCTTACTAAACGTATTGGAGCAGTGATGACGGGCATGATTGGTAAGTTAAGAAATTATCCAAAAAAAGAATATTATTATGCTACTATAGAGGTGTTTAAGCCTCAAATTTATTAAGCAGCAATAGCTATTTAGTTTCTTTTATTTCTCTTGGTCTGTTTCAATATTTAACTTTTTCATTTACGCAGAATTTATATATTTTTAATATTGTATAGTACTCACTAGGGCACCAAAAACCGGTCCTATTTTAGGATCTGGTTCTTTCCGTTCTAAATTCTAGACGGAACCGGGTACCCGGTTCTTTCGGGTTTTTTTCATAAATTCTATTTGAAAAGTGTCTAAATAAAACACACTTTAGAATCAGAATCTATTTGTTAAAGTGAAGAATTTATTTGTTAAAGTCAAAGTCAAAGCATTTATTTCAATTATACCATAGTTTGGTACTTTTGAAACGTCAACAAATAAATAATAGTCTGTCAGTCAGTCCGTCAGTGAAATTAGGTGAAGCTAGGTGCTCATTCCAAAACGTAGATTCGAATGGAGAAGAACGAGCAAGAAACTCCTTTCGTTACTCTTTTAATAAAAAAGTATGTTATTATTTTATTGGTACGCATATTTATATATTTTTTGAATTATACACAAATTACAACATTGTTTTTAACTAGTTTTGGCAACAATCAGTTCTTTAAAATTCAGTATTTTCACAATCAGTTCTTTATAATTCACTACACTACAAAGATCAAAAAGGAAAATAATAAAAATTAAACTTAAAAAAATTAACCATCTTACAAGCTAGATATAGGAAATTTTACAAATCCACTCAAAACAAATCAACAAGCAGTTCTAAATAAATGAAAAAACTAAAAAAATATATAACAAAAACCAAATAACGAAAATTAATGATTAAATTGAGCATTACCACAGCATTACGTATTGGCTTTCTTATTTCCTAAATAAAAGGAACGTAAAAAAATAAGTGCATCTAAAGTTTTGTTGCTTAAAGACGAACGGAGTCTATTGCAGACTATCTCAGCGGAAGAAAATATATGTTCCGGCTCCACACTAGTGGGTGGAATTGATAGTAAATGGTGATAAGCGAGCGATAGGTTTTATCCTCGCTGTATCTGATCTGACCACCATTCTCAAACATAGCCATTTCTACTCTTATAGTAGTGTCGATGTCGTTTCAGGAGCAGAAGCAATAGCTTAACTTATTTTCTTATTAAGTTCTTCCTCATTTGTTAAAGAAGATACTTGTAAGTCATCATCATCATGTCTCCTAAAATCAGGCGTACAATCAAGAGGTACACTTTGTTTTGGGCGTTGAATGAGGTTTACGATTCCCGCAGCATCTCATCACTCGTAGGCCGTAAAAAACAGTTTAAAAAAACAATTTTAAGAGAGAACCGTAAGAACAGAAAACACCGGTTCCTCGTTTTGCAGAATCGATTCTATCGGGGTCTTTCAGAACCAGGAATTCCCGGTTCTTTCGGAACCGTAGAATCGTACATGCATTATGTACTTTTAAAAACGATGTTCATCTCAAACTATACCTACAACTCAGGAATGGACTTATGGCTAACTACAAGAGAAAAACATATTCGAAAATATTTGTAATTATGAATAATAATAATAAATAGGATTTTCGATAGGTTTGGCTATTTAAAAGTTCATAGTATTAATAGTGTGTGGGCGATGTTTGCAGCGGACAGTCGGTCGCAGGTCCAGCGCGCCCGCTACGAGGCTGCCAACTGGCAGTACAAGTACGGCACCGAAATACCCGTGCACATCCTCTGTCGCCGTATCGCGGACATCTCACAGGTCTACACACAGAATGCCGAGATGCGACCTCTCGGATGCAGTGAGTTCACATTTTGACGTCAACTGACTCAATTACATCGCCAAAATATAATTATGTTTAGCTTAGATCTCAATAAGTAATTCAATGGTAGTAATGCAAATTTATTATGAACAAAAAAATAGTTTTTCTGCAATAACTTGTATCAGTAATTGCATATTATGTCCTTAACTGTGGTTAGATAATGTGCTGCAATATATATATATATATATATATATATAATAATGTTATTTTAGACTATTAGATTGCCCTGAGTATAGAAGATATATATCGTCAGTGGAAAGGAAAAAATGCTAAAGCGCCACATGGCCCAAAATGAGTTTTATACATTGCTGAATAAGTCTTTTTTTTCTGCTTTAATCTGTGTACGTCTCATATCAATCTGTCTATTTTTTTGGTGCTTCAGCAATTAAGGTATTTTCTGTTTTTCTTAAATCACAGCCCGCGTAATTACTAAAATAGCAAAAAATACTTATTGTGAATTTCAAAACACTTTGCCAGTAAAAAAATACTTATGCGACATTTGTTGCACATTGTTACACTGACAATACGTCGCTTTATTACTAATACACTGACAATACGTCGCTTTAATAGCTACGCGGGCTGTGATTTAAGAAAAACAGAAAACAATCTATTTGCTAAAGCGCCAAAAAAATAGACAGATTGATATGAGACATACACAGATTAACGCAGAAAAAAAAGACCTATTCAGCAATGTATAAAACTCATTTTGGCCTATGTGGCGTTTTAGCATTTTTTCCTTTGCACTGATGATAATATCATTAATGTTTACCCATGACCCAATTTCATTTATTTGCATTACACTTTCACTTGTTTCATTATTTCCTTATACCTATTAAACTAACAAGTAAGAAATAAAACTATGTTTAAAACAAACAACTACAAAAATAAAAAAAAATATTTATTGTACTTAGTACCTAGTCTTGCCCACAATACCCACTAAAATTTAAGAAGTCGGTACCAAAAACCCATACAAACCCATAATGAAATATTATTTACTGATACTAGATACACTTATCTAAGTTTTCATATATTTTATTTAGGACTTAGGCCACCGACTTCTTAATTTTCAGTTGGTGCTGTGGGTAGGTTAGAAATGCTGCTCATGAATATGAGCCTCTAACATGGCTTGAAACTAGTCGAGTTCCTCGTCAAATTATTACGTGAGTAAGCCGAAAACAATATTTTTTTTGGTTTCTAGTTTTACGTTTATAAGTCGGTTGTTTTATTCAATTAGTCTTGACCTCCTGGGAAGGGAAATTTTTACACTAAACATGTTGATGAAATGTGCTGATATCAACTATTGTACAATCGATGCTATCGAGACTGTAATATGTTGGTTGTGTTGGCAGGCATGATGTTAGTGGCGTACGACGAGGAGTCCGGGCCGTGCGTGTACAAGACCGACCCGTCCGGCTACTACTGCTCCTACAAGGCAGTGTCTGCCGGCGCCAAGGCCACCGACGCTAACGCCTATTTAGAGAAGAAACTGAAGAAACGTTCCGAGCTGAGCTCCGACGAGGTTGTCCAGCTCGCCATCTCCTGCCTGTCACAAGTGCTGTCCGTTGACTTCAAATCGTCCGAGATCGAAGTCGGCTTAGTCACCAAGGATGACCCACAGTTCAGGTGTGATAAACCATTATCTGTACGGGACTGACACTAACATTACATTACTAAAAAACTAAAAATATAAATAAATATCAGTAATTACATAAATACTTGGGACAACACCATTAAAATTGGGAGTATGGTGAAGACAGGCTAATTTTAAAGTTTTCTTTTCCTTTATCTATACTTTATAATATTTGGATATCTTTAGAGAAATAATTTAGCCATATATTGTATGTCAATACCATTTATCCGCCATTGCAGAGGTGCAAATTGAAAATATCAGTGTTGGGTGCTCATTGCATCTCACTCAAAATGAGTTGAAAATACATTTTGCATCAAATGTGACCCATGTGTTTGATGTATGCCTGATGCTCAATAAATGATTTTTCTTTCATTTTTTCAAATTCAAGCACATTATAGAACTATTATATTTCCAGAGTGCTGACTGAAAACGAGATCGACAGGCACCTAACTGCTATTGCTGAGAAGGATTAAGGAGAGAAAATCTGAAAATGTATTGTATTATTTTTCAAATAAAAGTCAAATTCGTGAGAATTTAAATATTTGTTTTATTATCGTACTACCTTATACCATTTGCTTTAGCCGTGGACCCGTGGGCGTGGATGTTAGTGGGATGAACATCAGCATACATCTAATAATTATAGCGACAAGTTGACTCCTGAATAGTATAGGCAAGAATATAACACACCCGACAAATAGCTAGACCCCGCGTAGCTAGGTGAGCAACGGCATGTCCCTCGCGAGGCCCGCGGGCAGGCCGGCCACGTGCGCGGCCAAGTCCCGCAGGCTGCAGCAGAAGGCGAGCCCGTACAGCGCGCTCTCGTAGCGCCGCTGCGCGCGCAGGGCCCGCAGCCAGCCCACCTCGCTGCACGCGCTCGCGCAGAACACCGCCGCGCGGATCTCGCTCACGGCCACGAACGGGTCGTTCAGCACCACCAGCGCCACGGCCCGGCGCGAGCGGCGCGCGTGCACCACCGTCCACACGTAGCGCGGCACCGGGAAGCGCTCGCCCGCCAGCAGGTACAGCTCCGTGCGCGCCCCGGCCGGCCCGGCGCCGTCCGCGCGCGCCCCGGCCGGCCCGGCGCCGTCCGTGCGCAGCGACAGTACCCCGTGCGTGCCGGCCAACACTTCCACCTCCTCCTGGCCGCGCCTGGACTCCACGAAGCTGGCCACGTCCTGGTGCAAGTGGTGCAGGTTGCCCTCGGCTACGCTGCTCCACACTGCCACTTTGTTGGAAACGAAATCGGTAACTCTCATGAACTGGTCATCGAAATAACGACTGCTCAACAACTTGCCCGAGGTGAGCGTCTGATCGGCGAACGAGTAGTGATCGTGTCGGAGCAGTTCGTGCAGGCGGCGATTTAGACGGACGTCATCGGAGTAGAGGCGCTCGGCCGCCTGTCGAGTGGCCGCGTCGAACATCTGGTTGAAGTTGCCAAGCAGGCTGCGCGGCGCCGACGCGTGCGAGTGCGCCGGCTCCGTGGACGCCACGGACCCCGCCGGCCCGGCCGCCGCCATCTGCAGGCGTACGGCCACGCCGCGGTCCGCGTCGAAGCAAGCGGTCGCTAGGTGACGCGCTCGTCCTTCCGTTTCATGCATCAGATACGCTCGGCCTTGCAAATTTCCACAGTCATCTACCTACACAAAAAATTCTGGTAAAAGTAAAAGTTACCTAATGGTTAAAAACTGTTAAGTGTTACCGTTACTGAATTATGTTTCCCTGGTAGTAAACCCTCCCTCTACCTAATAGGGTAGAAATAATTTTGAGAAGGAAGCTCGTAGCGAGCGAGTACGAGTTGGATGAGCGCTACCCGTGTTACTAACCTGGTGGAGCACGTCTTCAAAGATGCTCTGCTGGCAGCCGAGCTCGCGCAGGTGGAGCAGGCGGCCGAGCGCGAGGTAGCGGCCGGCGCGGCAGTGCGCGGCGAGCGCGGCGTGGGTGGGCGCGGCGAGGAAGCGGCCCGCGCCGCACGACAGCTGCAGCGCGTCGCCGTCCGCCAGCCGCAGCGAGCCGTTGGCGGCGCGGTGTGACGTCACCAGCGGCATGTTGTCCGGCAGACACTCCGCACATTCCAACTCTATCACGCAAGGTGCTGAGAGGTACACAGAAATAACAACTTTATAGGTAAGTATCGGGGTGCGGTGCCAGAAGACCTTCCCGTTCTGCAGGCAACGGGCTTTGTGCGGATGCTCATAGCCCGCGCTTCCGTCTCTCTGAACCTAGCAGAGAGCTTGGCGGAGAGGCAAGGGCGGAGCTCCTTGAGCACTCACTCTGCCAACGAGCAGCATCGGGACACAAGCTGTCCCCGATTGCAACCGTCGATATCACAATCCGTGAAGAGATCATGGTCATGTTTTATGACTCCGAACGGGACGAAGGTCTTGGCTTGGTCGCCCGGACCGCGAACCTCCATAAAAAAATCCTCCAATAGGTACAAAGTTCTGGTGCGCGGCGAGGGTATGCATGGCTGAGGAGTAGTATCAGTAGTGAGCAGCGCACACCCAGCTAAGGGACCGGTGGACCCTCAAGTTGGGAATCAAATTCACACTTATCCAGACACGGGGGACACTGCCTGTGTGGACCGATTATGTCCCCCATACTCGTGGGAACTTTATGGAGAACACAAAGTCAAAACAAAAAAACACCCCATCGGAGGAGGAGAGTGCGGGTGAGGTCAACTCACCTGCAGTGGCAGACGAGGGGAGCCCAAGTGGCTCTGGGACTCGTGGCGAGGCGCTGGAACCGTCCAGCGAGCCTTAAACATGGGCCCCAACTCGGAAGGTCGGGTCGGACTCTGAGTCCGACACATCACTTGCGGAGCGGCTGAGCGTGAGCTCGAAAGGCTCAAAACGCCTCGCGACGAGGACGTTCAATCGTCCCAGGCCGGAGGAGGGCCGACTGTCCACGTCTTCCGGCGCGCAGGAGGCGCCTCCCCTAAAGTCCCCATGGCGGCGCGGGGTAGGGGCGGCAAGGGTAGTGTCTGCCAGAGACCGGCACTACTGAGTCAGCCGAACAATTGACTGCGGAGGGTAGGGTTCCGGGGGCTTCTGCAAAACCAGAACGGAGGAGCTCCGCAGGACAGTCGTTGAGAGACTCCGGCAATTGGGATTCGAGGTGGCGCTCCACAAGTCCGAGGCCATGTGTTTTCATGGCAGCGGGAACGCACTACCTCCGAGTGAGTCCCAAATAACGGCGGGAAGGGTTACCATCGGCGTTGAGACGGTGATGAAATACCTAGGACTCGTCCTCGACAGTCGATGGAACTTTGTGGAGCATTACCGACGTTTGGCTCTTAAGTTGGAAAGTACGAGGCGGCGCTTAAGCTCCTGCTACCCAACCTCGGGGGACCAAACGCCTCCTGCCGGAGGTTATACGCCGGGGTCGTGTTGTCCATGACCGCCCACTCGGGCGCTGCTTACACCACAGAGAGTCATGGCGATCCGAATGATCCGCGGATACCGTACGATCTCCGGAGAGGCGGCAAACCTTGCCGGATTACCGCCGTGGGATCTGGAGGCGAAGGTGGGCACGCGCGTAGGCACGTCGCTGGAGCGAAACTCCACTGCCGCGCCAGATGAGTGCGTGGCGGGAAGAGCTCCGGTGTCAAAATAATAGGCTCTAAAAACCGAATGGTTACTTTGCTGTTCTCCTTAGACTAAGACACTAAGAATTCCACAAACATCCTCAGAATCAAGTTAATGTAGGAAATGATTGCTTAGTTCGATCCTTACTTTCCAGGGCCCAGAGACTGGTGGATTATACATCAACTGGTTACACGACCATGAAAAACAGTAATAGCGATCTTCATCAACTACCCCTAAACTGCCTTAACTAAGAGTTAAGACAGTTTTTTTGGCCAGCAAATTCCAGCCCTCACAACTAGGCTTTGGTTGCAAAGGGGGCTGCGAGGCTGCGGTACATGCCCTATCCACATTTTTAAACAGTAACCAAGGTGAGGTCGTCTTAAAGGTTGACATTAAAAACGGCTTTAACTCCGTAACCAGGGACGCCTTGTTGACTGAAATTCTAAAAGAAATCCCCAAAATTTACAGTTTTCTTTGGCAATGTTATAGAAACCCTTCAAAATTAACTGTATAAGGACAATTTAATAGAATCAGCTGTTGGTTGTCAACAAGGAGACCCTCTTGGACCTGCCATTTTCAGTTTAGCCATAAATCCTATTATTCGTGAACTAAATTCAAAATTTAATGTATGTTAGTTAGACGACGGAACTCTAGGTGACGTCGACATTGTTTTAAAAAAGATTTTACTATATTAAAAGAAAAACTGAGTTCTATTGGCCTTGACCTAAATTTATCAAAATGTGAACTATTACATTCCTGACTCTACAGAGAGACTAACGACTCACCTCGAGTCACCTCGAGTCACCTACGTTTAGGAGCACCTAAACGTAGCTGTATGCTACGTTTAGGTGCTCCTTGTGTTTCTCCGCATTATTGTCACTACGGAGAAAGAGTCGTTGGCTTGGGACACCATGGTCTTTCTTGTTGCAGAAGTGCAGGCCGCATAGCTCGCCATGCCAGCATCAACGACATCATTCGTCGTGCTCTTGCCTCATCCGGTGTACTAGCCGTATTATAACCTAATGGTTTGGTACGTGATGACGGCAAAAGACCAGATGGTATGTCGTTGCTGCCTTGGAAAATGGGTAGGCCTTTGGTGTGGGACGCGACGTGTGTAAACACCCTAGCGCCGTTTACATCTTTTAAGTACCGCAGACCGCTACATGCGTTGGTGCAGCCGCTTCCGCGGCAGAGGCCCTCAAACGGCGTAAATATTTTTTTTTTTATGGCATAAGCCGGTAAACGAGCAGACGGATCACCTGATGGAAAGCAATCGGCGTCGCCCATTGATACCTGGAACACCAGAGGCGTTACAAGTGCGTTACCGGCCTTTTGGAGATTAGGAGTTTGAGGATCGTTGAGGATTCAGGAATTGGGGAGATTGGGGAAGGGAAGGATAATTGGGCCTCCGGTAACCTCACTCACACGACGAAACACAACGCAAGCGTTGCTTCACGTCGGTTTTCTGCTCGGCCGTGGTATCACTCCGGTCGAGCCGGTCCATTCGTGCCGAAGCATGGCTCTCCCACACTTAAAGATCTATAAAGATCTTATATTGAAATCTAGTGGGTAACAACTACTGTTTTGAGCCGTTTGGGGTCGAGACACTTGGGCCATGGGGTCCCATTGCACACGTTTTTAAAGATATCGCCCGTAGGCTAATCGACTCTACACGTGACCAGAGGGCTGGCTACTTCTTTGGACAGAAAATAAAGCATTGCCATTCAACGTGGCAATGCTGCCAGTCTCCTGGGAACGTTCCCCTGTGGTAGTGATGTGGACGAATACGTTGACGCCTAAATTGAGGGTATAATTTTTGTTGTTTCCTTTTTTTTACTTTTATTTTATTTAATAGTTTAGTTGTAGTTAATTTTAAGTTGTAAATATTTATGTAGTTATAAACAGAGTTATTTAAAAAGAGGGGAGCATCTAAACTAATAACCCTTTACCTATATTGTCAGACCACTATCAGAACCATACCTAACGTCGTTAAGTACTGTCTATCTTAGTTTAGGGGTTGCTTAAATTTTAAGAAGATATTATCTTTCATTCATCTTTCGCTAAACTTAAAGCATTCCTACAAAAATAATTTTCTTTCACTCGAGAACACACCACTCTGGCGTTGAATCCAGGAATCGGTTTAAAAGTTTCATCGTGGATGGTAACGGGGACTTAGCTCTACTGACTGGTCTGCAAGATGGTACAGCAAATAACTGGTGCTTCTGTTGCGACAGTAATTGTCCGGAGCAAAAATATGAAGAAACTCATGGTGTGATTCAGGAGCATCAATTCGACCATAAACAATTTTGTATATTATTAAAATTTGTTGCATTTCCCATCTAACTTTTAAAGAATTATACCTCAAACAAGCAAGTTGAAATAGTGATGTGTATAAGTATAGATAGGGTAAACTGACCTAATTTTGGCACCACACCAATTATTGGCATTTCTGTGTTTAAACTCTTCTCATAAGAATCCACGCAATCTAACGATATTGCAACTTAATTTAAATGATTAGTAAAATTCTGAGCTACCAAACTGGCAACACATAAAAAAAAAGATATGACAATGGCGTCGGAACTGTACAATAGCTGAACGTGTCCTGACTTGATCTGTGAAAATTATTTTTTTGCTAAGGTAAGAGCTTTCTTAATATCATTGAATCTTATATTATCAAGCATTTATTATCCTACATGTTATGATTTAAGCAAATTCAGTACATATTATTCCACCATTTGAGCAATTATTTCCAAGAATTGCATTGTTTTTATTATTTTATCTTAGTGCCAACATTTGGTATTAAAAAATGTCCATATTCTAATTTATTGGCACCTACAATTGACAATAACTGGTTTTTTAGAGTTGTTATTTTTAGGTATTTATTTTTGTGCATTTATATATTAGTTAACCACATTTTTTTGTATGATTATTAAATAAAAGTAAAACATACAATGGTTCCAAATCTTGGCCCCCGTGCCAACCGCGAAATTACTAATTATTGACACTAGGGCCAAAAATTAGGCATAAGTATGGTAATAATTGGTATGATCTAGCCTACAATTTTATTTTCAGACTACCCGACTTTATCTAAACATGAAACCAAAAAATAAAGCTAAGAGCTCCAGAATAATATCCAAAGATATACGCCGGCGTAAGACATACAACTCGGAACTTTTTTTTTTTTTTTATTCTAACAAACTATTTCGGAAAACTTAAATAAGGCCCTTCAAGCTGTCAAAGAAGTGTATCGAACTTTCTGAATAATAGTAACAGGGGCAGCGTTTTTAAGAACGGCGAAAAGTGGTATAAATTATTTCTTCAACGACACCCAAACATTTCTGTACGCACACCTGAGGCAGTCACAGCAGCTAGTGCTGCTGTGTCAGAAAATGATGTGAGGGGCTGGTTCAGTCAAATTGAAGATTATCTTAAAGAAAACGATTTATTTGATATACTCGAAGATTCTTCCAGAGTATTTAATGGCGATGAGACCAACTTCCTTCTTTGCCCTAAAACGGGTATTGTATTGGCTCCTAAAGGCGAAAAAAATGTCTATGAGATAGACAATGCGCTCGCCAAAACTTCCTTGATTGTAATGTTCACATTTTGTGCTCACGGAGATCTCACACCTCCAATGGTTATATTTCCGAATAAGCGTTTATCAGCCGACATTACGTCCAAGGTTCCATCAAATTGGGGTATAGGGCTTAGCGACAACGGGTGGATGAAACCGAAGTCTTTCACGATTACATCGAGAGTGTATTACACCCTCACTTAATCAAAAAAGGCACTAAATTCCCCATAATATTGTTTGTTGATGGTCATAAGACTCACTTAACATTTGCTGTTAGTGAGTTATGCAAGAAATTGGAAATTGTCCTGATTGCATTGTACCCCAACTGTACCAGATTACTGCAGCCAGCTGATGTGTCAGCCTTCAAACCCTTGAAATCTGGTTGGCAGAAAACTGTTTTGGAGTGGAGGCGGAATAATCCTTCAGTAGCTCTCACTAAGAACAATTTCGTACCCCTTCTAGACAAAACTATCAAAAACACGATCTCGGCATCAACAGTTATTAATGGATTTAGAGCTACAGGTATTTGCCTATGGAATGTGAATGCTGTGGACTATACAAAATGTCTTGGGAAAGCAAATATTCCACTAACAGAAACTTTTAATAAAAAAATTAATGAAAATCCAAAAGTGATGACAAAGAAGACTTCAGAAATATTATAGGAGCAAGCAAAATGAGTCAAATTGAAGGTGGTGCACTTAAACCAGAAGAAAGCTATTTGCAAAAACTGTGGAACTTTTTCACAGAAGTGCAAAAAGATAGTACACATTTAAACAAAGACAATACTTCCAATGAACAAGATGTGGATATTACATTAGATACAATGGATATTGAAAACATGCCCGTTATTTTAAACGAATACTTGACAGAAGAGCTTTCTGATTGCGCACCTACACCTACGTCAGAAATTATTGTAACAGCAGAAGACTTCAATAATGGCAATGATGATTGTTCATGGGGCAATTCACAAGAAGTTTTACATGTAACTCATAAAGCAGAAGTGCATGAAGCTACGACTCGAAATACGAAAATTTCAATTCTGTCCCAACAAATTGAACACCCCACGAAAACAGACGCACAACAACAAAATTCCGAGTTTGAAAAAATAGAAACATATATTGATCCAGCACCTGTGAAGATTCAAAAACCTTCTACTGTCATGTTAAACCTTACTCCCATTAAATTAACCGATGTCCTTGTATTGCCAAAATCACCACAACGAAAAGGCGTTAGAAACATAAAGAGAGCTCCTTTTGTATTGACGTCTGAAAAATGGAGATCTATTGAAAGCGATAAACTCCGCATAAAACAGGAAAAAGAAGAAGGTATAAAAAAAAGAAAAGAAGAAAGAGAAAAAAAGAAATTAGAATCAAAAACTAAGCTGACGAAACAAAAAGTTAACAGCAGCTAAGATGAAGATTGCGAAGGAACATAAAAGAGTAAATGCAGATGTTAAGAAAATTGTGCCACCTGAAAAGTTGGACACCGCAGATATTTCATGGATACCACCTGCAAATGTAGACTGTACACCGATTGAAAATCAAGAGGATAAGGAAAATTACATCGACAATGCCTGTTTAGTTCCTGAAAATAACAATAATAAACAAATCAAGATTGTATACACTGATGCTGAAATAGAGAAGTTTTTGACTGAATTTGATTCCTCTGATGTTTAAGTTGTTGTGTAGTTAAGAGTTTCATTTATTGTGTAGTTATAAGTGATAACTTTATAATTGTTTTTCTTTTTCTAAATGTTTACTGAACATTGATTTCATAAAGTACCTAGGTATGACCCAAATTATTGATATGGCGGTTACATTGATTGTTTTGTTTTTATGTTTATGTGACTAAGTATAGCTGCATAAATAAAAGTGATTATAAGCTAGGCTTTTTTAACTTCATCCTTTTCCTTTTTAGATATTTTTCCTTTATATACTGATTTATCTGAAATGCCAATAAATGGTAAAGGCCCATGCAGATAATTGGCCAAAGTATGCCAGGAATTGGGAAAAACGTTTTATTTAGCATAAATTAAAAAATAAAATAAAAGCGATGATATTAGTTGAGGTTTTATTTATTTCAAACGTAAAATAACTTTCAAGTTGTAATTTTGAAAAAAATGTTATATTGGCAACCCTCCATAAAGTTATTTTTCACGATTTAAGTGAAAGGTGATGCTTAAAGTGCCAATAATTGGGTACCTTACCCTAATCACTATTCACGCGTTTGTACCATGAGAACCTCTTGCGTTATTTTTACTAGTTAAAAGGATATTATATAAAAGAGGTTTAATATACCAAATCATAAAGCGAGTACTCACAATGTGTAAAGCTCGCGAGTTGAATAAAATTAGCAAGTAGCAAGATTGGTAGCAGCTCCATGGTGGCGACGAGGCCGGCGGCGACTATTGACTGTAGTCGCCGCGCTATCGCACTGTCCAGTGTTCTGTCGAGTTGACATTCGACCCTAGATAACGTCTACCACTAGGCTGATTGTAATATAGTGTTGTTTTTATGACCCACATCAGACATATTCCGAGTATTTCAATTTACTCATAAAACAGATTGTCATAATTTAATAAGACTCTCAAGTCATAAAATAATCAAATCCTCCATTATTGGCAATGAACTTAGCAATGCACACATTTCGAAGGCGGTTTCAAGATGGGTTGAACATATCATATTATTAAAAAAAATAATTGTGTTTGAAAACAAAAACAAAATATTCCGATAGTAGTTTAATATGAACATAATATACAATGCAGATGTTTATTTATAAAAAGCAGGTAAAAACCGACGAAACACATGGTACACCATACGATAAAATACTTTTTATTTCATCAACATACATAACTATAGAGTCTACTTACTTAATTAACTATAATCGCAGCACTATTTTGCCTTAGGGTGAGTAAGAATTCAGCAAAACTAAGTCCTGATTCGTGTGTTGGACGTACACACTGCGGCGGTACGTACCTACGAGATGTGCGTTGCGCTTCCCAGAAATGTTTCAGTTCGCACTCACTCAGCCAGTGTATGAGATGCGGCTGAATGGTTGCACTTTTAACTTCATTAGTTTACATCCTAGACATAATATTACATGTATAAAACACTGTAAAGCGAAGAACAATAACTTAACATGTGCCACTTCATTATTTGAGACAAGATTGTTCAAGATTTTCTGTTCGAGCTACTAATTTTTTATTGCACCCGGTTTTATTATGCGACTAGACATTTCATGGGCGATTACTCGATTAGTGTCGCAAGCTTTAATTACAATAACCAATATTGAAAAGCTTAAATGATGAATAGGTGTAACAAAGTTCACCCATGGTTTGAAAGAAAACCTTGAAAATGTTCAAGAGGAAGGGAATTTCGACAAGCTAAAACAATCTCAAGGTGGTCTTCCGTCGATGAAAGCACGAGAGCGGACGGCAGCGATCTGCCCAACGTTTCGATTCGGCTACAAAGCCGACCCCTGTCTCGCGGCCGGCCCTGCGGCGGCCACACTGCCCCGACTGCCATGTGTACCCGATGGCTCTGTCAGCTGTAGGTGACGAGGGCTTACTTAACTTATCACGGAAACTAGCGTCTTTACTAAGCTTCATCAGCCAAAGGATATCTGCAGTCGGTAGCAGCGGTGGGCCCGCGCCGCCTAGGAGCAGCAGGCGCGGGCGGGCGGCGCGCGCGACGGCCGGCGCTCCACGGCGATGCGCGCGTGGTCCGCGTCCGCCTCGCGCCCCGACGTCTTGTCCAGGATGGCCTCGGCCAGCTCTGAGAACGCTCGGTCGATGTTGATGTTGGCCTTCGCCGACGTCTCCATGAACCGGATGCCGTGCTCGCGCGCTATCTGCAGACATAACATAATGGTTGAAACCACGGAATAGTTTAAACTTATTGAATGACAAGTATCTATCTATCTATTATAATTATCTGAGCGGTGATTTCCTGCGGAGTTGTTCTGATGCGTTGTCCTGCGTGAGCAACGAAGGCGACACTGCAGACGCGATCAAACCAACGGCATACCCTACTTGCAGCCTATATGGCAGCCAGACCGACCTGATGTGACACCACGACCTATGTACTTTAAATATGAACTTTCAAACTAAATTGTACTGTACTTCTCCATGATTCAAGCGAGTAATGACCAAAATCACATAGAACATTTGTCGCGTGTACCATCGCGGCGCGTCGTGCTGCGGCGTATTCGTCGCTCTCGCAGGACACGCGTCATATTATATGTATGTATAATTCAACATTAGAGACAAACAAGAACACATACTTAGAATGTATGGTCGTTTTGTAAAATTGTTTGCTTATCATACAGGGTGGATTGCACGTTTTTAGTAATTAGGCTCTATTAATAATACTTATCATACTAGGCAACTTAAAAATACAATATCACCTCTATGAAATACACAAAAATGTAAATGTTGCAAATTCAGTGTTTGCATGTTTGTTTGTTTTACTGTTGTAGATTTTGATACTTTGAGGTTTGTCTGTTGAAGTTACGACGTATTTTGTTTGTTCATTACTTTAAAGCGTTTACCAGCGATAATATCCCAGCAATAATAACACTAATTACATTCTAAAGTTTTTTCTTACTTGCATTATTTACTGTTTTTATTTAATAACTTAATACGCAATTAGTACCGTTGGTAGAGCCTAATAATTATAGTACATACATCTTGTTTATGTGAAAGTAATAATAATAATAATAAGCCCGCAGGGCACCTTGAGGCGAGGTGACGGGCATTAGCGATCCCGCGGGCTACCATCATCCCGAGTGCTCCAGGGAGAAGTCACCGTTCCTTCTTCTCCGGCTTGCCTTAATTGGCTGGCTGGAGTGAACGATGACAAGGAACAGGTCTTCCACCTTTGGCTTGCCTTCATTGGCCGTCCAGAGTGGAGTCGCGAGAGCAGTGATCCTGCTCGGAGGGTAAGAAACTATTCGTAAGTCGCGAGTGGGCCAGGGATGCAGGAGGCTTCGGCTGGAGCAGATGATCTGAGTAGAAAGCGGTGGTAGTTTCTTAACCCTTCAGCCACTCACATTCTCGTTGCCCCTATGTTGCTATATCTACCAACCATTCCCGGGGCCCGGTCGGTGAGTTGGCGAGTCTCCGCCTGCCATTTTTACGTGTAATAATTACATTGTTTCGGCAGGTGCCATAGTCATCCATAGTTCCCAATTTACCAATCCACAGTAACCCATCCATAGCCCTACCCTTTTTTTCCATTATTCACAATAGTCCTACACTAACCGGGGACTGTCCTTGGGTGCATTTCCATAGTGCATACAGGGATAGTCGCCGGTTTGTGTCTCCATTACATTTAGATTAAAGTTGTCTAAAGGGCCTCTGCGCAGTTGGCTTCGGCCCCTCGTACGCCTCCCAAATGACCGGGACCCTGTGGTCCCGTGAATGGTAAAGACATACATAATAATAAATTCTTTATTGCATTCCATAATGTATTTTACAACAGTTGGCATTGTTACAATGTACAGAAACAATTATGGACCCTGTCGGGCACAGCAAAAGTAGTTCTTTATAGAGGAGAGGATGAAGAGCACTTTTCTAAAATTTAAAATATTGTATACAAGTAGGAAATTTTACAGTTTTGAGTTCAATTATATTTATGGGTATTCAATACATTTATGTTAAATTGTCTATATTTATTATACTATATATTTATTCAGGTTCGTTACATTCATTTATGTCAATAATATTTATTTATATTAACTATATTGGTTTACATTCGTCATAATTATTATCTATGAGGTACAACATGTTATTTGTGTTTGGTACGTATATGATTTTATTCAGCACATTTCACGGCTTACTTTTATTCATATTTATTATAGTAGAACTTTGTCTTTGAAATATTCGTCAATAGTATAGTAGCTTTTATTTACGAGAAAACGTGTTAATTTATTTATAAAGATATTATTTGTATTTATGTTTTTAATATTTTCAGGTAGTTTATTGTATATTTTGATGGAGGCGACAAGCGTACTAGAGGAGTGCATTTTTAGTCGTGACGTAGGCAGGTTCAGTCTGTTTCCATGTCTAAGATTCATTTTTGTCTGGATATCTCCTCTCTTATTATAGAGTTGTGGGTATTTTCTTACAAACTTACAAACTTCGCGTATATACAAGCAGGGTAGGTCAAAATGTTCAGTTCCTGGAAGTGTGGTTTACATGAATCGGTGTCTTCAATATTACTCAAAATTCTTATTAGTTTTTTTTTTATGGTAAATAACGAAGGCGCATCCGTACTATTTCCCCATAGTATAATACCATAGTTAAACCATGCAAACGCGTACGCATAATATGTTACCATTGCGGTGTTAAGGTCTGTTGTTTTCTTTATTTCTCTGAGGGCGTTTGCAAATTTAGATAATTTAGTTTTTAATTTTGTATGTGTTGTATCTAATGTATAGAGGTATGTGTATCTATGTCTAATCCTAAAAGAGTGAAATTACTTACGACTTCTAATTTAGATCCTTTGTATTCAAAATTTACGTTTATAGGTGGTTTTTGTCGCGGGTGGAAAGTTAATATTTTTGTCTTATTATAGTTAATTTCTAGATTGTGTTCGGTCATCCAATGCGTGGTATTGTCAAGTACAGATTGTAAAGTATGGTTTAGATTTAAGTTGTTGGTACACGGAGTTAAAATAGATACGTCGTCAGCAAACAATACGCATGTTTCCTTTATATGATTTGGTAAATCATTTATATTGACCAAGAACAGCAGACATCCTATAACACTTCCCTGTGGTATTGAAGCATTTATGGGAATGCTTTGGGATCTAATACATTCAATTTGTTGTGTTATTTTATTGTAGTGTTCTATTTCTACCACTTGTTCTCTGCCTTTTAAATATGACTTGAACCAATCATGACTTTTTCCGCGGATACCTATATTATATAGTTTATTTAATAGTATGTCAAATTTTACTTTACTTAGCTTTTGTCATGTCTAATAACAATCCGATTGCATATTTTTTAGTATTAATAATATCAAGAGCTTCTTGAATATACCTATAAACAGCCAAAATAGTAGATCGGTTTTTGCGAAATCCATTCTGGCTGTCACTAAGTATGCTATATTTTTCACAAAATGCATAAACGCGGTTACACATGGCTTTTTCAAATATTTTTGAGGCAGTCGGCAATAGGGCAATTGGGCGATAATTATTCGGGTCGGTTTTTTCATTTTTCTTGAAAATGGGTTTGATGAGAGCCTTTTTAAGTAAGTAAGTACTGAATATGAACTAATTTAAATGAATTAATAAAAACCTAAGAGTGTGTCGAACAATACAGTCAGTGCCTGTATGTTTGTATGTACACAGAGCAAGTACAAGTAGTGTGATTGATTAATGCGCGTGAGTCACGGCGCGGCGGCGCGGCGCTGTTCAATGCCTTGTGGCTGGACAGACGCTAATTGATACCAGGTTTCACCGCTAACGTGTTCGCGGCGTAATTGCAATTGATACTGAACATACAGGGCACTATGATCTTCCTGCAACACTACCACAAAGTTTTATATTATTAATACATTCGGAATTTGAACAATTTCCCTGTTGTAGTTTATTTATTTATTTATTGAATTTGGGTCTCCAACAAGTAATACACTTGTACACACGAGTAACATTACAAAAAAATAAAAGCTATGCGCTTCCTCAATTAAAGGAGGTCACATGATATGCAAAAATATCATTAAAATATACTAACATGTTTGATGAGTATTTATAAGAGGCTAACTTCCTGTATTAATAAGAGGAAATATTCAAAAGTCACAAATACAATATTCATTTTGTGAGTAATGAATTCCAATAAGAAATTAAAAACTTATTATAAGATTTTTCTTTAATTGCAACATTATGTTTTATACCATTCTTTGATAATTGCACTATTGTTCACAAAAATAATTAATCAAATTGGACCAGTAGGGTCCGAGATTTGGGGGTCAAACAAACAAACAGCTATAATTATAATAGTATAAAATGAGATATAAGATTAATTTCATGGTGTTAGTCTATGGTGCAATAAACTGTACTGTGGTCACTCACCGCTTCTCCTCGCTCCTTGCTCACCACACGCTTCTCTTCCATGTCGCACTTGTTGCCTAGTATCATCTTCTCCACATCCTCATTAGCATGCTGCAATATTACTGACTTAGTACACTACTTATATGGAGATACAAAGCATACAATAATTCATAAGCATACAACTTTCATAATAAAAACACTTTAGTTACTGTTGTAGTCTGTTCTGTGATGATTCTAATATCTGGCGATCTCGGACCTTGAAACTAGACAATTTTCATAACAACAATAAATAGTAAATGTTCATTGTTACCTCGTCTATATTTCGTAGCCATTTAACAATGTCATCAAATGTTTTTTCATTGGTGATGTCGTACACTAGCATGATCCCCATCGCGCCACGGTAGTACGACGTGGTGATGGTGTGGAACCTTTCCTGTCCTGCCGTGTCCCATATCTGGAGCTTAATCTTTTTACCCCGAAGTTCCACAGTCTTTATTTTAAAGTCTATGCCTACAAATCAAACAACCATTATAATTTAACAAAGAATGCATTGCTACATATAAAACGTTTGTGTCATCAACGATACAAGCTGAAGTAAATAACAAGGTAACAATTTTTAAAAGATAAGTTTTGACGAGAAAAAATAAAAAGGTGGCGGCTCATACCGATCGTAGATATAAACGTCGTTGTGAAGTGGTTGTCTGAAAACCTAAACAATATACACGTCTTTCCAACGCCAGAGTCTCCAATAAGAAGTAATTTAAACAACAAGTCGTAGGTCTTCTTTGCCATTTCGATAAATTGTATAATTTATGCTTAAATACGAAATGTAAAAATGATAAAATCCAAAATCACCCAATACTACAAGAAGTGACAGACGATTTTGAGATTGAGACGACCGACACTGAACTGACGACACTTCACGACACCATGGAGTATAGAGTTTAGATATGTCTTGTGGTTCAGTCACAGACTACTAATTCAAATTTCTGCTAGATTGAATGACTAGCACCTAATTTAGTTTTTTTGCTCACCAGATCTAGTAAGAGGTCTAGTTGTTCAATCACTCCAGCTATCAAATATCGAACGTCTGATCGTGTGACACTAGCTAATTCCCTATTAGACGAGGAACGAGAGAGGTCCGCACTAGCGGCACCTGGTGAACAAAAACAGTAGCCCCATTAAAGGACCTCGAACATAGGCACGCCTAATATTTTGATGCCGTCGCCACTCTCTGGACAGTTGAGTTGAGCGCCTCTCACGGTATCCTTCTGTAAGCTGATGCCCTAGGCACTTGCTTCAGGGATAATACGGATCAGATACAGATCCTATTTAACGACTTCACTAATCTTCTGAACTGACGTGACGTTCAGTCAAGACAAAACCGTCATGACGTAAGGACATTACATTCAACGACTTGACGAGGTGTTCTTTCGTCATTTAATCGAATATCAGATTAAACCAGATGACTGCGAGTCAGATTTAATATAGAGACAAAGAGTAATTTGACCATTGATATGGATCCATGAATTTGACGAGTAATCGAGATTGTCTAGTCAACAGACCACGGATATTGAGAAAGTTCTCAAAAACTTGTGATTTGAAAAGTAATGTTTGTTTCTAAAATGATAAAACCAAGGATGTTGAAAAAAAAGGTACTCCTTCTATTCCTTGGGTAAAGTAGTATTGACGATGCAAAGATTATCTGCGCGCCTCTAGCGGCGAAATTTAGAAGTTATCTAAGAACGACACGTTGCTTTCAAGTTGAGGCTATTAAGTTTAAACATAATCAAATGAATAACGATTACTGTTTTTAATAACAGCAGAAACACAAAATATTGTTGAATTTCTCAATGTAACACTTTTTTTTTTTTTTTTTTTTTAAGGGGGGAAAATCATCGAATGACTGCTCCCGCCTGGGTGAGGCGGAAGGGAGTGTCAGACTCTTACTGACTAAAAACCACCCCGTTCCTTCTCCTGCACGTCGAGCCGGAGCCCCGGTTACCCGTTAGGTTCTCCGCGACCAATGTAATACTTACGGAGATTCAGGAATAAGTTTTCATTTATTTCCAAATGACAAAATTATGAATCAAATAAATGTCCCTGTATGGAAAGAGAAAAGATCAGCTGTAATGTTTTACAACTGATCTTTTAATTAACCCTCTTAGATTTACTCACCAGTGATATGTATTTATTTACTTTTACGGGTATTTATTCAACTGAACTTTTAGAAACATTGGTGACTTGTGTTAAGTGAATTGGCCTTAAATGCTCCAACAAACAAGAAAATGTTATCTGTGATATACAAAGTTATTTTGACGATGGTAGAAATTAAACAAAATATGTCATTTAGAGCCATTGGCGTTTGGTTTGGTATATATAGGCAGACATAAGTGTCCCATGCTGAGTAGAGTACTCAAAGTTGTTATTCCTTGGCCTGATACCGAAATGATACGTAGTAATTAACCTAAATCATTCCAAATATATATATATATATATATATAAAAAATACAAGAATAATATTATACTGTGCTGAGACTATGATTGAAAAATGCACATGTTTAAAAATGTAGAATATTGACGTACTCTCAATATAAATAAACAGAAGATAAAAGTTTAGTTTTCAAGATAGAAGTTTAATATTGGAATAACTCTTTCTGGCCTAATTACTGTAATAAGTGCATCTTATGGTGGTCAAGCATGCCATCGCGAAGGACACACCGGGCGTCGGGGATCGCGGGACGATCTCCGGCCACCGTAAGCGCGGGCCTGCGGACGGCGAGGCGAGCATGGGTGGCTCCCCGTCCGACCAGACACAGACCCAAGCGTACGGCGCGTCACGTTCCGCGCGCGCCTCAAAGAGCCATCAGACTACCACAGATGGGGCCCAATACGGCCGATGCCGATTCGGAGTCGCGGAGAACCTAACGGGTAACCGGGGCTCCGGCTCGACGTGCAGGAGAAGCAACGGGGTGGTTTTTAGTCAGTAAGAGTCTGACACTCCCTTCTGCCTCACCCAGGCGGGAGCAGTGATTCGATGATTTTCCCCTCTTAAAAAAAATAAAAAAAATTGTGGTCAAGCATCAAATAAACTTATTGTAAATAAATCAGGAATCTTATATAAATGCGAGTTCCATGATGGAGTGATGGTGTATAAAGGATATAGGATTGAATTCGAGTGTAATGAAGTAAATTAAGGATATTAACTGAATAATTAGTATAAAATTTGATTATTTTGCAATTTCAAGAAACCACATGATTCTGATTTATCCTAATCCTAACTAATATTATAAATGCGAAAGTAACTCTGTCTGTCTGTCTGTCTGCTACTCTTTCACGCCAAAACTACTGAACGGATTTGAATGAAATTTGGTATACAGATATTCTAGACCCCGAGATAAAACATAGGCTACTTTTTATCGCGAAAAAGGGGTTGTAAGGGGTTAAAAGGGGAGTTGTATGGGATTTCATAAATTTAAAAGATAAAACCATGAAACTTTATATTTAAGCACTCGATAAAAAATAATAAAACATTTTTGTTCTAGCGTTTTTGAAATTTCGACCTGGGAGGGGATGAAATAGGGATTGAAAGTTTGTATGAAGTTCATCATTCTTGAAGATACCTTACATTTTATATTTAGGCACTAAATAATAAACAAAAAATCGTTTGTTCTAGCATTTTAAAATTTACACCAGCGTGGGTGTGAAATAGGGGTTGCATGTGGGTGTTCGTCATTTTTGGAGATAAAACCATGTAACTTGGTACATAGGTCTCTTAGGATGTGCAAAGTTTTTATATAAGTAAGTACCAAAGGAATTCCAGAAATTGTAACTTTTGTTTTGTATCAATAAAAAAATCGACTTTTGAAGTATCTATCAACGCACAGCCCAAACCGCTGGACAGATTGGGCTAAAATTTGGCATACAGATAGATGTTATGACTTAAGCATCCGCTAAGAAAGGATTTTGATCCTTTCCACCCCCAAGTGGGTAAAATAGGGGATGAAAGTTTGTATGGAACTTTGTCAATTATAAAACGATCTAGTTGAAATTCGGCGTGCCGATAGATATTTTGACGTAGGCATCTCCAAGTAAGGATTTTGATCATTTCCACCTCCAATGGGATAATGTAGGGGATGAAAGTTTGTATGAGGTTTTGTCAGTTTTACACAGATCGGGTTGAAATTCGGCGTGCAGGTAGATATTATGATGTACACGTCCCTTTAGAAAGGTTTTTGAACATTTCCACCCCAAAGTGGGTAATATAGAGGGTGAAAGTTTGTGTGATACTTTGCCAGTTTTAAACCGATCGGGCTGAGACTTTGCATGCATAAAGTTACTATGACATAGGTATCTCCTTAGAAAGGATTTTGATGAATTCCACACCTTTTTTTTTTTAAGGGGGGAAAATCATCGAATGACTGCTCCCGCCTGGGTGAGGCGGAAGGGAGTGTCAGACTCTTACTGACTAAAAACCACCCCGTTCCTTCTCCTGCACGTCGAGTCGGAGCCACGGTTACCCGTTAGGTTCTCCGCGACTCCGAATCGGCATGAGCCGTATTGGGCCCCATCTGTGGTGGTCTGATGGCTCTTTGAGGCGCGCGCGGAAACTCTCTATCTTTTAACCACTGAACTTATTTCATAGAGATTCTGTACAACAATAGTCCAAGTTTTTATTACTCAAAACTTACGTGATCGGGCCGGGACTGGTAAGAACCCTGCGGGATTTTTAATTTATTGAAATTACGATAAATCATTTCACAATAGGTAAATCTTAATTGGGCACTGAATTGATTCTGATGAATTCTGTCAGAAGTCATTAATCTACGCGGACGAAGTCGCAGGCAACAGCTAGTATTTAATAAATACAATTTTCTGTGACGTAAAACATATTTTATACGAAAACTGTCAGTATCGTTCTTAGACACCTTCACAATTTTGACACTAGAGGCGCTAGTTAGAATCTTTTCATCGCCAAATATTTTTTTTCTAGTAGGTATTTTTTTTATGGGGTGAAAACATAGATTTATAAATGGGTGAAAATGATCGAATGACTGCTCCCCCCTGGGTGAGGCGGGAGGTAGTATCAGACTCTTACTGACTAAAAACCACCCCGTTCCTTCTCCTGCACATCGAGCCGGAGCCCCGGTTACCCGTTAGGTTCTCCGCGACACCAATAGTAGGTATAGTATAAGTATACTGCACTGATATAATAAATACCTAATACCTATGACTAAAATATTATATTTAGGGTAAAAATGTAACATATCACCATTGATATATACCCATGGTATGATAATACTGACTTGTTCATTCGATTTAATAATTTACTGCAGTCTGTGGTTTTCGTTTGTTTTTTCCATAGACAAATATACTTAATCTGTACTTCTGTAGTATTCTTTGTAACTATGTGTTTTTTTTATTGTAGGTACCTAATGTCGACTTGTCGAATGCTGCGCGACTGCGCGTCGTATATTGATTCTGTCTCTCTAATTTGATAAATTTGATATTTCATCTATTTATGGTTCTTGTGTTCTCTATTAAGTTAGATATTGTATTGCACTCGTCATTGTTACATTTCTCTTTGGTAAGGTAAAGAAAGATGTAATAATATTAAGTTTTGTGAGGAAACAGTGTTACGTACAAAATGCATCGCCGTGGCGGGAAACGTATACGGATGGATGATCCACCTCCGGAATATGTCAATCCAATGACTCCAGCGACCCCCATGACTGATTATGGTGGACAGTCTGTTCACGAACCAGAAACTCCCAACGTGAATTATTCAGGGTTCAATGTTGGAGCGATCGCCAATTCCACTGCTAATGAACTCCCAAGAGAAGAAGCCGAGGAATCCCATCACGAAGAAGAGGAGCCTAGATCTCCATCCCCCACTCCTACGAAGCGAGTGACCCGAAGTCGCGGTCGTCGCGGTGATGGTGGGTTTGTGGGGCGCTTGGCTGAGTCTCCGCCACCTCCGCCACTGCGGCGCCGCGGCCGAGGCGGGCGCGGGCGAGGTCGAGGTCGAGGAACGGCCCCGCCGCCAGCGTACTCACCGCCACCAGTTTTGCTGCCTGGTGATGACGAGAACAGCCTTTATAATATTCTGAGATTTAATAAGACAGCAATAAACGTAAGTGTTTGTTTGTATCTTTAACAACAACTTTATAGCTCTCAATTTTTCTACAAGTGACGTTAAATAGTACTTTGGTACTTACCCATGTGTACTGTATTGCGTCACAGGAAAGGTTGGAAATAAAGTATTTTCACATACTTTATTTGTACATGCAATAGTATAACTACATAAAGTATAATTACCAAAATAAAGTGTTATACATATATGGTTATTGGTTATATACATACATATATGGTTGACTGTTAAAGAATGCCTTTTTTTTAAGGGGGGAAAAATCATTGAATGCTCCTGCCTGGGTGAGGTGGAAGGGAGTATTTGATGAAACCACTCCTTTTCTTCTCCTGCACTAGGTGGCCATTCTCTGCCATTCTTGCCTTCTCCTGCACTGTAATCTTTTTTGTGGAGGAAATATGTTATCATGAAGTATGGTTGGCAACTACTTGGGTGTCCATAAGGATACTCATTGGTCAGTAGAAAGTGCAAGGCTCAAAATGAATACTTATAATCATAACTACAGGGTACCATAAGTTTTATTGCGTGTGACAGCAAGTTGTAGAAACTTTTGAACTGAAGTATTTATGGCAATTAATGTGGCCTCATTAAAATATCATTTTGATATGTAGTTCATCATCAGAGGGTATGAGTTTGTTTTACATTTAAATAGAGTAATCAACACAAGATCGCATTGAGTGCTCTGATTGGTTCATAAGAGTCACACAATCAAAACTCTCAAATCTTGTATCAACTATTTAAAATGTAAAACAGACACCAGTTTGTTTTGATACCAATCAAGTCCTCTGCATGGTACCGTAACTGCCACTGTACAAAAAGATGAAATTAAATATATCTAAAATACTTCTGTGTTTCTTAAAGTACAATTTTATGAAACATCCTTTGCTGAGATCATGCTTTTTCAGGCATATTTTTGTTTTTTTCTTTTGCTATAACTATAATTACAAAGTTAAGGTTTAACAAGTGTCAAAAGCACAAAATTGAAGCAAAATCTTAATTCACACATTTTATATCATGGATATACAATACATGAAATTATTTGACAACTTAACCAGAATTGATGGAACATGCCACTGTTTTATTTGAATGTATTTTATTGCTGTAATATAATGCATGGTTTTTATTGAATTTAGCAAGTTGTGGATATGTGGATAGAAGAATACAAGACAAACAGAGAGGCTGCACTGGTTCAGTTGATGCAGTTCTTTATTAATGCATCTGGATGTAGAGGGAAGGTGACACCTGACATGGCACAGATGGACCACACTCTCATCATTAAGAAAATGACTCAAGAGTTTGATGAGGTACTGTTATTAGTAAAAGTTAACAAGTTACACTGCTGAAATGACACATTTTTCATACTAATTATAAGTCATAGTAGTATGTTTTCTATTCATGTATAAGCAGTAGTGTAGGTGCTATAATTTATCATTTGAATAATGTTTGACACAAACAGGGAAGCACTACAATGTTATAGAATACCAACACAAATTACAATTAGTGTATTTGTATGATGTGTGTCGAGAGCCACTCACTTTATTAACGTAATAGGCTCACCCAGCCTATGGCCACACACTGGAACAGTTTCAAACTCTATGCTAATATTGAGAATTTCATAAAATCGCAAAACTCATCAACAATTTGCACTTGGGAATGTGATAGAGACCCGAGGATGCTACAAATTCTGACTGCTCTGCCATTATTGTACTGGAAAACCGAAAATTCTTTATAATGAATAAAAATATTACATTACAGGAAAGTGGTGAATATCCCCTTATAATGACAGGACAAACTTGGAAGAAGTTTCGCTCCAATTTTTGTGAGTTTATTCAGACACTGGTGAAAATGTGTCAGTACTCTATCATTTACGACCAGTACCTGATGGACAACATCATCTCCTTGCTCACTGGACTGTCTGACTCCCAGGTCAGAGCCTTCCGCCACACAGCTACACTTGCTGGTAAGGTTTTATTAAATTGTCCAGATATTATTTGTTTAATGAATATGCAATAATCATTTAAACTGTAAACACCAAGCGGTCACCGGTGACCTATTGTTCTTTAATTGTGTCTATAATAACGGTATTCGACGAGTTAATGGTGATCAATAAAGTAACCAATGTGCTCCACTCCCTACACCTAAGACATGTGACTGTTTTACTTTTTAGTTATGAAATTGATGACTGCTCTGGTGGATGTCGCCCTTTTGACAAGCGTCAACTGCGACAACTGTTTGCGACAGTACGAGGCGGAGCGACTGAAAGCTCGCGACAAGCGAGCTAACGAGCGCCTTGAAGTGCTAGTTGCTAAGAGGCAGGAGCTGGAAGAAAACATGGAAGAGATCAAGAACATGCTCTCCTACATGTTCAAGTCTGTGTTCGTACATAGATACAGGTTAGCCACATTCTGCTGCAGTAATAACTAAAACAAACCAAACAAAACAAAACTCCTAACTAAATTTTTAACATCAATATTTTTGTTGGCCAGGGACACATTACCTGACATCCGAGCTATAACTATGGCTGAAATAGGCATCTGGATGGAAAAGTTTCCAGCTCATTTCTTAGATGATCTGTACCTCAAATATATTGGCTGGACACTGCATGACAAGGTTAGTAGTACTAAAGGTTGTAGCAGACAAACATGTGATTTCTGCCTGCTATGTTGAGCACAAAGATTAAGCAACCTGGATGCTTACTCTTAAAACCAATCTCAATGTCAATGCAATAAAATCTCAATAATAATTCAATGTCAAAACTATACAACCCCTATCGTAGCTATTAATGTAGCATTCAGAACAGGGTTGTTGCGGATCCACTTTTTTCCACATCCGCGGATGCGAATTCTAAGAGGCTCACATCCTCTGATGCGGATGCGTACAGAAAACTTAAGGGTTGGTTTGTTAGAGAAAGAAACACAGTATTATTTATCATTTTTTATTTAATAATAAAGTAGTGAATGAATTATTTATAGTAATTATTTATTTTAATAATTAAATTTGAAAAGTGGAGCATTATATTTTATAGAAAGTAGAATGGCCTCCTTTCGTAATCCAGCCTGTTTCGCAAGGGTTCGTATATTAATCCTGCGCTACTAAAGAACTGTGAGAAGCTGATAAAAATTTGCGTGCTATTTTAGATACGTGAGTGTCAGAGTGTCGTGGTGGCCTGGAGGTTTAAGACGCTCGCTTCTCATGCATGAGGGTGCGGGTTCGAAACCTACCAACGGCAAGTACCAATGTGACTTTTTCTGAGTTATATGTACTTTCTAAGATTATTTAGACACCACTGACAAACGGTGAAGGAAAAACATCGTGAGGAAACCTGGACTTTATGATTTCTAATTAAGTTTGAAATCGCCAACCCGCATTGAGCAAGCGTGGTGATTAACGCTCTAACCTTCTCCGTGTGAGAAGAGGCTTTGCTCAGCAGTGGGCATTTATAGGCTGTTGATGATGATGATCATGATTTTAGATACAATTTTGAACTCTCTTTAATTAGCACTCCACCATTTAAGAGGACTCCAATTTAAATTAACTCGCTTCTTGTTGCGGAAAGTAAGTAGCTCCTTTGAGAATTGTGTCAAGAATTTCTGGTGTTTCTTGACTTTCATCGTCACTTGTTGAATCGAGAATCGTGGCAAGATCACAAATTAAACAGGGACTGACGTCCTGTACCTGAAGTCCCTGTTCGTGCCGTATCTATTTCCATAGATTCTGTCATTCTCATTTTCTTCACCGTTTCGGTACTTGGAAAAGTTGGAGATATTGTTCGAGAAGCCAATTTGTCGGCCCATTCTCAAATATGTTTCATTACCTACTAGCTTCTGCCCGCGACTTCGTACGCAGTCCCGTTTTCTCCTATACCCGTAAGATTTTCAGGTTTTTTTCTGTCGTAAGAACCTTCGCCTGACAATAACAAACAACAAAAAAAAAAGATCAATTAAATCGGTCTAGCCGTTCTCAAGTTATGGCGTGACAACGGGAAACGGGTTTCAGTTTAATAATATATAGATTTTTCATTGCGATTTCTTCCGTTTGTTGTCCACTGGTTGAAATCACAGTGTGTTTTATTCATTAGTAGTAGGGTAATGGACACAGATACAAAAATATTCCCTGGATAAGAAAAATAGATCTCACATGGTTAGAAGCCTGTACTAGGATAATCCTGTGTCACAGGCGAGAGTAGATCTAACATAATTATAATTTTATTGTAATACATTCTTTTTTTACAAACATAATACTTGACATAATTCTGACAAACTAAAATATGACTATTTAATATACATACATACATACATAGCCTCACGCCTTATGCTCCCGGAAGAGATAGGCAGAGGTGAAACATCTTAAGTGTAACATGACAATATAGTGTAGGTAGTTAGCTTAGGTATGCAATACTCTGATAATTAAAATTATGATTTATATAACACAGAAACATATTATTTGTCACTATAGTCTAAGAATTACTTGCATCGGTAGAGATATAAACGAGGTTAGAGTCCACAATCGTACACTTGCTGTTTTAGTACAAATTACAATAATGTGCTTAGACAGCAACTAGGTGATGAATAAGTCAACCTGTCTATCTTGCGCAACTGTAATACATAAACTTATAGCGTTCTTACGTGTCTCCATAGTCTACCGAGTTTATGTACCTTTTTTCGGCCATAACTTTTGCAGGACATTCAGTAGCACCAGTCATGTGATTATGGGGCTTCTTGAAGTGAACGCAAGTAGCACATTTCGGTTCATCTGACTTTTTTGGGCAATCTTTTATGGAATGATCCTGTTCGCCACAATGTCCGCAAGTAAAAGAGGTCTGCCGACATGATTTAGCAGCATGTCCGTACTGATGGCACTTGAAGCACCTGGTCACCAGAGTGAAGTCGCGAACAGGGCATGATGACCAATTTATAAAGACTCGGTCCTGGGATATTAGGACTTTTCGAATGACTGCAGTTACTTCGATCACATAATTGCAGGTCTCAGCATCTAATCCATGATTTATGGCTTAACCTTGTTGTCGTCAAGAAAGTGTCAAGACTGCAGTTTTCCAACTTGTCTGCCAGATTTTGGTGGTATAAGCATGGTAACACGTCGATGTCGGACATAGCGGATGGCACTCCTATGATGACGACCCTGGGCTTTCTTTTCTTCGGCTCATCGATAGTTAGGCCTGAACTTATAAGTTGCGCTGACTGTCTTAATTTTACTATATCGCCTTTTGACTCGGTACTGATAATGACGCCGCCGTTTTTAGTTTTGTGGAGGCCTCTAACTTGTAATTTCATTTCTTCAGGGCGGATAATTTTTTGGACCAGTATTTTCGTCTCATCACTCGTCTTAGTTTTGTCGTTGGGATAAATGACTACAGAACTTACTTTTAAGGGCTGGATGAAATTATTCGCACCTTTTTTTACCATATCGGCGAAAGAGTTTATTCGGGCAGGTATAGGAGTTTCAGCAATTCTCTGTTGAAGATCTTTAAGCTGCAGGGAGAGGTCTAATTGATTCTCAAGATTACAAGCACTTTAGTGGGCAAGTAGGGCTCTGGCTTTGAGGGATTGATAAAGTACTGCCATCTGTGAAGTCCCGTTACTCACTAGGAGAGAGCATAGGGCGTTGACTCGCAGCTTTTGTTCCGAGTTCATTTTGCCATCACTGACAATATTGCATATGTCAGTAAGGGTCTGGTCGATTGTCGTTAGCCACTTCTGGATCTCGGGCGTCGCGACAACTTCAGGAGCATCGGTACTTTGGGTCGGTGGTTGTAAGGTCGATGCAGATGTAGATGCAGGTGTACTAGGCGGAGAACGCACAACCCGGTTACTCTGGGCAAAAGGGCTGTTTTCCATGATGCAAAGTATTCACTTGTCAATTACAGAACATTGTCAATTCACACTTTTACACGATGACGAACGTTTTGTCCAGTATTAATGTGCAATTGTTAATCTAGGTCACGATATTGCAATCGTAATTATTTTATTTTATTTTCTTATAAGTTAATCAAGACGTCCGATTCATATGAAAGTACAACAATAAAATACGTCCAAATTTCACTATGCGTAGGTGGCATAGTTCACTTATCCATGTAGTAAATAACACTTTACTTAAGTACGTAATACGAATGTACGTACCACATATTACGTAAACAATACAGTTAGCTCAGTTCTTAACAAAAACCAATAAAATCAAACGTGTGCTTCAGTTCTTATCACTTGTCACAACTACTCACTAGTAATTACAACAAAACAATAGCGAGACGGGTCACTGTCACTGATTCACCGAAGTCCAAAACAAAAATCATTGCTTTCCTGGTTGACACGTGCCTCTTGCCGGGACCACCCCTTTCTTTCTTGTTGCGACCTGCTACAAATTCGCATTCGCATCAGCTTTGCATCGATTTATGCGGATGCGGATGTCAAAATCAATGCGGATGAGGATGCGAATATTCGCAACATCCCTGATTTAGAGTACGAAATATAAAGTTAAACTCAATACCAATTAGTTCATTCATTATCCACGCAATATGGATGCATTGGGCGCCAGTGTTGCAAGTCAAGAGTACGCATTTTCACAAAGTCAATGTCGATCGATCGGAATTGGATTGAAGAGTGAGCCCGGTGGTGTGTTGCAGGTGGGCGAGGTCAGACTGCGTTGCCTCCAAGCTCTGCAGCCTCTGTACGAGTGTGAGGAGTTGAAGGGCAAGTTGGAACTGTTCACATCCAAGTTCAAGGACCGCATCGTGTCCATGACGCTCGACAAGGAGACTGAGGTTGCAGTGCACGCTGTTAAGTTGGTTATTGCCATTCTAAAGTAAGTTATTATTGTAGTCACTGTAGTTGACATGTTGAATTCTTCAAAAGCTGCGCCGAGTCTATGCATTTTGTTTACAATAGTGTGGCACGTATGTACTAGCTTGAATATGACGCGATGCTAGTCCGTGGCACTCAGTAGCAGTGTCGCAGATGCCGCATGCACCCGGACGTGCTGACGGACAAGGACTGCGAGAACGTGTACGAGCTGGTGTACTCGTCGTGGCGCGGCGTGGCGGCGGCGGCGGGCGAGTTCCTCAACGTGCGCCTGTTCCGCGCCGAGGAGCCGGCGCCGGCCGCGCGCTCGCGCCGCGGCAAGCTGCGCCTGCCCAACACGCCGCTCGTCCGGGACCTCGTGCAGTTCTTCATCGAGTCGGAGGTATTTTATATTTGCAATTCTACCTGTCACTTTTATGGAAATCTAATAATACGAATCTACATCATTTTGTTGCTACGCTCAAATTTAATTGACGAAACTAGTATTAGTGGTTTCCACTTCATTTCATACTAATATTGTAAAGGTTTGCTTACGGTTCTATGTATCATTGTGGTCTTCAATCTTAATGATGAGACATTTTGTGTAAAGTCACAAGCCAACCGCCAACCAATGAATTTTTAATTATTTCTTTCAATTCAATCTTTTAGTTCGATTTACTGGTAAAAGCAGATTAGTTGTGCTTTTCTTAAATATATTTATAATAGATGAAGCTGAAATAATGAAGCTGGTTAATCAAAGCTTTCAAGATGGCCAGTTTCCGGACTAAGTGGCTTTAATAAAACCAGTACATAAAAAAGGTGATACATATTGCAAGCAACTATTAACCCATAGCACTGCTACCTGCTTGCTGTAGAAAATAAGTTGTTCAATACTTTTCGTATGAAATTACGGAAGTACCACTTTCGTAAGTTAGCTGCAGCGTATTATATACCTATGAATTCTCATGTATTATTAAGTATTCAATATAAATCTGAGCTGTTAAGAAATATCACGGAAAAATGGCATTTACGAAATAAATCAAAGAATAATTAAAAATTAAGAAATATAAGAAAATAAAATCATGACATGGAAACAGCGGTATTTTAAAATAACACGTACCGCGGTTTTACTACATCAGTCTCATAAAAAACTAAAAAAGTTATCAATTTAATATTCCAAAACACTCACCTGCAAAATCAGGTTTCTGTAATTTAGTTAGGAATTTTCTCCAAATTAGAAGAAGAAAAGAAGAACAAGAAAAAAAAATGAAAGTATATTAATTCTGGATGTACCCTTTATGTTTTAGTTACACGAGCATGGTGCTTACCTGGTGGACTCTCTGATTGAGTCCAACCCAATGATGAAGGACTGGGAGTGCATGACCGACTTACTGCTGGAGGAGGCTGGCCCTAACGAGGAAGCTCTCGACAACCGACAGGTGAGCACTGCTCTGTGTGTGTGCAGTACGTGTGTGTGTGTGTATACAACACAGTGTCGTTGCAGGAGTCGTCCCTGATCGAGCTCATGGTGTGCTGCGTGCGCCAGGCCAGCACGGGCGAGCCGCCCGTGGGCCGCGGGCCCAGTCGGAAACATCACCACATGCTGTCCAAGGACCAGGCCAAGGTACCCGCTCGCTGCCATGCCCATGTCGTGGGTAACAATTAGTGCCTTTCAGTGCGACCAGTACACGTAACTGTGGACACAGGTGGTGAGCGACGACCGCGCGCGGATGACGGCGCACTTCATGGTGACGTTGCCGGCCCTGCTCGACAAGTTCGGCGCCGACCCCGAGAAGCTCGCCAACCTCGTTGCCATCCCGCAGTACTTCGACCTGGAGCTGTACACCACGCAGCGCCAGGAGGGCAACCTGGCGCTGCTGCTGGGCAAGCTGCGCGACGTGGTGCGCGTGCAGACGGAGGCCGAGGTGCTGGAGACGGCGGCGCGCACGCTGGAGCTGCTCTGTCGCGAGCACTGCGCCGTCTACTCGCGCTGCAACGTGGCGCGCGCCACCGTCACCGACATGTGCGTGGACCGCTACAAGGAGGCCATCGACGACTACCGCAGCCTCATCGAGGGCGGCGAGACGCCCGACGCCGACGAGCTCTTCAACGTCATCAACTCGCTGCGCAAGGTGTCCATCATGTACATGTGCCACAACCTCAACGACACCAACATCTGGGACTCTCTGTTCGAGGACCTGCCCAAGTGCGTCAAGGAAAACGAGTCGCAGATGCCACCGCAGGTAAGTGTCGACTATTGGTGCGGGCAGGGCGGTACTGACGCAGGGCGCGGGCGGGCGTCCATGACGCGGTGTTACTGACGCGGGCTGTCGCGGGGCGGTTCAGACGCGTGGCGGGACCGACGCGGGGCGGTACTGACTCGGGCGGTACTGTCGCAGGCGGTACAGACGCGTGGCGGGACCGACGCGGGGCGGTACTGACTCGGGAGGTACTGACGCAGGCGCTGGTGTACGTGGTGCGTGCGTGCTACTACTCGTTGCTGTGGGCGCTGCACGGGGTGGGGGTGCGGGTGGGGCGGTACAGACGCGTGGCGGGACCGACGCGGGGCGGTACTGACTCGGGCGGTACTGACGCAGGCGCTGGTGTACGTGGTGCGTGCGTGCTACTACTCGTTGCTGTGGGCGCTGCACGGGGTGGGGGCGCGGGTGGGGCGGTACTGTCGCGGGGCGGTACAGACGCGTGGCTGGACCGACGCGGGGCGGTACTGACTCGGGCGGTACTGACGCAGGCGCTGGTGTACGTGGTGCGTGCGTGCTACTACTCGTTGCTGTGGGCACTGCAAGGGGTGGGGGCGCGGGTGGGGCGGTACTGTCGCGGGGCGGTACAGACGCGTGGCGGGACCGACGCGGGGCGGTACTGACTCGGGCGGTACTGACGCAGGCGCTGGTGTACGTGGTGCGTGCCTGCTACTACTCGTTGCTGTGGGCACTGCAAGGGGTGGGGGCGCGGGTAGGGCGGTACTGTCGCGGGGCGGTACAGACGCGTGGCGGGACCGACGCGGGGCGGTACTGACTCGGGCGGTACTGACGCAGGCGCTGGTGTACGTGGTGCGTGCGTGCTACTACTCGTTGCTGTGGGCGCTGCACGGGGTGGGGCGGTACTGACTCGGGCGGTACTGACGCAGGCGCTGGTGTACGTGGTGCGTGCGTGCTACTACTCGTTGCTGTGGGCGCTGCACGGGGTGGGGGCGCGGGTGGGGCGGTACTGACTCGGGCGGTACTGACGCAGGCGCTGGTGTACGTGGTGCGTGCGTGCTACTACTCGTTGCTATGGGCGCTGCACGGGGTGGGGGCGCGGGTGGGGCGGTACTGTCGCGGGGCGGTACAGACGCGTGGCGGGACCGACGCGGGGCGGTACTGACTCGGGCGGTACTGACGCAGGCGCTGGTGTACGTGGTGCGTGCGTGCTACTACTCGTTGCTGTGGGCGCTGCACGGGGTGGGGGCGCGGGTGGGGCGGTACTGACTCGGGCGGTACTGACGCAGGCGCTGGTGTACGTGGTGCGTGCGTGCTACTACTGCTACTACTCGTTGCTGTGGGCGCTGCAAGGAGTAGGGGCGCGGGTAGGGCGGTACTGTCGCGGGGCGGTACAGTCGCGTGGCGGGACCGACGCGGGGCGGTACTGACTCGGGCGGTACTGACGCAGGCGCTGGTGTACGTGGTGCGTGCGTGCTACTACTCGTTGCTGTGGGCGCTGCACGGGGTGGGGGCGCGGGTGGGGCGGTACTGTCGCGGGGCGGTACAGACGCGTGGCTGGACCGACGCGGGGCGGTACTGACTCGGGCGGTACTGACGCAGGCGCTGGTGTACGTGGTGCGTGCGTGCTACTACTGCTACTACTCGTTGCTGTGGGCGCTGCAAGGGGTGGGGGCGCGGGTAGGGCGGTACTGTCGCGGGGCGGTACAGACGCGTGGCGGGACCGACGCGGGGCGGTACTGACTCGGGCGGTACTGACGCAGGCGCTGGTGTACGTGGTGCGTGCGTGCTACTACTGCTACTACTCGTTGCTGTGGGCGCTGCAAGGGGTGGGGGCGCGGGTAGGGCGGTACTGTCGCGGGGCGGTACAGACGCGTGGCGGGACCGACGCGGGGCGGTACTGACTCGGGCGGTACTGACGCAGGCGCTGGTGTACGTGGTGCGTGCGTGCTACTACTCGTTGCTGTGGGCGCTGCACGGGGTGGGGGCGCGGGTGGGGCGGTACTGTCGCGGGGCGGTACAGACGCGTGGCTGGACCGACGCGGGGCGGTACTGACTCGGGCGGTACTGACGCAGGCGCTGGTGTACGTGGTGCGTGCGTGCTACTACTCGTTGCTGTGGGCGCTGCACGGGGTGGGGGCGCGGGTGGGGCGGTACTGTCGCGGGGCGGTACAGACGCGTGGCTGGACCGACGCGGGGCGGTACTGACTCGGGCGGTACTGACGCAGGCGCTGGTGTACGTGGTGCGTGCGTGCTACTACTCGTTGCTGTGGGCGCTGCACGGGGTGGGGGCGCGGGTGGGGCGGTACTGTCGCGGGGCGGTACAGACGCGTGTTTGGACCGACGCGGGGCGGTACTGACTCGGGCGGTACTGACGCAGGCGCTGGTGTACGTGGTGCGTGCGTGCTACTACTCGTTGCTGTGGGCACTGCAAGGGGTGGGGGCGCGGGTGGGGTGGTACTGTCGCGGGGCGGTACAGACGCGTGTTTGGACCGACGCGGGGCGGTACTGACTCGGGCGGTACTGACGCAGGCGCTGGTGTACGTGGTGCGTGCGTGCTACTACTCGTTGCTGTGGGCGCTGCACGGGGTGGGGGCGCGGGTGGGGCGGTACTGTCGCGGGGCGGTACAGACGCGTGTTTGGACCGACGCGGGGCGGTACTGACTCGGGCGGTACTGACGCAGGCGCTGGTGTACGTGGTGCGTGCGTGCTACTACTCGTTGCTGTGGGCACTGCAAGGGGTGGGGGCGCGGGTGGGGCGGTACTGTCGCGGGGCGGTACAGACGCGTGTTTGGACCGACGCGGGGCGGTACTGACTCGGGCGGTACTGACGCAGGCGCTGGTGTACGTGGTGCGTGCGTGCTACTACTCGTTGCTGTGGGCGCTGCACGGGGTGGAGGCGCGGCCGGAGGCGGGCGCGGCGGCGGCGCTGCGCGAGCGCCTGCAGGGCTACGCGGCGCACTGCAAGGACATCGTGGCGCGCGGCATCACGGCGGAGCTGAAGGAGGAGGCCTACACGAGCCTGTGCGACCTGCTCATCCTGTTCGCGGAGCACTTGGTGACGCTGCATCACCCGGGGGACCCGGACATGCGCCAGCTCGTGTTTGAGCCGGACACGGAGCTCTGCGACATGCTCAACGCCTTCATCCAAGAGTTTGTCTTCGTCCAGCACAACTACGGTAAGCTTTCCTAGTTTACGCAAGTTCTTTTTATTGTGACGATATCTGTTGCACCACTATTATTCAATAGTATTTCTCTACTTCCCGATACCACTTTGCGAATTGATTCATGCGTCGGTTCATTGCTTGTACTTTTTGGTAATGGTCCAATAAGGCTAAAAGCTCGAAAAATAATATTCACATTACTTCATTCGCAGGTTTATTCGGTTTATCTTCTTCATGACCTTTCAATACCATATACTTTGTCTGTACGAATAAATCGCATTAGTGAGGTATACCATTCTGTGACTTCATTCGAATACGTTGTCGTCTGATTATAAGTGAGCGAGTTTAGATCATTTGGCGTCAGACGTTCATGGATAGTTTCTGGTCAAAAATAACTAGAGGTATTTATTAACATATGCAATTTGTACTGGTGAAGAAACAGGGTTCGAAAATATCCGAAATTTGTAATGAATATCAAAATATCGGATATTTATGATATACAGGCTGTCCCTGAAATCGGTTATCAAATGGCACCAGGTGATTGGCAAGGTTCCAACAGTTATCAAAAATTGCAGAAAAAATTTCTGTATTTTTTGATAGGGTTTTAGGTGCGCTTTGGGTACACTGCAATAAATTCTAGTAAGTCCAAATAAATTGTTCAAAACGGAACTGAACGGCAAATTTTTTTGTGTGGAATTTTGAAATACTATAGGGAGTTGTATATCACTTCAGAATCCTTGTTAAATGCGCCAACTGGTGAAATTTGCCACTACTAGTATAGTAAATTTTTTTTTCAATACAGTCACTTAAAGTCAGTTGAAAAGCTTATTGTGAAGACTTGGTTCGTCAAACAATAATATCAACAATGATATCGTATGCAAAAATACAGACGAAAAAATAAAGAACTAGCAGCATGAGTCAAGAGACTGGCACAGGGCGTACTTTTTCGTGGATACACATAATTCGTTGTATTTTAAAAACTGTCTTTGATTTTTTTTTATTTTTCTGATACCTGTTGCAACCTTGTCTATCATCTGGTGCCGTCTACTTCAGGGACACCTGTATATCAAGATATATATGCATTGAGAAACATCACGCCTCTTGTTGAAAAACTGTCCTATGATACAAACGGATAAGTAAAAATAGATCAGAATTTAGATACACATCGGCTGCGTGTCGTCGCAGGCATAGTTAGGTGGTACCATGTGTTATGTGACTGTTCACATAAGTGACAGAACAAACTGAGCGAACATCGTGTTGGCGAGAAAAAATATGCATTATGACCGCGAGGCCGGCGTGTAGTAGTCGGCGCGCTGCCATAACGGGTTGTTGTGTTGCATGTGGCGGGCGGCGCCGCGCGACGTGGGTAAGCACTTGCTCCGCTCGTTCCGCACTAGATACACACCGACGGCGTATTTTACCTTAGTAATGCCCACGGCCGGGGCGGGCGGACCTCGCCGCCGCGCTACTATAATGCATATTTTTGTCTCGATGCGACGCCCGGAAGTCGTTCTCGTTTCGCGCAGTCTCGTTTGTGTATCACTTAACATTACTAAGGGAAAATTGTCGCGCCCGCTTCATACACGCAATCCGACACCGGTGGCGAATAAACCAATGCACTCCGCGGCGGGAGGACAGCGCGACCTTCGGCCTGATAACGGGCAGTGGGACCTGGGTACCGGGGACCCGATCATATTTTGGTGGCGTCGGTATTCGCTCCCGGTATCGAATTGCGTTACTATTGTATAACACATTTAACAAGTTTTTGGTTTGAGCATGCGTTGTGCAAGGTCTCTATTGCGATGACCGAATTATGTTTAACTAATTCATATGTAACAAATTATTTTATTTTGCGTTCATTTTTAATTTCGCCGAGTAATGCAATGGCTGCATTGCCACGTGTTGCGACGCCTGGCAACCACCAAAGAGTCACTAGTTACAAGTATGCACGCGTCTGACGATGCTGTATTATAGTGGCTGTAGCTAATTAGTCCTCATTACCTACAACTACGACCTGGCTAACTGCTTCACTTCGTGTCGTGTGTCAGATTGCCAGACTGTAGTTACTCCAGGCTTGTGTACTACACAGGGGTTGCGGGCGTGTACTGGCGCTTGTTGTCTATGCGTAGTGACTAGAGTGATTAGAGTGACTAGCGAGTCACTCCCCGTAGCGTAGTGTCTGCATGCCGCTGTAACTCTGCATTGTGCCCAGTAGACATCACCTGTCGGTGTCCGCTCCGTCTCACCGTACTGATGATTTAGTGTCTTTGTTATAATGTGGTTCAGTGTCACTCGATATGGCAGTAATTATGTTCTATACCGTGTTACATTGGCCGCTCTCGCAAGTTGTATATGAAGCAAGCCTAATTAGTGTTAACAATGGTAAACATAAAATATAGAAAAGAAAAGACACTAAACCGTTACGTGTGGATAGTATGGTGGTGGTCGCGTGAGTGTGATGTATATAGCCGAGTGCGTGTTGCAGACGGTCAAGACGAGAGACGTATCGAGGAACTCCACAAGCGACGCAACTTCCTGGCCGCCTACTGCAAGCTCATCGTCTACAACGTCGCGCCCATCCGACGCGCTGCAGACGTCTTCAAGCATTACATCAAGGTCAGCTTATGATCAAATTGCTAAGATTTCATTGACCTAAGTTTGTATGTACCTTAGTATGTAGACGATAGTATGTTGATAAAAAATATTTATTTATTTACAGTGCTACAATGATTATGGCGATATAATCAAGGCGACACTGAGCAAGGCCCGCGAGATTAACAAATTGAACTGTGCGCTGACTATGGAGTTGGCCATGCAGGCGCTGTTCAACGACATGTTGCAGAAACACGCCGGCACCACGCCGCATCGACAGATGCCCGAGATGTTGGAGCTCAAGGTGAGATCCAGAGATACAGAGAAGTATAAATGTATAAGATCGCGCGGCGCGGGTCGCCTACAACGCAGCGTGTTACAGGAGCTGGCCAAGCGGTTCTCCGTGATGTTCGGGCTGGACGCCGTGAAGAACCGCGAGGCGCTGACGGCGCTGCACCGCGCCGGCATCGCCTTCGCGGCGCTGGAGCAAGGCAGCGCCAGCGGGCCGCCGCCGCGCCTGCTGTTCCTGGAGGCGCTGGCCGAGTTCTCGGGCAAGTTGCTGCGCCAGGACAAGCGCCACGTGCTGCGCTGCCTGGACGCGCGGCTGGGCGGCGCGCTGCCGGGCGCGGGCCGCGCCGACGACTGGGCGGCGCTGCTGGCCTACCGCGGCTCGCTGCTCACGGACGCGCCCGACGAGCGCCCGCCGCCCGCGCGCAAGCACTACGCGCGCCGCCCCAGTGCGTACTCGCCACGACCTGCTAGCGTCGCCCACTATATACCTTTCTTAAACAACCTATCTTTGTTCGGCATTGCAGGAGGGCAGAACGAGGACGAAGAGGCAGACGACAACGTGGAGTCTGACCAGGAGCAGCCCGGGTGACAGGGACGGGGGACGCCCACTGTCCCAGTAGTGTAGTCCAGTTAGTGGGACAGTCATTGTGGGACAGGGACCACTTTATTGACTCATTCCCTGAACACCATGTTTTGTTAATTTATGTATTTTTAAGGAAAAGGGCATTGACACAGTTTCACCACAAATAAAAAAAAATTATAAACACTAAACAATTCCTTATATTTTTATAAATAGAATAGACTCTGAAAATATTTGTGTTGTTGATTAACAAGTAACTGTTCGGTAGCAACTTGATGACGTTACATTGAATAATAACGCCAGTCACACTGAAGTAAAACATTAAATAAAGTCTGAAACCCCTTAGAATGAGCATCTAGCTTCACTTCTAAATTTTTGTTGTTGATGTTCAAAAGTGCCTTCCTGGTCAAATTGGAATAAATGATTTTTACTTTCACTTTGATAAAATTATAAAGAAATGAATATATATAAAATAAAACACACTATATTAATAATACCAAAGCCGACGACTGGCATGAGCATTACGTTTATAATATAACGTAACGTTTAAGGCGAACGTGTTATCCTCTTGTCTATTGAAAGTTGCGGCCAATATGTGTTTATACTGGGAGCCGGTGGTTCAACAGATAAAAAGAAATGTAGTGTTATATCAAATAATATTCGTTCTTATATCGAATTATTGTTACGACGAAATGTTTCAAATTAGTCGTCGCCTTTATAAATGTAACTGAAGTGGTGGAATCCTGTCAAAGTTCTTTTCCCCATATATAAATTTGTCATAAATCCAATTGATTTATAAAAACCACACGTTGAAATTTACAATTTGTTTTTAGTTGGTACAGGAAATGTAATGTTGGCTTATATCGAATTGTTCCAGTTGCATAATTATAATATATTGTATTTTTATAATAAATTCCATTTGTAATATCTAATTGTTTTATTGCATTCACACTTGATTCTAATTGTCACGAAAACTGTGCTCATCGCCACAGTGTAGATAGTGTAACGTACATATCTCTGTAGTAGTATGTGGTACACTATATTGTACAAAACTGAATAAAATTAGGGCCACGATTTTTAAATGTAAAGCGATAAATATGTCTCATTGAACCGTTTCATAATGGTTGCAGTAATTAGAGGATATTAAGGAAGAATAGATATAAGTATCATGCATAAAGTATACCGTCTGTTCCATGTTTCGAATACGAAGATTCATTGCGATATTGCGAACACAAATTGTCGAGTTCAATTACGTCACACAAATTTCATGATTTTTTGCTCCTCCCTCCGTCCTCTTCGCGTCATAATTGTGAGACCCCACCTCCCTAGTGTGACGTCACATTTTACATACAAGACAGCGGTTCCAAAATAATTATTTAATAATATTAGCATCAGATGTGTACCCAGGTATGTTTGAGGTTTTTGTAAATTAATAGTTGAAAATTCGTGTTAACAGATTATAATAGTTTTTGAAATATGAAGTCACGGAGTTTAGGTTCCTCCCTACACCTTTTCACACAATGTCACACTTCATGGACGGGTCCCTCCTCTTTAACGTAATTTATTGATGGAAGTTATGAAAATTTGGCTACTTGACGGTAGATGGCGCAGGCACGAACCTTAAAATTTGATAAATACTATCCAGAATTAAATTATAACTATAGTGAATCACAATACTTATTAATTTAGAATTTGATCGCAGAAAATAATTCATAACTTCCACACTTGTAAATTTGGATTCGAATTTAGGAACATGAGAATGGCAAAATATCGACGTCTACGACGACTACGACGACGACTAGTTATGTATTTTAATTTTTGAACAGTTCAATAGAAATCACGTTGGTTTCTTTAGGAAATAACATCAAATACTAACGTTTCTTTTTATGAATATACCTATTACTAAAAAAATGTTCCTTTATAATGCCTACACTACACCCGGGCATAAGTTACAGGGAAGTGCAGGGAAGGAATATAGTATAGATAGACAATATGCTCGTCGGCAGCTGGATTATAATTTTAAAGTGTTTTTGTTCCTTTAGGTATTTACTAATTTCGCTTTCTTCGAGTTTGATATATTCGTTCTGTTACCACTTGTTATGTCATCTTGATTCTAAGTTTGTCAGTAGATGGCGACATCTAAGTGCAACTTTGTACTCAAATGATTGACACGCCTAATGTAAAAGTGTAACTTTGCAACCCATATTTTGCAGAATTAAATATTGAAATAAAATGAAATATGTAAATTTTCTTTTCTTTTCGCTCCGATGACGTTGTTTACCATTCAGTGTTCGTAAAGTGTCCAAACACATTGAACAAGTAGGTAGGTACTCACAGGGTGCAGAACTATTCACAACTATTCTCCGAGTAAGTCAAGTCTGCGAGTAATGTGTTTTCCAATTGTACGGCCTTTCTATGGCTTGTTTTCGAAAAAAATATCAAAATTTACCAAACTGATACGAGTGGGAATCGAACCGCGATCATGGATGGATGCGAGCATGGATCATAAATATCTAAGTTTAGCGCCACCTATCGGAAGCTTATGGTTGACCCAATTACCTAGGTAAGTATTCATAACATGCAGATATACGGTAAAATGAAATAAAATAAACAGTTTGACCGAATGGTCGCAAGTGGCACTGCCGAGCAAGGGGTCTCGGGTTCGATTATCGAGTCGGGTAAAGTACTACTGGGTTTTTAAAAAATCTCAGTAGAAGAGTAGAGTATCTAGTAATCAGGTTTGATGTTCGTGGGTATAATATATGTTACATGGGGTTTCTAGAAGTGTATTAACCCATGGTATGTATACGTGGAACGTAGATCTATGCGAGACACAATGCGTGTGCTAATGTGTCTCATACCTATAGGTAAGTACTTACCTACCGACATTCATGCGGCGTAGGGCCGATATTTACAACGCCAGATACATTTAACTGACGAATAACTTTGAACATTTGACAATTCGTCCACACTAAAACCTGTCAAATGTCAATTTTATTCTTCAGTTCAAAATTAACTGATGATTGCAAAATCGGCTCTTAACTGTAGTGTAGGTAATAATAACGAGTTGATTGTGTGAATAACTTTGTGAGGTGTTTGGGGTAGGTAGATTTGGTGGACATGACATTAGGTATGTTCATCCAAAACCTAATTGCAAGCACAATAAAATGCCTATAATATTATGATGAGAATTAAATAGTTAGACTAATAGTCAACGGGATGGCAGCAGGTGTACGAGCGCGTTTGGTTTATTATGCTCGTTGCTTGCAGGCTATTCTCTACCGTCTGCTGCCTGAAGCACCAAGTAACACTAGTCCTGTATATATTTACAAAGGTGTTAGGTGGCGCTGTAACGTTGGCGTGTATGTACTTGTGTAGTGGGTTAGTTAGGGGCGGGAGGCGGTCGAGGCGGCGCGCGCGCAGGCCCCGCCTGGCCTCGGCCGCGCCCCGGGCCCCGGGCCCCGCGCCCCGCGCTCCCTCTTACTAACGTTGCATGTAAGCAATAAGTTTATTTGTTTGTTGCTGACTCGACATAGCTACAGCCCACTAGTATCATCGTATTATTACATTTTTGTATTAGATAGATATCGGCATACCTAAGCAAGATAGATACGTTTTGAATCATTATTTTTATTTTTTCCATTATGATGTAGTAGTTAAGTAACTATTTTGTCCCCAATTTTTGACGAAGGGCTCATTGTTTGGATAGCAACTATGTAATTGTGTGTGTGTGTGTGCGTGTGTGTGAGCACGAATGTCGCGGTCATTACCCTATTATTACTTATACTTAATTACTTATCAGGTGTAGGTATACCTATTAGGTAAGTACCTACGTCAATACGTTCAATGTATACTTACGCCTTACGTTCATAAGGTTTCATGAAAACAATTAATGGAAACAGAACATCTTATTTTTTGCATTATTTAATAACATTAACAGTATCACGTAGGTAGGTACATACTTACTGCACCTCATACTAACCACAGCTATAACACATCAATAACAAAATTAATAAATTAATAAACTTTGTACACTTTTATGAAAATAATAGAATAAAAAATATAAATTACAATCTTTTCTATTTAGTATCACACGCGCATGCGCGTTTACACCACTAGGAACCCAAGCAGGCTATATTTACATCTGCTTTAAATTTTGCCATTTTATGAATTAGTTAACATAAACATTAGGTACTACAGAATAACAACGATGACGTAATAACGCAACACTACCCTGTGCGGTGAGATCTGACGTCGTGATGCACAACAAATACTCGGCGATTACAATACTTGGAGTAACAAAGTAACAAGAGTCACTGTGACTCGGCGGCGGTGCTGACGCTGTGCCTGATGCAGGAGCAGCCGACGGACACGTTGATGACGTAGGGGCGGAACGATTTGGCTTTCATCACTAGCACGGAGTCCTGAACTTCGGTGCATGAGAACTGCGCGCCGCTGGCCAGTGGGAATGCGCCGCAGCAGCGCATACGCAGGCCTTTAGCGGCCGGACACATCTCGTACGGGTCCGCGGCGCACTTGATGACTTTAATCGTTTTTGGGATTCTGTCCAGATCCTCGTCAATTTCCACCACTGTCCTGCAAACGGCTTTGTTAATTGCTATAGGAAGCGTCATGCTGTTAGGCTTGGCAGACACGAAGGTAGCGGCTAGCGGTAGCGCCAGCGCCGCTATGATGATACAATTCCGGTACGACATGTTCATTGAGGAAAATGCGTCGGGCTCGTCCTCGTCCGTTGAGATAACTCGTGAAATGTTGCGGTGAGCCGCTCGTGCGCTGTTATATAGGTATCCGCCGGCCGACGCACACAGCTGTGTCATCACTACTACCTCTTCCTTACATACCTACATTTCAAACATCAGAAATTCCAATTTGCGTATTTGTAACATTTTACGGAAAAGTAGGTAAGAACCGAGGTATATCATCTTTCCGTATATAAAAATTATTATTGACCGAATGAGATTATCTATAAATAATTAACAGATACAGCTGTACAATAGGCAGCCGTAAGTAGGCCCTTAACGCATGCGCGTGTATCATTTCTTTTATGTAGATACTTAGTTCACAGCACCGTGAACATCGCGTAGCCACAGACGTCGTACATCGAGTATGAATATAAGCCCCTAGCACGGCTTGAGGCCAGTAGAGTTACTTCGCTCAATAGTTAGGTCAAAGTCAAAGTCAAAGTCAAAATCATTTATTTCAATTAGACCAGGATGGCACTTTTGAACGTCAAACAACAAAAATTTATAAGTGAAGCTAGTTGCTCATTCCAAGGCCTATGGAGAAGAACGAGCAAGAAACTCCATAGGTTACTCTTTTTCAATCAGGTTTTCAATAGAATTCTCTAGTTACATAGTTTTATTGGTTCGATTATGTGAGAACAATGCAACACCTAAATCCAGTCAGAAGGACTGAAAAAGAAAATAACCTTGAGGATAATAAAATAAAATGATACAGTCTGGAGCTGACCAGTTCCAATCGACGGTGCCCGTTCACGAACATTTGGCGAAACCTAGCACCGCCCAACTCAACCATTTTGTAGGGAATCGAGCGATCCAATGCACGTGCCACCGCCAACGAGATCTTTGAGTGAGCATGACAACTCCAAGCTGACATAAATGCAATCTACTAGTCTAATTTGATTTAATTAATTACAGGGCTCTCACATTTACAATAAATTGTGCAACGTTTTAAACTATACAAATATTTAAGCAGCATGATTATATTATTACACAAATAGAATTCATTGAACATCACTGTGTTTCATGTATTATCCTGCGGAGCCGGACCAGCCTGCCTCCAAGCACTTTTATCCTCTATATAATCATTTAGTTTGTAGTATGCTTGTGTACATAACGTTTTTTTAATACATAGTTTAAATTTTCTTTCATTTAGATGCAGTATTTCTTGGGGGATTTTGTTATAACATTTAACACCGATTCCCATGAACGACTTATGTACTTTTGACAATCTAAAAAACGGCGGACTTAATCTATTCTTATGTCTAGTTTCATAATTGTGTCTGTCAGACACTTTACTAAATAAATGTAGGTTTTTCCTAACATACATAATATTTTCATAAATAAATTGACATGGAACGGTCATAATATTGATCTCCCTAAACCTTTCTCTGAGAGATTCGCGACGACCTAGGTTGTATATAGCTCTGACGGCGCGCTTCTGCAAGACAAAGATAGACTCAATGTCAGCAGCGTGTCCCCACAGCAGAATGCCATACGACATGATGCTATGGAAGTAACTAAAGTACACCAGTCTTGCCGTGTCTATATCAGTTAGCTGACGGATTTTCCAGACAGCATAAGCTGCTGAGCTTAATCGTCCAGCTAGAGATGTAATATGAGGACCCCATTGCAATTTGTCGTCTACAGTAATTCCCAGGAAAATAGTCTCTTTTACAAATTCCAATTTCTCACTATTCAGTAATATGTCACATTCGTTATTTTTAACGTTTGGCAAAACAAATCTAATGCATTTTGTCTTTTTATCATTCAGCACTAAATTATTTATTGTAAACCAGTTTTGAACCTTCATCAGAGCACTATTTACATCGTCATAATTATTTGTACGTCTATTTATTTTAAAAACCAGTGATGTGTCATCAGCAAATAATACCATCTGTGGTTCATTCCGGAATAAATGCGGCAAGTCATTTATATAAGCCAAAATAGGAAAGGGCCTAGTATTGATCCCTGCGGTACACCCATAGATATGCTAGCACCCTGTGAATTTACCTTATTTACTTGCACCTTAAGTTGCCTATCCCGAAGGTATGACTTTAATAGATTTAGCGATACCCCTCTAATGCCGTAGTGTTCCAGCTTCAGCAAAAGCGTTTCGTGCTCAACACAGTCAAATGCCTTCGAAAGATCACAGAATATTCCAATTGCATCCTGTGCTTCTTCCCATGAGGCAACAACACGTTTTATCAAAGCTACTCCTGCGTCAGTAGTGCAGCGTCCCCTGGTGAACCCGTATTGTTGATCATGAAAGATAGAATTCGTGTTAAAATGGCGCAGCATCTGAACAAGCATCAGTCTCTCAAACACTTTACTAAGCACTGGTAAAATAGAAACCGGCCTATAGTTATTAGGTTCCGCGCTATCACCGGATTTAAACAATGGAACTACTTTACTGTGCTTCATCAAATCCGGAAAAACCCCTTGATCTATGCTTTTATTAAAAATGAAAGCTAAATGAGGCGCTATAGTCTCTATAAAAGCCCTACACACCCTAACCGACATTCCCCAGAGATCTTCAGTCGACTTAACTTTGATATCTTTAAACGCTTTAATGACTGCTTGGGGGTTTGTGTACTGAAACCGAAAAACAGAAGGGCATTCTTTAACATTACTTTTAAGAAGCTCCACTGAAAGAGTTGGAGATGATTTCAACGCTTCTGTAGTTTTAAGCGGTATATTTTTAAAGAAATTTTCAAATTCCTGGGCAACTTTCGAATTTGTACTAATGCGTCCATTTTCGGTATTTAAATTAAATTCAGCATTACGTGATTTATTTCTACCTGTCTCGTTATTAATTATATTCCAAGTAGTCTTTATTTTGTTTTCCGCGGTCCTAATTTTGCTGCTAATATGAAGCTTTTGCATGTTTACAAACTAATTTGAATATTTTTGAGTATCTGGAGACATAGCTGTGAAAAGTCTCACTATTATTAAATGGTTTCATACCATAGAGCTCAAACAACTTTCCCCTACTTTTACGAATACCTGGTGTAGCCCAGCCACAGAATACAAATTTACATTTAATGTTTTTACGTTTTAAAGGGAACATTTTGTACATTTTGTACATTGTGTTGGGAACACTGTGTTTTAATAATGGACAATAAGTTGGCATAAATCTCACTAGGGTATTCACTATCACATATTTGGCCGCATAATTCATTACTTAAGTTGTTATTAAATGACTCAATTTTTTTAACCGTGGTTTGTTTGAACATAATTTCCCTTTTTTGTATAGTTGGGATAGTGTCAAAATTTACTATTAGCCGACTGTGATCAGATGGTAATATATTTACAATGTCTTTATGTAAATAATCACAGTTACAAAAAACATTATCTATACATGTTGCCGAGGTGGAAGTTACTCGGGTGGGTTCCAGGAAAACATTAGACAAATCAAAAGATCTAAAGAGGCTTAACAAGTTAGTACAATTAGAATTTCTTTCCAAGAGATCAATATTAAAATCGCCACATACTATGGTATATTTACTATTGGAGCACGTTTTTTGCAATACATCTTCCATTACTGAACTAAAAGAATTCAGATTCTGCAAGTTAGGAGGCCTATAAACACATACTACAATATACCTATCCAGCTCAACACAGGACAACTCAATTGTGTGTTCTATTGATAGTAATGCAATATCTTGTCTTACCTTATAGTTTACTGAATTTTTTACTAAGATCAGGCTACCACCATGTATCATTGTTTGACGATTATAACAGCCGCCAACACAATAGTCTTCAAAATGAATAGATTCTACTTGATAGTCCTTCAGCCAGTGTTCAGTTACACAAATAATATCATACTTAAATTTTTCTAAAACTAATTCTATTTCAAGTAATTTTGCAGCAGCCCTGTATAATTTGACTTAATAGTGTTAACAAGTTGTTTTGTTTATTCTTATGTGATATATTTTTATATTGAGTCTTAAATATACTGCCAGAATATACCTTACTATTAACATTATCTATGATGGTATGTTCTGTTGTCTTACAAGGTACGCGAGTAAACCGATAAAACAACAGATTAACTGGCTCCCTTGCAGCGACTGACATCTGTCACCAAAAATAGTGGCAAACAGACAGCGAGACATCATGCTGCATGCCGAACCCGAAGTCTGGAATGCACCACTACTCATAGTGGGAGCCTACGAGGAGAGCAATACATTGGAGCGGTAATCATTGGCATTCCTTTTACTATATAGATACAAATTGATTATTATTGTCCAGTTAGTAGGCACGATGAAATAATAAATATTTCATTCATCTCACTATAATAGGCCATGCGTTCATGTGTCAGGATAAGTACTTACTTTATTAAAATTCATTTAATCATTTGCAAACATGGATCCATAATATAGGTGTTAACAAAGTTTACAGTTTCTCCACATTTCGCCTTTTAATTATTACTATTATTTTAAATTAGTAATAGTTAACCTAGAAGTTTTAACTTTAACTTAGTTGTTGTGTTTGATTATAAGTGAGGCAACAGATGTTTTTACATTAGTACAAACTACGAGTTGACGTAGTGTCTACTGATTCAACTTGGATTACTGTAAAATGAATAACGATGTAGTATGTAGTACTGCGACGTCCGCCCCGTCGGCGACCTGCGGCGCCTAGCAACGCCACTAATTGGGAAATCTTGAAAAATATCAGTAAATCATTGTAGAGGTTACTCCGCCAGACTGTTTGTATAGACGAGATAATGGAACCTAACGAGTGAGCGATTACGATCAAACTACCAATAATTTCCTCACAGGGCACAACGTTACTGCTTTGTATATTATGCCCTAATTCTTTACTTCTCAATAATATATTTCAGTAAATACGTATATTAATTAAAGTAAATACGTATATAAATCATACGTTTGTAATATTGAGAAATGGCTACAATTTATACAAAGTCATCTACCATTCTGAATTTCAACGTTTTTGACACGCTATAGTAATATGCGGATGAGTGTAAGTGTAGGGCAAGATGCCTCAAAGGAAAACAATCTTTCTGGCTTAGACAAGAGGCTCTAGCTTTATTTCATTGTAAATATAAAATATATTTACATTCGGAATGTAACCAACGAGTCAGTATAAAAATAGCTAAAAGTTGACAAATGGAACTTGTTACGGTTGGTACTTAAATTTATTGTCCTGTTCCTGTGTAGGTATGTTCAGTATATTTATGGACGTATGTACATTTGGGACGTCACCCTGGCGATCACAGACCGTTGGGCCTGGTAATGGCATGTCTGACTTTTAGGGGATTCTATTTGCATTGCCCAGTCACCTCTTTCCTCCACGGAGGGAGTCAGGTAGGCAGAAACTAAATAATACCTGCTAAAGGCCAGCAACGCACCTGTGACTCTGTGGTTGCGGGTGTCCATGTCCATCAGATGACAGCATATAGCAACGATCACATATAGATAAGTTCCTAACATGTATTATACTTCATCTTCCACGAAATTTATGCGTCTGCTCATATATGACCAATTTTTTTAGGGGCTAAATCATCGAATGATCGAATGTTACTTCTCCTACCCTTAATGAGCCGAGAGAGTGTCAGCTTCTTACTGGCTAAAATCTGCCTCGTTCCTACTCCTGCTTCCAGCCGGAGCCTGGTACCGCTTGTGCTGCTTCCCAGGCCGGATATTTAGTTACGACCACTTGGTACGCGTTCTAGAATCTTGTGTCAGTGTGAGTAGTATCAGTCACATTATAATAATAAGTTGGTATGTTATAGAGGTATAATAATAATTATATCACAATAACACGACGGATAACTGTACTTAGGTTCGTACCTAATGTTTGGTAGGGAAATCCTGCTAGGTTTGTCAGGAAAGTTAAATATTAAATATAATTGTGTATTCTGGATTATTGATGATTTTATTACGAAAACACCATTTTTAAAATTATATTTAATCATCATCATCATCATATCAGCCATAGGACGTCCACTGCTGAACATAGGCCTCCCCCAATGACTTCCAGATAGGCCGGTTGGAAGCGACCTGCTTCCATCGGCTCCCTGTGACCTTAATCAGATCGTCTGTACACCTTGAACCACATTATATTTTACCGTACGTAACACATGTACGTTGTATAACAATATATTATAAAGGATAAAACATTCAATTTATTCTCAACCTTGTATATTATTTTCTACCTACCACCGATGTAAAATGGTTCAATGTTATACTGTGGATACCTAAAAGTATGGCAAATATTACAACTTGTTGTACCTGTACCTAGTCGCCGTTATCTACATGCCGTGGTAGGACTTAATGTGGGGTACATATCTCAACATTGAACTAATTAATATTTTAAAACCAATTTTGGAATTAAAGAATTTGTAGTTAAAGAATTATGTGAAAAGGTGGACGTGAATGTTACGATTGGTCGCGTGTCTTGTCGGCTGAGTCACCGCACACTTACTCATCGGCCCCGACACTCCTCGGACCTTAAAACACAGACTCTTAAAATCTCTTATACTTTCCGTGTATCTATATTATAAGTACAGAATATCAGTGTAGTAACCACATATTGCTTAATACCTCGTACCCAACATATTAGTGAGGTTTCAAGCTACAGTTCTACTTTGGTCCCGTGTATCATCAGTGCCAACTATTTTTATACGAGTACCAAATGGCCGACTCCCAGGCATCGGCCATGTCTCTTCGTGTAAGCTACTATATATTGGCACCAACTCAGCTGTTATTTTGACAATTATTGTATTGTAATGGTTCTGATTAGATAACGAGGGACGATGTTTTATAGTTATCGTGGCAAAGTGAAAATTTATCAATAATTATGAATGTATATATGTAATTATATTGTTATATTACAACGAAGCATCGCTAACTGTAATATATCTATATATTTTATATATTTGCTGACAATTTTAGTATTATAATATTGTCTGTCATATAAATATTAAATATTATCTATAACTGCAGTTTAAACTTCAGCACAAGTTAAAAAATGTATAAAAATTATGTAATAGAAATAATAGAACGGATTTATATATTATGTCGATAGACTTAACATTATGTTCATAGTTTATATATTTATCTGTATGCTACGTGTGGATAGTACGATTAATTAGTTTACAGGCGGGTCCCGGTGATGCTGTCACAACAAGGAGATATACAAGGAAACCACACATTTATAGAAAACATATTTTAATTTTTTAATCAACATTTGCCGAGGCCAGCTCTGGCATTTCTGTTTACATAGTAGCGCTTGCGCATATTTGGTAAACTTCAAAATACAAACTATATCCTTAATACTACGAGTTTTTCACAGACTTGTCAACATTAAATAGCTACTTACTTGTCTAAACTAGCACAGTACACTAGCGGCTTCCGGCGGGCCGGTTCACAACCATAAATAAATAATAAATTAACTGCGAGTATTACAGGTCCATCGTCAATTACAAACACTCACAAAATAAATTATTGGAATGGTGCGGAATGCATAGGAACTTGTGTGTGCCCGCTCGCGGTGCGGGCGACCGTCGCGGCGGCGGCAGGCTCACGGCACCTCCGCGGCCGCCGTCGTCTCCTCGATGAGGCAGGTGCAGCCCACCGGCACCTTGATGACCTGCGGGACGTCGTTCCCCTTGAACGTGACGTGCACCCAGTCGTAGATCTCCACGCACTCGGTGACGAAGGCATGGTGGTGCTGGCGGCAGCAGCCGTGCGAGATGTGATGCTCGGTGCACAGCTTGTTGGGCCGCGCCGCGCACCGCAGGTACTTGATGCGGCGCGGGATGCGGTCCGGGTTGTCGTTGATTTCCACCTCGATGGGGCACATTGTCTTGTTAACTACGTCCGACAATACGAACTCCTTCGGTTGCGGTCTGGCCAGTACGTAGGCGGCCGCCAGAACTACAGACGCTGCGATAAACAGATATCTTTCGTGCGACATGTTTTACGTGTTGGATGATTGGAGTGTGTCGAGTGGTAACGTGCGCGCTCGTAAAGGCTGAGTTGCGAATAGTAGGTGTGGTATTAAGACGTCGACTTATATCCGTGCACCCTTCTCAGCGGCGGGCGGGCCGTCGGAGGCGCGGGCGGGCGCGAGTGCGGCGGTCGGCCGCCGGCGGCCACACGCGCTCAGACGCGGGCCGGCAGCGCGCGCGTTCGCTCCTTCCAGTCCGTAGCGGCCGGCGTTAGTGAGTTTACATTGCTACGTCTCCCACTTGTTGCACTTTACGCGTGTTTATAAAACTGTGCAGTGAAGTGAATCTATGTTTGGTTACGAGGATGGACTGTAGTGATATATTCGGGACTGTAAGATATTGTATTCTCTGTGTGATGTTTATTTGGACAACGATTAGTGTGGGACCAGTATGTACTTAAGTATACAATATTACATTTGTTACGTGGAGACCGATCGAGTGATAACATGACAACGAAGGCAATCATACTTAATCTTAATCATACTTAATCTTAGTCATACTTAATCTAGATTCGATGTGAAATGTTTTGTAAATAAGCCATGAATTGATCATGCTTCTCCTTTTACATCCCTCAGAAGCCATATATAGTGAGACAGAGGGCGGGAGTGTGCGGCCCGCGGCGGTTGTGGCGAGATGTAGTTACCTACGTTACGGTTTGTTTACAAACATTTCACTTCGAACTTTGCCTGAATATTGTAGTGTTTGTGTTATTCGCTTATTTCATGTAAATAATATAATTCTGTTATAACTGGATTGGTCGGACACTGTCACATAATTTTTATTATTTAAATATGTACCTATCTCAATTATGTACAGGAATCGGTTGCATTGTGCATCAGTGTGTGTAGGTATTGACAACTGTTCATGAAACTATGCACACTATTACAACTATTTAACATATTGGTCCAAGCCAGTTCGCACTCAGTAGTCTATCGCTACGACCGTGTCTACAGCGCTCCTCAATGGCTCACTTTAGTTCTATACTACTACTTATCTAACATTCTATAGTTGTTTGTATTTGTTTCATAAACGCATGCTGTCATCGGTTGTTGACCAAATTCACTCATAGTCGTCATACTATGTGAACTATAATGTGGAGATCGATCTTATACGATAATAACTACATTATGATGTAACCGGCGCGTGCTTGGTCAGTAATCAGTAGTCGCTTGTGTGCGAGAGAGACGGCACCACGCGCAGCATGCATCCTGCTCGCACGGTGTCACCTGTTATCACTGGACGATACTTAGTACTAACTATTAACATTCAAACTCGTTTCGCAGTCATTCACGTCACACTGTATTACACTCATCATTTACTATCACTTTGATGACTTGAATTAAGTTATTAACATTTTGTAGAACACCACTGGCATCCATACATGCTGGATACAGATTGATAGATTAATTACTGTTAACTATAAAATAGATTTATAATAGTGGCTCATCAAATAGTTTTTTAACAATCCACGAAAGGTCTAACCGCCGTCCTTAGAGTCATATTATGATTACTTAATTATTCCTTAGTAACCACTTTGTTCCAAAAACAATTGCTAAGTACTGGGTTTAGTATTTTATTTATAAACAAATGTCCCATAGGAAAAACACATCAAATAAAAGTGAAAGTTTAAAAGAATAGTTTTGAAGCGTAGTTTCCCGTAGCGCGGCTACGTAGACTGCTACGCGCCGTAGTCGGTGCTACGTAAGGGTTACGAGGGAGTAACACAATTTGTTATTAAGTTATTGGGAGAAAGGAATATACATGTTGTAAGTAATTGTTATAAATACTAGAATGGCCGGCGGTTCCATTCAAGTGCCCGACTGTAGGTAAACATGACGTGTGACGGCGCGCGGCGCGCGTTGATAAACATTGCGTCGCGGTGTTCACTCGGCGCGAGTAAGGTCAAGGCGCCGCCGCGTCCAGCACTAACACTCGTCTGTCCAATGTCTTTTAATTTTTTAGTGAACAGTTTCCTGTAGTTATCGGACACAATAATTGTGTAATTAGCAATAACTAATTGTTTTCCCGTTCATTCTGTTGTTATTCAAAGTCGGCGGGTTCCTCTTGGGAGTATTTGTACGGTCGCAGTATTTGTTTCATTCATAATAAAGTGGACTACAAGTAACCGCGTGTTGCTTTAATAACTCACGTTTTATTTTATTTTAGTTTTTGCCAATGTTCTTGTATGTCTATAATATTTCGGGTCTTAGTAATACCGAGTGTGGGACAGTGCTTAAAGTTTGACTCCAGGTTCACAAACAATTTCAGTAATAGGTGGTGACCACTGATAGTAGTGTAATACGAAGAGATTAGCAAGTGAGACTTACTAACTACTACTACTAATACTAAAGTCGTATTTAAATATTAGAGTAGGCGATCTCTTCAGCTGTTTTGACGTGAACGAGCATCATAAACACACTCACACATACACAGACATACACACACATTTATAAATGCTCACAAACTTTCGTATTTATAACATGACTAGTAGGAAAGTAATCCTTAGTAAACTAGATTAGATAACCTTGTAATATCATATTATATACATTACATAAAACAGATATATCACGCTTATAGAAGGCTTGGCACTAGTTTGTCTCTGCAGACCCTGTATAGCTCACCTGTGGTACAGCTTACCACATGAATGTCAATGCACTTCTTATCGACAGGACTGTGGTCGACTTGCGGTTTATTGTTTGGCTGTTGTAGAGACATTTTACGGCTCACGCAAATACAAATTAAAACTAAACTAAAGAGGTCCGTATGGTCAAAGGTTTGAGTTGACGATAGATAGTTACGTTTTCCATTTCAGCCGAAACGATATGACATAAAACATGATAAACCCATAGAAACGTAATAATTTGCGCGTGTGGTCCCATGGACAAGTTAACACACTGCCACGGGCCGCGTACGGTTATTAGATACTTAATTGTTATATGTAGTATTAGCACACGTTTTTGCCGAAATATTCAACACATTTTAATAGACCCTAGTTAAACTCATATTATAAAGTGAGCTGAGTGAGATGTCATATTTCTTTTTCTCTTTATATCAAAAACTTATTGCATTTGTTTCGTATTGTATGTACATTATTTTCTTATATTTTGATGATTTTTGTTATTTTCTTTACGCTTTTATGTTTGTTATTAATATTATGTATTTATGTAAGTATCTGTTATTTTATTTTTCATAATCTTTGTTTGGTGCCATGTGCCAAATAAATGCTTTTTCTTTCTTTCTTTCTAATAGTTGTTTGTTAGAAAAATGTAATATAAAATGTGTAAAGCCTCGCGATTAGCCAGCGTGGCGACGTTTGTTATCAGCGGCGCACGCGCCTACTCGCGATCGCGATGCACCTGTAATTACGCATACCGCGTACTTTGCACATTTCCATGTTGATTGCACAATTAGAGGTATGTGACGTGCTGTAACACTTAGTATGAGTAGTGTATTTATGGTTTCATTGACGTGCTCTATAAATGACTGACAACTTTACTGAAAAATTTTAACTGCTGTATTGCGCTATATCTGACACAATTATATTTTGTAACGTTAACGGGACGAACTGGATTTCTATGACAAGGATTGCCCGCAAAAATCTTTACATAGAGGGGTGTGGGAGGTGGGTAGAGAGGCTTTTGTACGGCAGTGGGACGATTATGGCTGAAAATTATAATGAACAATATAAATATTTTCAAATAACATTGTTTGTTTCTGAAGTAGTATCTAAAAGTAATATAAATATATGGAATAAAAAAAATACGTAGTGAACATTATGTTAACTTCTACAAGGATAGACAACTTCTAATTATTTGATTATGTTATATGATATGTGACTCCTCTGGTGTTGCGGGTGTCCATGGGCGGCGCTGATCGCTTACTATGAGGTGATCTGTCGGCTCGTTTGCCTCATATACCATAAAAAAATCTATTTTCAACAGTTGAAGTATCATATACATATGTAGTTAAATTCAATACTTTTTTCTAACTGACAGTTTTCTATGAATTTTGTACGAGATTGTGTATTGTGACGTCACGTTTTTATAGATTAAACAGTATATTTATTTCTTAAAAATTTGCTGCAAAAATACTAAAATTAAGTTGGTTATAAAATCAGTGAATGAAATTGTGATTATTTTTTATATTTTATTTATTCAACGGTCGAAATAATTTATTTTTGATTAAGGAATGTACCCAATTGTATTGCCGGTTGTGTTACAGTAGAGTAGGTAGGTAACATTATTTAGGGATACGAATTATGTTGTGCGATGTTTTTAATATATTTACTAATAAATAAGTGGCTGGGTAACAAATTACCATATTTAGGAACATTGAGTGGACGTGACTACGGGTAGGTACAGTAATACAGGTAGGTAGGTTTTCCTGCTCGCTCTATGCGTTATCCAAAGTTACGTTTCCCGTGTCACGTTACCTCGCGCTTATCTCCATGCTCCCATTGAAATTCCCAATGTATTCTCCGCTAGTAAAAGATTTCCCCCAAACATGTATAAATAGAATCCACACCTACAAAGTAAATTAAAATTAAAACTTGTACGTCTCGGCAAAGAAATGTGTTAAAGTCAAAATCATTTATTTCAATTAGACCAGAAAGGCGCTCTTGAACGTGTACAAAAAATATAGCTATTTGCTCATTCCAAGGTGTAACTACATTCTTTTGGAGAAGAACGAGCAAGAAACTTCATAAGCTATTTTTTTTCAATCAGGCTCACAATGTAATTCTCTAGTTTCATAGTCAAATCTATTTGTTATGTGACTCACTCATACGTATGATATTGAAAAATAATATGTATGTGTTTGTGTAAATATGTACTATGAAAACAAAATATGTTAAATATATAATGTAAAATATACTTTTATATACTCTTGCTACTCGGTTTAGTATCGGTTAGACAGAAAGCAGTGGTAACTGTTATATCTATTATGTAAATATTTTTGGAATAAAAAGAAATAGAGGTATATAGTGTCTTATGTATTTATGTTTGTGTACTAGTATTATTTCGTGTAACGTACTGTGTAAAATATGGTTTGATATACTTATGTCTACAATTGTGTAAAGTATGTATTTGAACTCTTAATTCTTTCGACAATAAACGATTTTGATAAAATACTGAATTAAGTTTTATTTGTATCCTTAGATAAATATTTTAGTTAGTCCCTGTCTCTTCACAGTCCAACGATAACACGTTGATAACCTGATATGATCAATATTATCATCTTTGATAGTTTATCAACGAAAAAATATAAATGTGAGATAAACAAATACACATATAGCAGTTGCGTTATTGATGTATGAAATAAATATATTTTATAAAAGTTTAATTGTATCTGAAAAAGAGTTAATACCATATGGTATATACTTAGAAGTAACACTGGCTATGTCGATTGACGGGCGATACAATAATCAACAAATGTATTGGACAAATATCAATTAATATTACCTCTACAATAATTAAAAAACAACTTGTAACCTATTGGCCAAACACAATGTATGTATATTCAAAGTTGTGATAGAACGAAAATAATGAATACAAAAAAAACGACTACAAATTGAAGTGCAATGCTCATATTGACTGGAAATATTCAAACAATATAAAAAGTATATTAAATAGGTTTTTGCTTGTACAGTCGAATGAATAACAAAACAAACACTACATTCTCCACAAACAAAAACAAGCGAACCAAGATTTCAACAATTTATATACCTCTATGAAAAAGAAATGTTAACTTCAAAAAAGGAGGTTCTCAGTTTGACCTGTATGTATGTTTGTGTGCGACTATCTAGCGATTGGTTGAACCGATTTTGATGCGATTTTTGAAAAATTATTGCTACACTTAGGAGAAGGCTTAAGTATTAAATAGCCGGCTTCAAAAAAGATTTGGTTGATGTATAAGTTTTAAATGTAGTTTATAAAATAATTATTCATAATAATATTAGCTAAAGTTGAAGTGGGTGTCTTCAAGATCCGAGTGAATAAGTTGCTCATAGGCATGCAATCAGGTATACTCTCAACCTTTGCTGCATTGTACATCACTATCAGGCGAAATAGTGGCCAAACATCCACCTACAATGTACATACAATCAGTAATATAAAATGGTATCTCGTTGCTGACTCTCTGCTCTGGCTCTTTGGCTCTGCCAGCTTGTAACATTTAAAAAAGCTGCCTTTATTTAATTATTTATTCAATAGGTGTCTACCCAAAACAGAACTACACAGCGCAATACACAACAGAGTAACAATATAAAACTGTAAATGGCAGACCATGCTTCCACATGTATGTGCACAAAATGACATGCAACGACTAGTAAACATTAACAATAATTCAGAACGAAATTAGAGATAAATGGTAGCAATAAAAAGAATTAACAATGCAATAAAACATTTTTAACAATGACTTGAAAACTTCAAAAGTGATTCCGATCTCATAATTTCTAGACTTATGACTTTCGAAAGCAAGTTACGACGAGCTCCATCGTAGACCGCATCATCGCTTTCCACCAGTTGAGATAGTGGGCAAACGTCGGTCCATAAAATATATAAAAAAAGGGTTGCATGTGTCGCGTGAGTGCGCGGGCGCCGGGTGGGGGCGGGGCGACACAGCCTTGAAGGTGTGCGCCGGACCGTTATGTGTGATTCAGATCGAGTCGCTCGCGTGCCAATGCTATTACCAACATAAAATTGCCTCCGCTTACATTTGCAGTAAAAACCCACCCACCTACCTGGTACTCATGACTCCCAAAAATTCAAAGAACTTTAACACTTACGTATGTTGTATTTAATCTTTTAAGAAGCACAGTAAATCAATTTTTATATTGATTATCTTATTATTATCAATTGAAACGAATATCTCAATTATTATGTTACTCTTAGTAGCAGTACGACAGTCGCCGCGTCGCGGGTCGCGAAATGCTGCTTATGAATATGAGCCTCCAGCATCGCTCAAAATTAGTCGAGTTCCTCATCAAATTATTACGTGAGTAAGCCGAAAACATACTAATTTATTTAATATGTCTCACGAAATTTACAATACAAATATCTCAATTTCACTTGACAACAAAAATTTGTGGCAAATATTTACAAAGTAAGCATGATTCGTTTATGACAACCAATGTCGTGTATCGTAGCGAACACTGATGTATGTATAATGTCAGTCATTAACCGGCAATAACAATTACGCTGATCGTATAACTCGACGGGCGGCGGGCGGCGGGCGGCGCGCGCAGGTACATACATCGCGTGCCACTATCATGAGATTACATTATCGCGCGCGCCGCGTGACACGACACGCCGCGACACGACGCACTGACTCACTCGGTCTTCGAAACATCAGCCAAAGAAAAATAATGTGTTGCAATACCCAAATATTTTTATGATTAACACATTAATATATGTCTACTGGGCTAAAAATAAAAGATTAGCTAACCTACATAATGAAGGTGAAAGATACATACCTACCGATTACTGTCTCATGACTAAAATACTTCATACCTAATAGGGACATCTGCCTCACACTTGAATTACAGAAAATAGATAGTTATTACATACAATAAGGGATTAAGAGATAGGAGGTGAGTAAATAAAGTGTGTAATCTGTGTAACTACTACATAAATACAAGTAGTATGTGACAACACGCGACGCGGTGTAGCAGCGTAGCAACGACTACGCTTGCTACGCCGCGCAGCTACGAAGGCGTCGCGCGTTGCAGTCTTTTCTTTTTCTTTTCTCACGCAGTGGAAATTTCATCGAATCTGTGACCATTTATGGAAAATTAAAGTAATGTCATTGTATTCTTTTACTTAATAAATTATATAGGTACAAATAATATTGTCCATTTAAGTGGTAAAACTATCAGATCATAGGACTCGTTGTGGTGACGGTATCTGGGCACACTTTCGTACATGGAATATAGTAATGTAGTGTTTAATAGATATTATAGTGATAGAGATACATACAAACATAATATGCGTTCCAAGCATTGTTTGCAGCTTGCTGTAAATCCCCGCCGCTATCTGTTACAAGATCGATGTGAACAAACTGTTTGCCCAGCCAGTTGACATAATGTGCCGCAAGCTCTTCTAAATATTTGTGCGATGGAACAACATAAATATAAGTATTAACATTTAAACTCTACGGTTTCTACATCAATATAATATTTTACTTAAGGTAAAAATAATTATTTCTTATTACGTATTCTGTTTTTATGTTACGTCACCTACAGATTAATTAAATAATAAGAGTTTGTATCATAACGTTTTTTCAAAATTACGTTTTTTGCGCCAACTATGACTCTCCATACATACTTGTATTACCTACTCATATCTGCGGAAAAGTCAGTCTTAGTACGATATAGTTAGAGATCGATGACGTCTAAGTGAGTAGCGTTTGCGCAGGAGACCGGTCCAAGCACGCAGGTACCGTCGCGGCGGCTGGCACCGTGCGCTCACACAGGATGCAGGATAACGGTACCATAACTGAGAAGCAATCTGACAGTTCATTACATTGGTGAAAGATACTTGCGTTGACTAAAATTATAAACTTCGAAGTATAACACCTATCATGATACATAGATACATTCGTATTGATACTTCGACTACTTGTTCCGTTCGAGTATACTTCAGGTACCGCAAGTATAAAGGTAATGGAGTGGCAGCGAAAGTCGATATGATACTCTAGCTGGCTCAGCTCAGGACATGCAGGCGATGGCAATGACATACAATTACTTCAAATATTGACCGATGCGACGCTATGAACTTGTGGTTTGTGGCTTGTCTGTTAATGAAATAAAGTAGGAAACTGTGCTATGCGGACTGAGACGCTGCTTCCAAACTCCTTGTTGTCATCTACACTTTCTCTTTCTTTGAGTGGTTACTTATGCAAATATTATTGAATTTCGTTTGACTAAAAGATATACTGGAACTTCTTACTATGGGGTTAATTGTCATACGCACCAATATACTTATATACATAATGCCTACAACCTCTTGGAAGTATCATCATGAACGGCCTATAAGTGCCCACTGCTGAGCAAAGCCTCATCTTTAAGCGGAGGTTTGAGCATTAATCACCACGATTGCTCAATGCTAGTTGGTGATTTCAAACTTATAATTAGATATTATAAGTTCAGGTTTTCTCACGATGTTTTTCTTCACCGTTTATCAGTGGTGTCTAAACAATCTTAGGAAGTACATACAATTCGGAAAAGTCACATTGAATTTGATACTAGCCGTTGGTAGGTTTCGAAACCTCACCTTCATGCATGAGAAGTGGGCTTCTTAACCTGCGGGCCACCACGACATTTTGGAATATACAAAGCGTTAATTGAAACAAGCTTTTCGTGGACTTTAAGTGTGGAAGTCAAACGAATTGAGCTGCAGGGTTATTGATATTGTGGATTCTGATACTTTTGCTCACAAAGGAGGGAGATATAGGAGGATGAGGAGGATAAGGAGAACAGAGGTGTCGAGTGTGTGACAGTGGAGGGAGGGAGGGTGTTTGTGCCCTCTAAAGTTACTAAAGAAAGCTACAAACTCAATGTTTTGCGGTTAATAAAGTAAACCACGTCGACCGCAGCTCCACCTTTGTTGAGACAACTATTCATTAGAACCACTAATAATTCGCGTGGCACTCGATAATGACCCGCTAGGTACATACATCCGGCTACTGTTTGTAAACCTTTCACTGATCGACTTCTCTCTCTATAATAAGAGACCCTCGACATATTTGTGTAGGTATACGATACAAAATTTTGAAAATTCGATAAAGTTCTCAATAAGCAATGTTGCAGAAGAGTTCACGATCATGTGTCATTCTATGTAATGGTCATGAAATTACTGAAGTAACCAACTGTAAGACCAACATAACAGCCTCAAATAAGATATATTTGGTAAAGAGTAGCACTCGTTGTCTATTCAAATTCTAAATTAAGCTTTATTATTTGGACGATTGAGTTCTCATAATCAAGTTGTTTCTGTGACAAGCATCACAGATACGGTATATAAGTATTATGTTTCCTCAGCCACCAATGTCACCAGCTACCAACGTACCTACCAACTACAAACGTGCGGAGCGTCACGTTCCGCGCGCGCCTTAAGGAGCCTCAGACCACCACAGATGGGGCCCAATACGGCTGATGCCGATACGGAGTCGCGGAGAACTTAATGGATTGCCGGGTCTTCGGCTCGAAGTGCAGGAATAGGAACGGGGTGATTTTTAGTAAGAATCTGACACTCCGTCCCGCCTCACCTCGGCGAGGGAAGACATTCGATGATTTTAACCCCTAAAAATAAAAAAAAGCAACAAATGTTTCGACCATTTCCATGAACATGTATGAAAATGATGATATTATGAAATAATAATTTAAATATTTGTATTTAATGTGAGATATTCAATGGTTTTCCTTGACGTGTGCTTGTGAGCTCCAATTATAACGGTACTTAAAATTGACTCACATTTAATAAATACAACTTCTAAAATTATATTCAGTTTCGCTCAGGGAAAATCAGAGTCATAAGTTTATAACTAACATAACATAACATCACGCCTTTTATCCCCGAAGGGGTAGGCAGAGGTGCACACAGAAGTAACACCTACTTTTCACTATTTATGTTATGAGTTCCATGTAATAGGGGGTGAGCCTATTGCCATATACCGGGCACATTTCCTTATTTCCTCAAGTTTATAACTAAAATTGGGTAATATTGAGATTAGACATGCTACGAGTAGGGATTTGGCCGAAAAGGTAAATATTCGGCGGCCAGGAGTATTACAATTATGAGAATAGCGCAGTCATTTGCTGTCCACACAATGCTGAACAATTTGTTAGTATCTGCTCAATAATTATTTTATGTACGAAAATTTGTTATTTTTTTTCAAATAATATATTAAATTTCTTTTTTATTTTATTTATTTATATATATAGGTTTACCGACAGCTTCTGTATACATAGTATTAAGTGGTTATGAAAGTAACAGTAAGTATTATGCTTATACAGTCGCCAATTATAGGTTAACCAACATTTAATTACTTAAGTGATAATAAAAACTATAGACACAAAAATGAACGAGAACAATAAAATTCTAGTTACTAAAAAAGAAACTACTACTAACGAAATTAACATTCTTATTTTAGGGAACATAAAATTAAAGACTTTTAATAGAACTTTAAAAACCTTGGTTATAACAAAATTAAACTTTTTAAAAAAGAAAAAAACATGTTCGTAAAAATTTTAATGTTAATAAATATATTAAGCTAAGAATATGACAATTAAAAAAAAAAATTACTATGATTTAGTATTCTTCTAAATATTAAAATACGTACCGAATACCGCATAGTAGCCGAATATTCGTAGCATCCTTAGTTGAGACCACGTCATTTAAATAGAACCCACATATTGTCGTAATTTACCTGTTGGTACATTTATAACATATTGCCATGCAATGGTATCTCCTGTGATTACAGTAACTAAGTACACAAGGATCTATTATTAGGTGTCGTACATGGTGACATGAATTATTGGATAAGGATTTATGGTGTAGACGTGACTTATATAATTAATTTTATATCCCTAATTAGTTTCAACAATTTCAAGTTGTAATAATATATGTAATAAATTGGTCATTTCCATTTTGTTACCACACAGGTTTGATAGAGGTTTAATATTTATGTAGAGGTACTAGCTACTTTACGTCAATCACCTTACGACTTTACTCCGTAGCAGTAACAAGTAAAACAAGTAAACAACGCTGGCGTTGTATCACGTCGGTTTTCTGTGGGGTCGTGGTGTCACTCCGGGCGACTGGTCTATTGGTGTCGTATGCACGTGTTTGTTGCATATTAACGTTAAACATTGAACATTTTTACAAAATGTTTCGCCAAAAGCGTCCGCGGATGGTGTCAAATGATAACGGTAATCCGGGTATGTGTGCGTGTGTGTTGCAGCGGGTCAGTGTGTGCGCGTGTGTATACGAGATGCGCATGCGTCACTCGAGATACTTTCACTGCCTCGCCCTCTTTCTCCGCGGCCTTGACCCAGGGGCCGCGGTGTGACATGACGCATCCGATCGCACTGTTATCACATTACATCAGCCGGCCTAGACAGTGGCACATCATAGACAAATAGACAACTTCTGCGAAGGTCGACTGCACAGTTGACGAAGAAGTAGCATGACGGCGACAACTCGATTCCTGTAGAGAACAACTCTTAGTGATTGTGATGTGTGTAGGTACAATGTGTGTTTATATATAAATGCAACATGTCGGTACGTGCACTCTGCGCAACATGGTGCAATATAACCTAAATGTGCCTCCTATCCACTTACACGATGCGTTACGCAGCGCTTATGTAAGAATGCCTGCTAGTGATATTATTCTGTTTACTTCTTTTTAACCAACCAACTTCAAAACAAGAACGACGGTCTCAGTTTGATCTGTATATATTATGTTTGTTTGTATGTGTGTGTTTATATGTATGTTTGTCAGTTATTATCTCGCGATTGGTTAAACTGATTTTGATGCCCATTGTTTTATGGAATAAACGCACAGACAATCACTTGATGGTAAGCAATCGGCGCCGCCGATCGATACCCTGCAACACTAAAGGTGTTCCAAGTTCTTTACCGGTCTTTTGGGGATGAGGAATTTGAGGATTGGGAAAATTGGGGCGGGGGGATAATTGGGCTTACGGTAACCTCACTCATACGACGAAACATAACGCAAGCGTTGTTCCACGTCGGTTTTCTGTGAGGCCGTGGTATCGTTCCGGTCGAGTCAGAGTCAGACACTAGCAGTGCCGAAGCACGGCTCTCAACACGTAAACGTTTTCAGAAAAATGTTTGTTACACTTACGAGAAGGTTTTAGTATAATAATTATTCGACTTCAAAAAAGAGGGGTTTGAAGGAGGTCTTTTTAACATGGTTTATTAAAGAATTATTTATTTTCATTACATTAATCAAATCATAGCGTTAGTGATTATGTATGTATGTACATACGTACCTACACGAGTAGATGTGATGTAACAACGGTCGCATCACACATTACTTCATAGTTCGGTCGGTGGTCGGTGTAACATGCTGTCGCCTCCGCCTCCGCCCTCGTAGTAACGGGACCTCGCGCACTGTGCCTACGTGACGTTCTTTCTCTTCATTAGTAATGGTCGAAGCTCTTAGCATTTCATTTATCTAAAGGGCAGAGTGGTCCAACATTGTCTTGTAGTAGTGGCCAAAGTTAATGGCTTTACCACAGAGTCACCAACCGGAATTTCAAATAAAACATTCTAATAAACCTTGATTAGATCAAGGATCTTATTCACGGTGTCAACCGGCAATAGTAAAGAGACCTGATAAATTAAAATAGGTTCATATATAATGTGGGTTCACGCACGCATCTACAGTGGACTGTGCACGTGTGTAAGAGCCGAGCTCGCAGCACGCACATGTCAGTGCTCTGCAGGGACTTGCTTTGTAGCTGCGTGTGGCCTGCTGCGGGGGCTCTCGAGTTGACGCACGTGTAGGACGCGCACTATGGACCCGCCCGCCGCGCGGTAGGTGCGTGCCTGACGTAGTGCGCGTGCGACGTGACGCCGCCGTGACGTCGCCGTGACGTGCGCCGCTTCTCACACACCCTCCACATGCGGCGGCGCCGACTTGAACAAACAATTATATGCTCCAAACAAACTATTCCTATGGCAAATCCGCATCCTTCTCACACATCACACATGTCATGCAATCAGTAAACTCAAATATATAAATAACCCAGATTACTTGTTGTTTACTGAAAACTACGTCAGCTACTTCTTTTGAATTGACTTAAGAAATCCTGGACAGTGCCGGCCTATGTGTGTCCAGTTCTATGTAACGAACGTTGACATTTTGTTCAGTGAGGCAGTCGTGTGCGCTACTTGCTCCATAATACTTAGGTAGACGGTGCTATATGTAGCTGCATAATGAAGTTACAGTATGAACTATCAATATTATCGGGTAGTTCCGGCCGCCACGCCGCGTGCTGCGAGTTTGGTAATTAATAAGTAGGAATTTCGTGTTATAATCCGGCTGGCGGATGCGGCTGTTATCTCATATCTATCCACAGGAGAATTCTACCATTTACTTCGATGTAATTAATTGGTAACTTTTAATATTTACATACATTAAAAAACTTAAATTAAAACTAACTATTACTTAAATAAAATTAAAATTAAATATTACTAAATTAAATATATACAACTAAAGATTAAAATTAATTATAGAAAAAACAAAAACAACTATTTACATAAACTATTTATAAGGCATCGAAAAACTCGTCCGCATCGACGTCAGTGGGGAAAGTACCCAGAAGGCTGTCAGCATTGCCACGTTGTATGGCAATGCTTAACCTCTGACCGAGAAAAAGACCAGCCCTCTGGTCACGAGATGTGTCGACCAGGCGTTTCGAAATGTTTTTGAACAATTTAAGCGCACTCGGACCCCACGGACCTAACGTCTCAACCCCAAACGGCTCAAAGATATAACTACCAGCAAGGTTGTTATACTTGCGCCGCTTGAGGTTTTCTGCAGAGGCAGCAGCCGAACCAGCACAACTCGCCGTTACTGGAAGATGAGAAGGTGCAAGGGTGTCGACACAGGTTGCGTCCCACACCAAAGACTTTCCCAGCTTCCAGGGCATAATGGACATACCGTCGGGTCTCTTACCATCGTCGCGTGCCAAACCCTTTGGTTCCAGAACAGCTGGTACACCGGCGATGACAAGAGCTCGACGGATGATGTCGTTAATGCTGGCGTGTCGGGCTATCCGGCCCGCGCTTCTGCTACACGATAGGCCGTGGTGGCCGAGGTGGTCGACCATCTCACCGCATTGACAGCGATGCGGAGAAACACAGGGTGCACCTACACGCAAGCAAGCAGCAAGCCGAAAAGTTGAGTCATTCAACATCGTGCCAATATTGAATGACGGAAGTGCCTGAAGCCAGAGACCTGATTCCCACTCACCCACTGCCAATAGGCGAGCTAACTCCGCAGGATTGGTGCTGGTATTAATTAGATTATTATGCACCAACCTGCAAAGCGGCTCGTCCCATTGTCTCTGGGAGGAAGGGTTGTCAGGCAAGGCTGTATTGGGACAAGTTTCTGTCCAGGCGTTCATCGCGTCGGTCAGACACGGCACATCGGGTTCAACGTCAACACCGGCTAAAATATTTTTTGTTAAAGTACTAGTGCTGTGGACAGAAGAGATGAACGCCGGTAAACTAACACTGGAAATTTTGCGGACGCCTAGACCACCAAAACGAATTGGTAGTGTGGCTTGAAGCCAAACACGATCGTCCATAGAAGCATTCAAAAGTGAAGTTAAGGTGTCACGGATAATTTGATCAATTTGGTCCAGAATATGCGGATGCTTCCACAGAGGGGAAGCACGCAGAAAATACATAAATTTTGGGCCGAAACAACAATAGCGAATTAAAGTAAAGGCACAATGTAGATTAATTTTGGAAAGTCTATCGGAAATGTCACAGAAATTTTTAATTTTCTCGTTTATGAAATCAGAGAAACTGTTTTCGAAAATTGGGGAACCCAGGAGAAGAAGAGAGTTTTTATCAACAATTTTTAAATTCGGCGCTACGGTAGAAAAAGTGTTTAAAATTCGTTGTCTGTCAATAATTTTGTCCGGAAGGTAAATTTCGCATTTAGAAATATTTAATTCTAATCCGATGGATTTAAATTTAGAGATCAGAAGCTGTAAGTCATGGCAAATAGTATCTGCGTCACCTCCTAAGGTTCCATCGTCCAAATACCAAACATTAAATTTAGATTTAAGTTGCCGAATAATAGGGTGAATGGCCAGACTGAAAATGACTGGACCAAGAGGATCACCTTGTTGGCAGTCTACCGCAGAATCCAAAACTTTGTCTTTATATAATAATTTTGAAGGTTGTCTATAGCACCGCCAAATAAAACTGTAAATTTCAGGTAATTCTTTTTTAACTTCAGCCAACAAAGTGTCCCTATTGATGGAATTGAATGCATTTTTTACATCAACCTTAAGGATGACCTCACTTTCGTTTGTATTCAAGAAAGATGATAGGGCGTGTACGGCAGCCTCACAACCCCCTTTTGAGCCGAAGCCTAGTTGGAGGGGTTGAAAGTGCGACATGAGCGCATCTTTATGATAGCTGCAACACAACTTGGCTGCCAAACGCCTGTAAGTACAACCTACGGCAATGGGACGTATGCCGCCATCTTTTTTGCGTAGGGCACATAGATTGGCCCCGTACAAAGTGTCGATAACGTACATGATCCACAGGTGTAAACAACATCGAGTACAGTCAGTACAGTCAGTACTACGTATTGATAACAGAGGATCCAGCAGAAAACCCTTTGATAACAATCTCTTGGCGCGTTATTCATGGCAGAACCTCGGCGTATCGATATTTATCTCTGCTTATCTTTATAATGTGCAAAGTCCTCGCGCCCGATACGGCTGCCTGCCTATCTCATCGATAATCACATTCATTGTTTATTGCAATCGGAAATTAACTTCTATGTCCATGTGACATCAATGACATCATTCATTTCTAATCGTATTAATACCCCTATTTACATACTTGAAATCTTTAATAACTTATAACAAAGTTACGAAACAAGCGAATAATAGATAATATTAAATCTTATATCTTATATCGATGGGAATAATTGTTTGTCAAATATTTACGAAATAAAAAAGTGCTAACTTACAACATTATGTGCTACCGAAGAACTACTAATTATGCGTTCGCGTCGCGTAGTACTCTTTTTTTCAGACAAGTGGTTGTTGAAGTAAGCAGACTGATAAATGAGAATCAAGTTAGAGGGCTTCCATAATATGTGAGAATATGAACATAAACATATGTTAGTATACTATACTTCTAGTGTAACATAAACATATGTTCTAGTAGATGAATCAAGGTGATCAGTGCAAGTGAGGCCTGGGCAAAGTTCAGTAATGTTTAGCACCGGTGCGTTGCGCAAACAGACGGTTTAGACAGACAGACTATATACAGATAACTTCTGCGTAAATATTTCTCACCAAAATAAATATGTATAATGTTGATGGCGAGGCAACAGAGAGAAATACCAAGTTTTAACAATATCTATGATAATAATATCCACCGATTAGACGCTTAAGCAATTATCTAATGACTTCTCCCACCTGGGTAAGGTGAGAGGAAGTGTCAGACTCTTACTGACTAAAAACCACGCCGTTCCTACACCTGCACTTCGAGCCGGAGCCCCGGTAACCCGACAATTAGCTACAACTGCGAGATAAAAATTGATGAAAATATTACACACAAATACGATAATATTATGATCACCTGTGGGATAAGGCTAAGCGAAATTCAACGATCACCCGTCAAGGCTCTACTTAATTAACTACACCAATATACAATGTTAATCAATTAACAGTTATTATTTTATTAAACTTAATAGTGTATATGGGCGGGCTTAATTGCATAGGCATTTTTACTGGTAAACCTGCAGGTGATGAAGCGAGAATGTGGTTAATATAAGACCTAATAAGCGATGTGTAGGGAACAGAGAGTATAGTTTCCTAATATCGGAAAAGGAGGATCCTCCGACCAGGCGAGGTGGTCGTGCCTGGCGGGCTTTCTGCCCAACAGTTGCTCGTTGGGATTATCTATCCGTGTTAAATCGAATGTAAACTTCGCATGTGCGATGTAGGATTTTATGACGTCATCCGTTGACTTGTGGCATGTGTCGCCACAGATGTATTCTGCTTATCTTAGATCCGCATACTATTTCTACAAAAAACGGAAAAATACTTCAGAAGTTTAGAAATAGGTTTAATATTATTTACGTTACAAAACGGAGTCTAGGTTTGTCCTATCTAACCTAAGTTAATCTAACGAAATTACCAACCCTCCAATTTTAAAAGTATATTTTTTAAGTCGCAAATTGTTCTTTACTTACATACCTTAAAAGTAGCCGCCCAGTCCTTATAGCCACTAATATAAATATTGTCTGCCAACAAGTATCGGATAACTGTTGAATATTGGAATACCGCTTGGTGCGACAGTCACGACATGAATAGTTGTATATAAATTGATGAAACACTATAAGTACAAGTACATAGTGTGTGAGCCACGGCTGTTATCGTAAGCCAAGTGATGCATTATACATTTACTACCCCTTATTCATAATTACACAACGAAAAGACATTGTGTCGGTGTGAGTCTTTCATTAGAGATAACGAAACTCTGAGATACCTCAATGAATGGCAGAAATATTATTTATCTATTGTGCATCCGTGTGACGCAGATATGGCATTTTGTTAGAATTGTTCTCAGTGCAATATTTATCTATAGTAAAAAAGGAAGTCTTATAATTCATGCTCCGCACACATATATAAAGCTCTTAAAGCCCTGGTCACACGTTTGACATGTCCTGCGAATGTGTGGACACCGCGGGGCGAGCTGTCAGGCTGGCACGTGACGTAGTCGTGCTCACTCGTGCTGCTGAGTGCCATCTCCGAGATGAGCACGCGCGAGACAAGAGATTTCGGCTTCTACGAAATATGAACACGTTTACTGACTCAGACCACAGCTTTCAATTAAAACTGATCATACGTAATAACATAACATAACATAATATCACGCCTTTTATCCCCGAAGGGGTAGGCAGAGGTACACACAGAAGTAACACCCACTTTTCACTATTTATGTTATAGGTAAGTCCTATGTAATAGGGGGTGAGCCTATTGCCATATACCGGCATCTACATTATACGTAATAATTCAGAGATTAATCATTATTGTTTGTTTGATAGGTAATCTTGTGCGGTTATACTTGTACAGTTTGATGTGCGATTATAGGGCGGTGATAGCAGCAGCAGTGTGCGCAGGGCGTCGACCTGTAGGCTCGCTGCCTGCACGGCGCGCAGCTCTCGCGCCGCGACGTGCGCGGACCTGTCCCGGGCTCATTGACTAACGGCGCAGGAATGCTTGCACTTCCAAGAAACAAAAGGTGCAACAAAAAGTGCGGTGTGTCTGTGACGTCAATGGGCGGAGAAAGCATTGCTGCATCGCATCGTTAAGTTTTTGTGGCGATTAGGGGTGGCTCAGCAACCTCCTGGAATGTTGTGAAATAAGTTCTGAGAGCTTAATGAGTTGCCTAAATAAAAGCCCACCATGGTGAGTAATCGCTTGGTGTCACGTAGTCGGCCGCGGTTTGGGAGTTAGTATCGGACTCACGAACGACCATGCATCGCAATACACAGGTTGCGGTTACACTTATGGCTTTAAACCCAACAATATTATAAACTGTAACCAGAGTACCTAATACTGAGCTCATGCTGTCTCGTTGCTTGTATTCGTAGTGGGACTGCTGCATACAGGCCTTGAAGACATTTACACACTGCCAGATCCAAGTATGTATTTAATACCTCAAGGTTTCTAGTTAGAATTAAAAGCTTGTAAGATCTGATCTGTTTTTATTCTGTGATTATGTGATACCTACCCAATTTCTCTGTTAGCCGTAAACGTCTGCAAATGTAAAGACAGCCAACGTGTTCTAGACGTACCTACAAGTGTAATATAAGAATTGTGTAAGGAGTACAACCATCGTTCACGACACATTGTAGTAAGGATATAAAAACGGTTTATTTTGACACGGTCAGCAAGTGCTTCCGTTCACGTCACACTCGCAAGATCCGCTCCAGTATGTTATGCGAGGGTGGAGGTCGTTGTAACTGTACGAGTGTGCGCATGCGCAAGTCATCTCTCATCTGTGCAATTAATTAATTGGTCGGGTGGTCGCGTCACACGCAGCGGCGGCGCGCGGCGCGGGCGCACTATCGACGCACGCATAATAATATTTGGGTCAGCGCTCACTTTGCTTCACTCGAACCGCTTGCATTACAACACTCGACCAGCTGACGTTGGTTCCACAGCTCCGTGTCAGGCTTTCCTTACGTCTGAGATGGCAATTAAGTAATTTGTGGTCTAACAGCAATGTGAGCAACTTGAGCCATTGACGTCACTGCACAGGATGCAATCAGCGCCAGGCCTGCCGTCATAGGATGTAACCAAATCCATACATACATTATATTATTGAGCACCGAGTTGAATATTCTCAAGCTGCTGAGTTTGTGCTCTAAAGATCTGGTATAATTCCGGGCCGTATTCAGAGTAACACGGAATTTGAAATAAGGTCTGTATATAGCACTAGGCTTACCCCCTATTTGTTTGTAAATTGTTAAGTCATGTTACTGAATTTTATTTCCTAACAACTTAGTTTGATAAAAGGTCGACTACATATTAATTTAATTTGACTGCATCAATGGCTCAGTGGCTGGCTAACCGGTTACTGCGCAACGTGTTGCCGGTTTAGACAAACCACTCGTGGAATCCACAAATTGTTTTCTGGGCATAAGATTTTGTATGTTTGTAAATACATCAACAACACATGAAAACATCCTATATAGTAATTCCTAGTGTAGGGTAAGGACAACTTAAAAAAAAACATATCCGATACAATACGATATCATTGACTAGATAAAGTGGATGTGTTAAACAAGATGACATGAATAAACGTCGTGCGTGACATATTTACATGAAACAAGTGGACGGCTGAGCAGAGCAAGTAGTGCGCCGAGTTATTATTGTAATGTTTCAACATTAGCATGCAACCTGTGTCGGTGGCTGTGAGCCGATGATGTATTCTCGTCTTGACAAAAATAAATAAACCGGTCTCAGCCCGTCACAGCTCCATCCATGACGTGTGGTCTTTTTGCTTTACGTCACTGCTGGCACCGAGGTGGCGTACTTCGCTGGGCGCAGCACACAGGTGTGCTGGTCTCATCACACGGGGCTCTCCCTGCTCAATATCAAAAGGAAAATAAAATGAAGTCGCAATCACTTCCCACGCACGAGATTTTTTTGTACCTAATTGAATCAGCTTACGTCGCGTGACACAAGGTAAAACGTTACGTAGTTTACATGTTCCAAAGACAAGATATGTTTTTCTTTTTTACAAAGGTTTGTTCTCCTCTAGGAATTTCTCATAATAATTTTATGGAAACAGAAATTCCATACACGCAACATACACAAAGCCCAGCAATTTGTAGACCAAGAAAGAAGGCAAGAACTATGCCCAATGCGCAATGATGTAGCAGTGTGTGTATATTGATTGAAAAGTGACCAGCCTCTTGTCACTGGCTTCTCATTGTATAGAATGACCTCCAATGTCTCCCTGGGTTGTGGTGTAGTACAACGCATCAGGAGATACTTAGTTCTTATAATATTGATTGCTATGAAATAATTAACATTAATGGTATACAGGTCACTGACACGTGCCTGTCAGCAACATTGTAATGTTAGAACTTAATTCATTTATTATATTTCTTTAGTTAAGAGCAGCAGAGATCCACTACGCGGTATTTGGGCACGCAACGCATGCGCAGTGTGGCTCGTTAATGTCAAATAGTCCCCGTACGTGAGCAGGTTATTGCTCTATCGTGGGCCGAAATATTGGGCGATGCGCCTGCGGCCTGCGCCATCAAGCGCACGTACGCACTCTTCACTATGAAGTAACACGGCACAGAAGAACCACTGTTTGTGGAGATTATGCGCGCCATACACGTGCAAAAGTGGTGCTGTGAGTTGCAGAGCTTCTATCTTGTCTTTGCTGAGCACGTTGTCCTTGAGTTGACCATGACCCAGTAGATCATGGCCTAGTTCTGGCGTGTTATTGCTAGAGGTCCTTTTGCTATTAATGTTACATTACTATTGACATCATGCGGTCTACCAGCAGGAAGGCCCAAAGCACGCGATCTCCATAATAATGCGCGAGCACGACGCGACTCATTTTTCAAACAAACCGCTACATAATTCTTGTTAAACTGCTTACATTACAACTGAGTAAGTTTTAGTGTGTAATTTGTCCTAATTGGTGATTCATGTTTATGATTTTTTTTTTAAATTGGGACATGGCCCTCCAACCTCCCGAAACCTCATACCATTTGTTTATGATGTACTAGCTTTTACCCGCGGCTTCGCTCGCGTCACAAAAGGAAAAAAGTAGCCTGTGACATAATAACATACCAATACACACAGCGCCATCTATACCAATACTTTTGTTTTCC